>OY720344.1:93253227-93853227 GCA_963082975.1 Labia minor | reverse complement strand
CTATTAAATTATTTACAAAAAAAAATAAGTATATATTATTAAGTTACTAGTTTAATATAATTTTGGTATCTATTCGAATGAGGTAGTATTCAGGAATTTAAAAAGACAAATGAATTTTTAAAAATTTTCAAAATAAACAATGAATATATTGGTAGTAAAATTAGTTTTTTTAGTAAATTCTATAAAAGCAATTTATTTCTTTACTTGAAAGAAATACTATTTCAATATATTTTTTAAAATTGAATTAAAATACAAAATTTCGAAATTTTGAAGCAGAATATTATTATTATTTTATTATTGTATTTATTTTATTATTATTATTATTTTGATTAAAATAAAAGGTTTTATTCAGTTTTTAATTAAATTAAATATTTAAAAAAAACAAGGGATAATAAAAAAATTATCTAAATTAGAGTATATATAAATTATTCATATATAAATTATTGTGGTTTCTGATTTAATTTATAAATGGCAAATATGCGAATTATTTAATCCATCCATTTTTATTAATTTAATTTAATATTGGTGTATGAATGAGAAGTTTCACTTTTGTTTTTTTCAAAAAAAAAACAAAGATTTTTTTATTTAATTATAAATCCTATTTTTTTCTTTGATTAAAATTTATTTAGTATATCGTATATTTCTGAAATGTTCTTTTTATTGAAGTTAAGAAGTCTGATAGCAATAAATAAATACTAAACAATAAAGAACAGAGTTTAAATACAATTAAATACAACCTTTATAAGTGATTCCCAAACTCAGGAAAAAACTTTACTCATTTATTACTAATTATTTACTAATTTTTTTTTTTTTAATTTTAATAACAATTAAACATATATAAGTATCTATAATAATATAGTAATATTAATTAAAGTATATAGGAGAGTATAGAAAGGTGAAAATTAGAAACATTGTTGTTTGAAAATATGAAATAATTTATTGAACTCAGAAGAGAAGGTAATATGATTTTCTCCCCAAATAAACCGACCCCTGGATCACGGCAGCATCACTTTGAGAATCACTGACCTATATTATATTTACTACCAATAATACCCGAATGTTCGAAAAATCTATTTTATGCACAAACTTATATTTCTTGACTAATTGTAAGATGGCCATCTTAATAGAGTTATAGAAAACAAAATATTATATAAGGTAGACAGTACCTTCCTTTAATACTTTTAATATTTCACAGATGTTCCTTGTGAAATTTTCAATATATTTTCCAGATTCTTTTTTTCCGAAAAATTATAAGTTTTCTAATGGAAATTTTATTATTCAATTTAATTTTGTTTTTTGTTTTGTTTCTTTTTTGATTTTTGATCTGAATATGAATTTTGAAACCAACTATTTATAATTTGTTTTATAATTTATTAAAATATGTTATTTTGGAGGTTATGTTCTGTTTATAATTATATAAAGTATACATATATACAATAGAATAAGGGAATATTAAAAATTCATCAAAATTAGTCAATTTTAGATACATGAAATATTGTAGTTTCTGTTTCAATTTATAAATGGCAGCCAAGCGAAGCAAGTGATGCATGAAGCTCCCTTAGCAAATGTATTCATGTATCTAATTCTTTGTTTTTAATATAACCAACCGCAGTGCAGCACACACTTTTTTATCATCTTATCTCTTCACCAATAGAACAATTCTCTCTCATTTCGCGCTTTATAATACATATAAATAAGAACAATATTTCTATATATTACTGCTTCGCCATCTCAGGTTAGAATAGAAAGGAGAGATAACTTTTCTACGTAAATATATACATAATTTATATCTAGTGAGTGGGATGATAAATGGAGATGCATATATAATATATTCAACGTATGATCGATGATGCGGACTCGTCGAGTGGTACAAATACATAGGTTGACATGAAATGTAAAATACCGGAGAGACCCTTTTGACCCCGAGGGTATCCACCACCACCACCTTCTTTTATATCTTTACAACTTTTAACCCTTTTCTTTCATCCCTCCGTCTCTTTTCAAAAACTTTTTCTTTTTATTATTATTATTATTATTATTAAATTTTTGTTTATCTATCGTCATCATTAGTTTTTGTTTATTCCCTGTTGTGGCAAGTAACGAAACAAGAAGAAAGTGAAAAATTAACCAGCTCATTAATATATAGGACATTTTATCCATTAATAAAAGTGGATATGTCATTTTGACGAAGAGAAAGTGAGAGAGGATAATAATGTACTGAACAAGTTGTGGTCAGAGGGTTGGGATGGGTGAAAGGGGAGGTACATATATTGGACCAAACCAGATTCTGTCGTTTCAGGAAAAGTCGTCAACAATTTTATATTAATTTATGATTTCCCCTGAAAATTTAATCAAGCGATTTGGAACTTTTCATTTCCCCTAAAATTACTCTATTCTGATATTAACAACAATTGGAGACATAAATAATCTAGGTTTTGGATGTTTTGATAATGAATATTCGAGATTGTTTTATAGTGGAAATTTTTCTTTTTATTTAATTTTGATTTTATTAGTATACACATAAAAGTTCAAGTTTTGTTGAACCATTAGTAAAATGTATTATAGTTAAAGCTAAACATATCACTTACGCTGCTTAACTGAGTGTACAAGGTTAATTTATCATTTTCATCATTTAAATCAATTATTAGGTTAGATAAATTATTTTTTTTTAAAAATAATGTAAATACAATGATTAAGTAATTAATCAAACCATGAAATTATATGATTAATCAATTAAAAAAGAATAATGATTAATGATGATATTGCATTTGTTTCATCTTTAATTCATAACAAAATTTTTTTTTTATACCCTTTTCATTAAATATATATTTAATTTAAATATAATTTTTACTTATTATATATATTACTTTACTTTTCATGTATATTTGGAATTTATCATCTAACAATAACAAGAAGTATTATCAAATACAATGTAGAGATTAGGGAATAGAGGGATTTGTAGGTAGAGGTCATGATTTCACAAAGTAAAGGGATGAAGATAATTCACCAGAGAGTAGGGTTGTTAAAACCAAGTAAATTATACTATACAAGGATTTACCCCAAAATATATAAATAAAATTATGTATGAAAAATATGATTTGAATATACCAAGGTATACAAACATTTAATCAAAATAATTGAAGTTAGAAATAATAAAAGTTTCTTTATAATAAAATAAAAATAAATAAATTTCCGAAATTCTTGTATAAATGATGTTCTTAGAAAGAATAAAATTAATATTCCAAAACTTCAAAGGTATTTAAATAATAAATTTTGTTTATGAGGTTCGATATGACAATTTTTTTAAGTTTTTTTTAATGTTTATTTTAATATCTTCTCTAAATAAATGATTTTATCCTTGTTTCTTTGAATAAAAGAATTCATTTCCTTTTCTTTCATTTTCTATAAATATTTATTTTTGCTTTGAATTAATTAGTAACTATTATTGATTTTTATTGAAAAATGATTTAATTTCAATAATAAATATTTCTGATTAATACACCATGAATACATTTTTCTCAACCTTCCAGTATTCACGACGCAGTTTTCAATTATAATTTTCATTGAGCCCCCCGATTACAATAAAATGTATATAACCAATGTATATTGAGTATTTTTGTTTCTCTGTTTTTAAATTAATTTTAATTAACTGATAAAACAAGAGTTTTTTCTATATGTGTATGTGTCTGTGTCTTAATTACAGTCAGTTTATCCATTTTTATAAATAAGTACCTTGTTCACACTTGTTTCTTGCTTGATAGAAATTGAATATCTTGGTAGCACAGAGCTTTAATTAGTCCTCTAAAGGATCATCTATAATTTTCGTTCTCAAATTTGTTTTAATTGTTGCTTTGAAAGGAAATGTATACTCGAAGTTGTAAGTACATCCAAAGCAGGAAAATGAATAAATAATAATAATAATAAAATAGAATCGAAACTATGAAAGAATAGAAAATCATAGAATTTTTTTTCATATTTTTTAAAATGGGGAAGGGATTAAGCGAGAAAGGGAACTTTAAGATCCTCCTATTTTTCTTAAATTTACACAAAATTCTCATGTAAAGAAAATAGAAAAATCTGGATTGTCTCCACTCGACTATCTCGCAATTTGAATTGGATTATTTAACATAGGTATATTAAATTTAAATTAAATTTAATTTTAAATTATAAATTAAAATTAGTTAACAATATTTATCAAACCAGCGCGTGTTTGGCTCCTTGTTGATGGCACCACGTCACGTGCCGGCGCGTGATTGCCAATTAACGTGTTAAAAAATTAATTCCGGTGCTTTCAGCGATTCAATCAAGCTGAAATTCTTTTTATAACTGTTTTAAAAACTATCAAACATATATCTTTATTTTTACGGTCAGTTTAGAGGAAAAAAAAATCAAAACTTCCGGATGAGCTACATTTCTCAAAATTTGATAGAAAACTACGAATTTTGAATAATGCCCGTGTAGCAAATTTCATTATTCTAGCTCAAACCGTTTTTGCGTAATCTTGTCTACATACACACACACATATATATACACAGACATTTTTCTCAACCTTAGTGAAAATGATTCAGGAACGATATCGAAAATTTTCGTGATCGCAATTCTATCGAGATACTAAAAAGAAAATAGAAAATTAAATGGATTTGATAATGAATAAGAACTAACAAATTATAATAGTATTATATGTACTTTTCCCCTCTTCATCTCCAATTATAATAAATGTTGAATGACTCCGAAATTAATAACATATAGTTTATATGAGACCCTCTCTCATTTTGATTTTTCAAAACATTAACAATTTACACTAATTAATTAGAGATGGATTTTTTTTTAATAATGATCCTTTTCTTTTGCTAACCAACTAAAAAAGATTAATTTTTCTTTTGGATTTTTTTTAATTAACTTTTTTGTAATCATTCGAAACATCACCCGTATTCGTTTAACAAGTCGTTAATAATTTATATTCCATTAATGAACTTCTTGAGAGCTAATTAAACAGTTTTCATGATCTGTTAAAAAAATATAAATAAATATCTCTATAATCTTCAAGAATACAAGTTTATAAAACTTTGATAATGGATCATTTTAAATTTTTACATGATCACTAGTTTATCTAGAAAATCAACAAAATGAAGTCAAATAATTTTAATTTAAAATTATATATTATATATTATTTTAATTTATAATCATGATAATTATGAACAAGTTAGAAAACTAAGTGTGTTAGAAAATTTAATGGATTATCTTTTGCTCTATAAAATAAAATAACGTATAATTAAAGAACAAAACTCATCGACTTCAAGAAAAAAGAAAATAATTTGCATTGCAGAATTTATTTCTTAAAGTTCTCCAACAAATGAAAGGCTTGATATAAAAAGAAAATAAAATAAAAAAAAACACTTGATTCAAATGAAGAAGAATTGACTAAATGACTAAAAAAAGAAAAACTAGAAAAAAAACTTCCCCCCAATTCTACACCCCTTCTCATTTTGTTATAATCCAATTAAAAACTTTTTAACAACCACTTTTTGTTTTCAAATCAATTTTATTTCTATTTTTTTTTTTATTATTATTATTATTATTTTTTTTTTTTAAATGCTTTTAATCTTCAATTCATTAAAAAATAGAAAAACTTCTTGTAATATTATACTATATATAAATATATATATATATATATATATATATATATAAATTTTGGTCATTTAAAAACACAGAAACATGAAATATCGCAATCTGTCATGGAGAATTAATTAACTACGACGTGGGGAGCAAATTGACTTCTTTCAAAAGAACAGAGATCGATCTTAGTGGCGGGTTTGAAGTTGTGTTTTTCGACCACATATTCCACCCTTCCCACCCTCTTTTTCTTTCACACTCACATAGGCTGTTTGTCTAATTAAAATTCCGAGCCAATCGTTTTTTGATTCTTTTCAAGTAGATCATTACGTTTTTTTTCTTTCATAAAATTAAAACTATATATGGTATAGATATTATTTTGTAAAGCATCATAATTTATACATATCTTAGTGTAAAAAGATTCGTAGCATTGAATATTATTGTGATTACATTTTTATTAGATAAGGAATAAAAAGAATTTGTAATGTGGTGTAATCAAATTGTAAGTAATAGCTTCAATAAAAAGTTTATAGTAACAATTATAATTTATAAATTTATAAACAAAACACATTTTAATTAATGATTACCTGAAATAATAAGAATTCAAACGAATTTCCTTTATTTATTCTATTTTGGTTTATTCAAATATAAATTTAATTCCTTTGAAAATCATACTAATATTCAATCCTACCAATGTTACTAAACAAAAAATATAAATTTTGATAATTTAAAAAATCAATTACGATAATATATGTTTCTATAATAATTATGGGCATATATATTATAATTATTCATAATTATTATCAAAGTGGTCTAAGTCATATATGTCTTGTATCGAAATATCTAATGGTTTGCATTTAAATAAATTAAAAAAATATTTTTATATTATGCGACATCAGTGGCGTACCTAGAACTTTTGCCGCCCTTTTTATTATAAGTCAATCAAATAGTGGTATTTATAAATTAATGCACATAAATAAATTATTAAGTTATTTAATCAATATTAATTAATACACAGAGTAAATTTTTTTACACATATTTGTATGCACTCGTAAACATATTAATATAATATTTACTTTTCTAGCTTTCATACTAGAAAAATCGTGTATAATGCTCTCAAAATTTATATTTATATTTTTTCCACCGACCCTTATTTTCAAAAGAAAAATCGATGATTTAAAAAAATATTGGTATATCACTTCAAAGTAATCATATAAACTTTTCAAAAGAAATGACATTTATAAACTGATATCAAAAAATTTTAGTTAGGAAAAATTGCTGAACAAAATCGTAAAGATGCGTTTACGAATTCAATAAATTTTAATGAATACAATAAAATAAAATTATTATCCTGTTCTTGGAATTAGAATTCAAAATTTTCACTAAAATGTATTTATATACACCGAGGAATAATATTCGAAATCATATAGTTAATCATAATTTAAATAAATCAAATAGTAAACTTATAATAATCATAATAATCATTTATTATTCAAGAAAGAAAAAAAAATAAATATGAAATGAATAAGTTGCTTTTTACAACTATAAGTAAATATAAAAAATGCCGCCCCAAGATAAGTGCCGCCCGGTGCGGACCGCACCCACCGCACCCCCCTAGGTACGCCACTGTGCGACATTTTAAATTGTAATTTTCTTAGTTTTGATTAATGGAAATTTATTATGAATATGAAATATTGTGTGAATTACACATGAAAATGTTTATTTAAGTTTTCGAGGAAGTTTTTATTAATATGATAAATTATTTTTGGGTTACTTTCATGTTTAATTGTGTGATTTGGGTCTCGGTTTTATGGCTCCCATTTCAAAGAAGTTTATTTAGTTTATTTATAGAAATGGAATTCTTGGTTTATGCTGTGTAACCTACAGACGATGTTGGGATTTTTGGTTGAATGGGTGGTTGATTTGATTTTGGACGAAGTACAGACTGGTTTCAGTGTTAGTGAGTTTCGGAATACAGTAAGTCCAAAATCACCTACCCATTCAATCCAACGTTCCAACATCGACTCTTGGTCATCCAGAATTCGAAAAGTGTTCTCGTAAGGTTGCGCTCCAGTTTGCGATCACAACTATAAATAAGTTGACCTGTGGCCAGGTGCGAACCGACCGACGGTTTGAAGAAAATTAATTTCCAGCTACAGAAACAATTTCAAATAATTTTAATATATCTATTAATGTAATAAAAAACAGATATGGATATAACATAAATATTTTCAATTTTATTTTATTTATAATATATATGTAAGACCAGGCTGTGACGTCATGAATGACTGGATGACGACATATAATTTATTTTAAGAAAAAACTAATAAAGATGAATTTTCTCGAGGTTAAAACCAATACAAAGTACATGATTCGTGGTGATAAGTAAAAAATCTCCACATGTGAAATCTGGTGTGAAAACATTACCTCCTTTCGGTCGGTAAAAATACTTCTATATTCATTGCACATGGTGGCCTAGGTCTAGGTCATTGCGATCTTGGCGAAAAAGTCACTTGAGTTAACGATAGTAAAGCTTGCAAGCAAGTGGAACAGAAAAGCCGGTGGTAGTGAGCGTGAACGTTCTGTGATCGACAACTGGAACTCATTCTTGAAAACGGCGCCGAAAATTGAGACCCAAATCTCCCAATTAAACACGTGAAAATAACCCAGAAATAATTTTATAAACTTATATTAATATTTTTGATTTATGAAAAATAAATAAGAAACATAAATGAAATAAATATAATATATATAAAAAAATATATCAAAAATATATTGTATTATAATATTTCCGTACCTTACCATAACTTTTATTTTTAATTTACTTTTATAAATATAAAAATATATTACTTATACGGTCATTAAAATAAAATACTATATTGAATGAATATAAAAATAAATTTATAATACTATCAAATTTCCGAAATTATTATATCTAATCTTTTATTTATTTATTTTGATATTTCAGATGTTAATTCGATGAACTTAATCCATAACATTAATTCATTGCTTTTTATTCTATTGTAGCAGCTGCTATTTAAAGCTAACCACGTTGATTTAAAGAAGCAAAAATATGAAAAGTTTGTTCTATAGATTCTATTAAAGCTCATAATTCACTCATAACAATAATCATAATTTTAGTAAAATAATTTATAACTCTTTTTGGCTTTCATTTTTATTTTGTTTAAAATTATAGTAATTTTTCTTTAATCTTTAATTAAAATTACGTTCAGGTATCTTTCAGTTTTTAAATAATATCTTTTTTTTCACTTTTTTTTTGTTTGTTTTCAAATAGAATGGATAATATCGAATTTCTTTTCTTATCGTCATTATCGTTAGTATGAGTAGGTGAATGTGGATTTTTTTTTATTTTTTCCGATGTCGGTGGATAATGGCGGCGGGAATACGAGATGGCTTGCTTGCTGCTTGACCACCGGCTTCAAATTTAATTATTTTTAACACGATCTCTAAAAATATAAAACTCGAGGGATGAAGAATGGAGGATGAGAGGAATACGAATATCATATTTCATACAAGTTGGTCCGTAATCAATATTGTAGCGCATTCATTAATAGCAAGCAATTGGGGGATCTAATTGCCTGGAGATCCTTTGATCCGTTCCATAGAGATCTCTCTTCGAGCAATGGTCCCATCCCTCGGAACTGCCCCTCGTTCAACCCCCCCCCCCCTCTTTTCCAACACATCTCTACTTCAAAGCTTCAAACCTCTATTTATTTATCGTTACTTTTTTTTGTTACAGGTAAGCAGCGATGATGGACAATCACATGCACTTCACTGGGTAATGCTAGAGATTAAAATTTGGATGAGTGTATAATTCCCAACTGACTTTGATATATCTAAATTAGTATTTTGAACATAAAAAGATTCTATATGAGAAATAATTATTATAAATATTAAAATAAAGTGAAATTTGTTCAACATAAAATTTTATCACCTATACCAGGGGTGTCTAAACTGATGTTCAAAACCTTTGAGATGCGGCCCAAACGTAAATTTAATATGGTTCTAAAAAAAAGGTAAATTGATTTTGGGGTTAGACTTTTCCAACTTTTTTCAATTTTTCATTATTGTTTAAAAAAAAAAGAAAGAAAATTCATATTTATGTGCGGCCCAGTAAATTTTTTTTTGCAATGTGGGCCTCGTATGGTCATAGTTTAGACACCCCTGACCTATACATTGATATATTTATTATTTTTTAACCACAAAATAATTAAAATTTATTTTAAAAATAACAAAATTTACAAATTACTTGAATGATCTGCGTATATTTCAGTATTTTTTAGAACCAAAATGAAATAAATAAATATTATCATTTAATAGACATTCAGAGATTCTTGAAAGTGCACATCTAGTAATATTTGTTTTAAAATTAAAAATAAATCAAATTCTCCCCTCACTAAATAATAATACACTTTTGTTATTTAATTTTATTTAAACTTATATAAGAGAATTACTATTTTTATATAATTAATATATTTAATTGTGGACTCTAGTTGAAACATTTTAATAATTTAAAATAATTTAAGAATTTTTAAAAATAGAAAACTTAATAAGAATAATTATTAATTGAATACTCAATGAAATTTCAATTTGATTGATATATTTATGCGCATTTTGGGAGTTATACCATCAATAAAGAGATGAGAAAATGAAAGCTTCTAATAATGAAGTAACAATCGAAATGCGCATAAATCAAATATATTAATAAACTTGAAACTTTGTTGAGCGTTTAATTAATAATAATAATTATTATTATATTATATTTTTTATGTTTAATTTTAATCTGCATAACTTATTATTAACCGATTTTTTGCGAACTTCTCAGGATAAATACTGGAAATATTCACCTATTTATTAAATTGTATAGAATTAATCTCCAACACTGTGGAAAGAGACAATATTAATATTGTTAATATGGTTATTATTATTAATATATAGATTTATATATTATTATTAAAAAAGAATTATATTCACAAAGTTCTTGCAAAATTATTTTCATGGAAATATTTATATTCCAAAACAAAACGAAATTTTCATTCATTTGATTTGATGTTATAAATAAAATTACCATATATGTTTTTTTAATATAGAGTGCGTGAGGTGTGAACAATTAATTTTTGATATTTGTATTTATGTAAATTTATACTCTCATAATATTACACCAATTTCAAATATCCTTTTATTAAATTTCTAAAATTTTAGAAATTAAGTTTAAAATAGTTTTTAAAAAATGAAATGTTATTAAGATTTTATTAAAAGACTAATGAAATTCTTTCTTGATTATACTGAGAAACTAAATTAGAAAGTTAGATATTGTGAATGAGAGAAAGAAAGAGAGAGAGAGAGAGAGAGGGAGAAATTCAAACTTTCTCTTTTCCTCTGCATATAAAATATTTAATATAAAAACAATGTTTTTTTTCTAAAAAATATATATATATATACAATATATGCTTATATTAATAATTTATTTATTAACCAAAAAAAAAAAATTTAATAAATTTAATTATGTATTTATTTATATTATTAATTAACTACCATTTGGAAATGAATGAGATTGAAATTTAATATTATTATTACTCTTCTCTATATTCTAATTATAAAGGGGTAAACACACACATATATATAAAAATAAATTATTATATATCAATTAATAATTTATTATAATTACTAGTAAAGAATACAGCAGTTATACTATTTATAAATATTTTGTATACTCTTTATGCTTTGATGGAGAGAAGAGAAGAGGGACAGATTAATACAGGATAGGGATGATTAGAGAATTGTGGTTGTTACGCCCAATAACTTTCGAGTTCAATAGCGCCTGGGAGATAGATTATATATTCAACTTAAATATAAATCACAGAGCAAAGCCTCCTCTTTTGATGCTTTATATTTATTGCATTCTCTATTCTTTCTTTCTTTCATTGTGATTCATTTATTTTTTGATTGATTTTTTAAGACAGGCACAGAACCGACCGACGATTTGAAATAAATTAATTTCCATACAACATTATAGATATATATATATATAAAGTATCAAAAAAAAATATTTTTAAAACTTGAAATAAAATGACTAAATTATATTATCATAGTTTTTATTTCTAGTTTAATTAATCAATTATTTATCACTACTACGTATATTTTAAGTGAAATATGTTCTGACAATTAATATAAAATTAATACTTTGTAAACTACCACTTCCGGTTTCTGGATATACACCAAAAGTTAATGAATTCATGCATTAAGTAAATTTGCTAAATGTTATCAAAATCCATTGAGCCGTTCAAGCTGTACACGTCCATACGGACACAATGGACAGACGGACGGGCGGACAGATATTCTGTTAATAAAATGCATGATTCATGGAGATATGTAAAAATCTCCACATGTAAAATTTGGTGTTAAAACAATACCTTCCCTTCCTAACGTCGGTCGGTAAAAAATATTCAAAAAGAGTTAGGGCTACAAAAAAAAAAATTTCAAAAAATCAAAATTCAACAGCTATAAAAATACTTTTAGTAAACATTTTAAAATATAAGATTATACACATATTTAATTATCTTATTTTTTTAACTATTAATTTGATTGGGAAGGGAGCATCGCGGTTATAATCCAGCCTTTTCCTCAATAAAATAAAACTTATTTAATTAGTTAAAGTTGTATAATAGATATGATTAACAACTTAGAAATGTAAAGGAAACAATGTAAAAATTGAGTTTTTAAGTATTACAAAAGTTTAATTCGATGTTTCATATAAATATATAAAATTGAATGCGCCAAACGTTTTTCGTTGTATATGGACCAATTCATCCATAAACTTTGTCAGGCTTATAGAAAAATTATTTTATTATTTTTAGTCTATGAGAAAAACGTTATTTTATAATTTATTTTTATATTTATATTATTTTATTCTTTTAAGTGCAATTTTAATTAGATAAATATATTTAATATAACAAGAGAAATAGAAAAGATGATGTTATACGAAAATTTGCAAATTAAATAAAACAAAAAAAATTATTAATCTTCAATAACTGATTTTATGTATTTATATTAAGTAAATGTTTTTATTGAAGTTATGTTTTTAAAATATATTTATTATTTTAATTAAAAAATCGATTTCAATTTGTCATAAGAGCGAACAGACAGACAGACGTGAAGCGAAGTTGATAAAAACGTTATAATTATAAAAAAGCTTATAAGATAGGGTAAATGGTGAGAGTTGAGTCCTAGGTTAGTTGAGATGCAACAAGCTGGCAGGTAAATAGAATAAATTCATTGTATCTTCCTTTCTTTCGTTTGTTGATTCAAGAGAAAGAGAAACAAACAAAATCACGACTGAAAGAGGATCCAGGGGAGAGAAATCTTAGAGCTAAATGAAAAGACCGCCGTAGGCGGGTTGTGCAGCTATTCTATATAAATATAAAAATAATTGAAAAAGTTTAATTCAACGGTTCTTATTATTTCAATGGCAATAAATAACAAAGGTCAATTAACAAAAAAATTTATTTTGTTTTATTTAAATTAAATTTTATTTATATAAGTTTAGATTTAGATTAAACATTTTAAATTTAAATAGAAAAATGTCCATCTCCAAGTTAAATATAGATCTACACAATTATAATCCATCATATAAAAAAAAATATTCCAATTTAAAAATTGATCGATTGATACATATTTTACACAAAAATTAACTAAAATGTAATCGAAAAATATAAATTGACACGATGCGGATATTAGATCGATATCCTGTCGGCTCTTTTCGTTCCACCTCTACATTAACTATTGAAATGTGACCAAAGGATTTGAGAAATACCTCCCCATCCTTCCCTCCATCCCCCTAATCCCTATTTGCTCTTTGATGGTAGGTTTAACCACAATTTCACTGGATCAAAGACTAGTAGGCACTTCATACTTCACGGCAAATTACATTTATCAATCACCTAATGAGATAGTTATCAAAATAGACCTGGTGAAATTTTTAATTATTTGGGATATCTATAAACTATTATTATTTATATTTTTCAATTGAATATTATTATTATAATCACAAGTGTTTTTTTACAGAGCTATTATTAATATTAAAATAATATCATAATAATATAACTAAAATTATATTAGAAAATAAAAAAATTTTAACCTCTGACTTTTGTACGTCCTACGCAAGGACAACGCCTATCAAGTCGGTTATATCAATTAGGTGTCCTATTATCAGTAGAACGGGTTATATATCAACCTTTACCTTGATTTTCTTGATCGGAGGCGCTACTTTTTAATCAAGTAGCTTCCCAATGTTGATCCCGGAGGCTGGGTTGACTCCGTCCCATCGCTCCCAGCTAGAGAAATTCCCTTGTATAATAATAAAAAACAAATATATATTTACAATATATTTTTAATTTTTTATTGATATTTATCTAAAGTGATTTTGTTTATATGGAAATTTTTTATAAATTAAAAACAATAAATTGAAATCTTTATCTTCAATATAAGTAAGTATCTTACATAAACAATAAGGATTACATGATCTCTATGCAAATTCAAATATGCTCGTAGTATGAATGATAAAATCGAGAAGGTTATTTAACTCGAATGGGAAAAGACAAGAAATCAAGATAAATAAATAGTTTATTTATAGGAAAACCGATTGGAAAACAACCATGGAAAGATGTAACAGGAACGTGGTGGGAATATAATTAAAAACTTGTTAAGTCAGAAATAGTAATTGATTGAAAGTGACTTAGGATAGAAACGGTTGAAGGTAAGATCTTTCATAAAAACAATAAATAACAATAATACTTAAATATATTCCTTTAGGTTTGCGTGAAAGTTGTTATTATTATGAGTAGTTATTTCCCGGATATTTTCACATTTTATTGTGAGATTTGAGTTTTTGTGATTCTGGGTCAATGTTAGGACTAACTAAGACTAATAATCCCAAAAATCTCTCCTAAAAAGCTCTCTTGAAAATGGCGTCAAAATAGGCGCCGAAACATCTAGTCATAAATCTCACAATAAAGCACTTAAAAAATAAGTTGACCTGTGGCCAGGTCCGAACCGACCGACGGTTTGAAGTAAATTAATTTCTAGCTACAGAAACAATTTCAAATAATTTTAATATATCTATTAATTTAATAAAAAACAGATATGAATACATAAATAATAAATATAAACATTTTTAATTTTATTTTATTTATAATATATATATAAGGCTGTGACGTCATGAATGACTGGATGACGTCATATAATTTTAAATCAAGAAAAAACTAATAAATATCATACAAAGTGTATGATTCGTGGTGATATATAAAAAAATCTCCTCATGTGAAATTTGGTGTGAAAATAACCCTTCCCTTCCTATCGTCGATCGCTAATACTACCACTTCCGGTTTCCGGATTTGCACCAAAAGTTGATCAATTCATCCCACTGATGCATTAAGTAAATATACCAAATTTCATCAAAATCGGTTGAGCCGTTCAGGCTGTACACATCTATACGGACGGACAGACGGACAGACGGACGGACAGACGGACGGACAGACATCATGCTAAAAATACTTTTTTCTGTTTAGAAAATGCATGATTCGTGGAGATATGTAAAAATCTCCACGTGTGAAATTTGGTGTGAAAACAATACCTCCCTTACTATCGTCGGTCGGTAATAACCCAAAAATAACATCACATCATTTTATATATATATATATATATATATATATATATACTAATATTTTTATCAATAAAATATTATTTATTTATTATTTTTATTCAATGACAAAATAATTTTTATATATTGATAGTTTCATAGAATTTATAAAAGTATTGCTCTCGATTTAAGATTAGGTAAAGATGGTTAGCTTGTCACAATAAAAGGTATACAATAAGTATCAATATCACTAATTCTACCGAATCGATATATCTAACTTCATTCTTCCTCCTCATCATCATCCTTCTTCTATTTTTGGTCCAGTCCCTTTATCGTCAACCCACCAAACGCTTATCCACTTTAGATTTCCTTCCGCTCCCCATGCAATATGTTATTGTATAATTCGTAAGAAAAATAAGAAGAAGAAATAAGAAAAAAACTCCTTGAAAAGCTAACAAATCAAAGATATCTTCGTCAATGAACAAACAAAAAAAAGAAAAAATGAAAAGAAATGTAGAGATAAAATTTTTAAGAAAAGAGGAAAGATCAATTTATCTTTCAAAGCACACAGCGTATAAAGTATCTTCCTTACAACCCCAAGACCCTTCCCCAGCCAGTCAGTAGATATATATATATATATATATATATATATGAAAACTTGATTCCTTTAGTTAACTATAACTTGTCTTCTTTTACGGGTTGTAGGGTGGGAATTGAGATGGGTTGGGTGATGGGGTAGGGCGTTTGTAGTGAAAATTGATACCTCTTCAATTCAATTCGAATGTTCCGTCTCCTCTCCCGATATGTCAATCATATATAAAAATTAAATTTCCCTTAGATCTGCCCTTTCCTTCTATTCCTTACCTCCTTTACGAATAAAGAGCCTATTTCAGATTTAAAAAAAATAAGTCAACGTCAAAAGAAAGAATTCGATTCAAAATGATTTCAAAAAATGTAAAGAGCGACGAGTTTGCTTGAGTTTGAGAAATTGTTGAAGCTGGAAGAACAAAATGAAAAACAAATAATATTAAAAGCTTTTATTGTATATTCGTTCGATGAAATTTTCTGTGAATTAAATTTAACTTTTAACATTGAATTCTCGGTCACCCTTTAAACATTGTCTTTTTTGTTAAAAAAATTTCACTCCATTTTTACGTTAACCGCTTTAACTATTTCAAAAACTTGTTTCCTACAGTTTTGATTTGGCCTTGAAAAAATAAAAAAGTCATGTCTGGCGGGAAAGGTGGATGTTCTAAAATATTTATTTTATAATTTCCAGTAAAACAGAATTTTCTGGTGGATTGTATTGTAAAGTTTTGAATTCATCAGTTGTTATTTAAAAATTACCATCACCCCCGCCGTATTTAACTAGTTATTTTATATACAGAAATAAATTGACAATCATTAATTATTTGAATTCAATAAAATACTTTTATTATAAGGTGACTACATTTAAAGAAAATATGAAAGAAAGTTATAATTTTTGTAATACAAATTTTATTTATTGACTATAGAAATTTATTAAAATATTGCCACAAAAAATAAATATACATAAACGAAAATCTGTGCAATAAAATATTAGTTACTTTGTTAGATAATTTAACAATATATTCAATTAGTCAATACTGAAAAGATGGATTTAAATTTCCAATGGGAGCTGAAATTAATTCCAAAAAAAGAGGCACATTATTTAATCTTGAATATAAATTTTAATTTATATGAATATATATTCTCATTAATTTAATTTAAAATATTTCTTCAAATTTAAAATAACAAAGAAGAAAGAGGATTTGCTGGAGTGCAGTGTCGAGGGGTCCTTAAGTGTCGGCAAGGTTAGTTCAGCAGTTTTGCTTGTTATCTAAGATTCTACTGGTGTGCGTGTCAAATGTTGAATAGATATCTAAGATGCTAGCGAGGCCGCTACCTCTTTTATAGCTCCCCTAATTGCTCTCGTCTAGTTAGCATTAAAACAAGAACTGAAGATTAACTCCGTGTCA
Source organism: Labia minor (assembly GCA_963082975.1). NCBI lineage: Eukaryota > Metazoa > Arthropoda > Insecta > Dermaptera > Spongiphoridae > Labia > Labia minor. The sequence goes on along the minus strand of OY720344.1, from coordinate 93,835,959 downwards.
CCCAGTATATTATGATAAATCCTTTCTCTATATAATCACAAGTTATGTTATAATTAAAAAAAACACCGTTTAATATAAATTGAAAGAGTCTAATTTATATTGCTATTTAATACTTTATCCACTTAAAAATATATTTTAGGGTATTAAAAAAACAGTTAGAAGTAATAACCAACACATCTTTTCTAGAGGATACAACTCTACTAATTATTTTTAATATAAATCGGAATTTGCAAAACTTTTTACATTCAAAAAACTTATTTTATTTCTTTTCTAAAATAATATATATGAAAAGTTAACCCGGGGTTATTTTCACGTTTTATTGTTAAACTTAAATCTCGACGTTTCGCCGACCATTTCAAAATAATTCTTGGAATTCTGTCTCTTAGTGTGGATGACCATGAGTGGATTTTGGGTTGAATCGTTGCTTTCTCGTACAACAGCCGAGTTGGCCTCGGGACGAGCCAGACGTGTGTTAGTGTTAGTTAGTGTTAGTGTCACAGCTAGTGCCAAGAATTCTTCAGTGCTTTAGAACACAAAAGCAAAATTAAAATCAAAATTAAGTATAATATTTAATGTTTATAAAGTGTTAGAACTATTTGAAATTAAAATGTAATCACTAATATAGGAAATTTATTTATCCATTGTTATACAATTTTGTTAAAATTGGTTTTCATTGGCATTATCTATTTTAAGATTTAACAACATTAATAAACTTTCCTTGTCTTGACTCGGGTACGTAGCTGACTCTTACAAAATTAAACTATTTTTCCAGTCTTTTTAAAGAGATCAAGAAACAGATTCACTTTAAAATTTGATCGTAACTTTTTCAGCATAAGCACATTTTACTTATTCAACGATTATTATAAATAAATAAATATCTTTTTTTACGATTTATCTTAAAAAAACAATCAAACAAGTATCTAAATTGAACAATTAAAAATTAAATTTTGACATTAAATCTTTTCTCCCGCCACTTCTGTAAATCAATATAACATTATTAATTAAAAAATAAAATTATTTATGTAATAGTTATTATTAATGTAGGGTGACCAAACGTCCCGGTTATCCGGGATTGTCCCGATTTTAGGTGCTCTGTCCCGGCGTCCCGATAAATGTCTTCGGGACAGTCTATTGTCGCGGTTTTAAATACTTAGGTCCGACGAGTGTAAAAAAAAGTTTTTTCATTTAATATGGCTCTAAAAAAAAATGTAAAATTTTTTCCCGATTTAGCTCTTAAACATTTTCAATTTTTCAATATGGCTCTAAGAAACAACAAGTGTGGCCACCCCTGATATATAAAACACGGTGGCGCAGATGGATCGGGTGGTTTTAATCTACTTGTCAAACTGTCAATTTTAAAGATATTGGATTGAAATAAAGTGCAAAACGTGTAGTTACAATGGAAGTTTATTGACAAAAAATTAGTAAAGATAGCTTTTAAAAGGGGGTCAATGGAAATCTTCATTACGGGAAATTAAACGGCCAGGGAACAGAGCGCGTTCAGTTTGCATTGATATCCTAGCGGTATGTGCAGTTGCCACATTTTGTTGGAACCACATATTGTCTATGTCGTAATTGTTCTCTTCAAGTTGTGGGAGGAGAAATTCTTCAATCATGTTCAGATAACGCTGCGAATTAACAGTAATTTCCATTGTCCCCCTCGCTCACCAGACCTCACGGTATGTGACTTTTTCTTATGGGGCTATTTAAAAGCAAGGGTCTACATGAACAAACTCCGAATCATTCAGGAGTTGAAGATAGCAATTCACAACGAAATCACATCAATTCCTGGTGATGTGCTTGAGCGGGCAATGAGGAACGTTAAGGACCGACTCCAAGAATGCGTCGCTCTAGAAGGAGGGTATTTGATGGATGTAATTTTTAAAAACGAACTTTACTAATTTTTTGTTAATAAACTTCCATTATAACTACACGTTTTTATTTCAATCCAATATCTTTAAAATTGACAGTTTGACAAGTAGTTTAAAACTACCCGATCCATGTGTGCCACCCTGTATAATATATGACAATATATACCAATGCGTTTTTTTTTTAACAAATGTCCCGGGTGTTTTCGAAATATGGTCACCCTGTATTAATCCCAAAAAGAGAAAAAAATAAATAAATAAATTACTTGAAAATTAAGTTTTTTATTTAGGTATAATGTAGGAATTTCCATAAGATTAAAAAACAATTTTCTAATTTAGAAAAAAAAAACATTTTTTGCATTTTAATGAAAATATGTATTAAAATGTTTGTTTTAATTCTTCAAAATATTTAAATAAGAATTTCCTCGATTAAAAGATAAAATGTTGCTTTTTTTAAAGTTACATAAGTTATGAGGAGTGATAAAAAAGAAAAATCCATTGCTATTTTACAGTATCTTATCTAAACCGAGAAAAAATATGAGATTTAAATTAAAAATAAAAAGAAACATACTTAGAATATATACTTTTATAGTTAATAATAACTTTTATTTCATATTTTTAAGAAATTTATTAAAAGGTCAATTATGTAAAATTAATTGATGTAGTGGTAAATTTTTTCCTCTTGTTAAAGAAGAACAACATCTTTTATGATAATATTTCTTTCTTTAATCATAACAAATTATCATTATTTGTTTCTTTTATATCTATATATTATATTCCAAGATGTTGATGTTGAAATAAATGACCTATGATTATTTTAATGGTCGTAATGGCTTTCGATTTAATACTCTTAAAGCCTCGCTTTAGACAAATTGCTCTTTATTAATTGAGAAATACGTTTTTTTAATACCCTGTAAAGAGATTTAGGAACTTTAGAATGAGGTAAATATGCACAATTCATTATAGGACCAAACCCTAACAAATACGATTTTTTGGAGATGGGAGAAGGTATTAAACAGAACCCCAATAAAACCTCCCTCTTTTTCTTTCCCTCTCTCTTTATATATATATATATTTCTTACTAACTTACTATATAATATTTTAATAGGTCTTTCATCTTCATATTTTATCTTTCATTAAAGAGGAGGGAAGGAAAGGGCACGAGCCGACAGGTTTTGGATGTTATTAAGCTCGGTCATAAATAGGGGGATAAATTATTTAAATCTCTAGTATAATAATTAAAGAGAACTTTATACCTAGTAAAATTATTTTAACTAAATATGAAATAGGTGATATGATGGCGCCACTAAGAGTGAAATTTTATTATTAAATATGCTTTATAATATGTAATATAAATTTCATGTAGAACATAGAATTGAAAGATTATGTATATTTATTATATTATATTAATTTATATATTTTTATTATATTTCGTTTGATGAATATTAAAATATATCAACTATTAGTTTATAATGTTATTTATTAGAGATATACTACACTTTTTTAGATGCATAATGAATATCATAATCTTACCCTATATTCCCGTTAAAAATTCCTTTAAAATAATATATATTAATACTGTCTTTTAAGAATTAAAAGAGTAGGGGAAATAAATAAATCCTATTATTTATTTTTTAAAAACCAAATATCAAATCGGTGTCATTGTTTCCTAGAATAGAAGAATACTCTTTTACATCTGGCATTTATGAAGTCAGATAGTAGCATGATGGCAATAAAACGAACGTTACTGAGATAAGAATGAATTTTCTCAAAGCTTATTTTTTAAGACCCAATTAAACAACAGTTTAGTGGAGATATTTTTCAATTTGAAAAAGCCTATATTTTTTCCAAAAACTAATCAGTTGCGTGTTCCCTCCTATGTTCTCTAAATCTAAATCATATTCAGACAGAAGATAGCAACGTTGAAATATTGAAAAAAAAATATCATATTTTTACTATCTCGTCAGAGATAGTATTGCGATCACGAATTTTGTCGAGATATTGATGTTTCGAAGGTCCCTAAGTCATTTTCACTAAGGTTGAGAAAAATGTCTGTATGAGTGTGTGTATGTGTATGTAGACAAGATTACACTAGAATAATTCAATTTGGTACACGGGCATTATTCAGAATTCGTAGTTTTCTATCAAATTTTGAGAAATGTAACTCATCCGGAAGTGGGTCAATACCTACCACGTTTTGATTTTTTTTTTCTCTAAGCTGACTGTAAAAATAAAGATATATGTTTGATAATTTTTTACATAATTAAAAATTAGATAGAAAATTATATAGAATTTCAACTTGATTGAATCGCTGAAAGTACCGGAATAGTCGTGTTAAGACTATAAATCACGCGCTAGCACGTGACGGGGTCCATCAGTCAAACGCGCTCTAGTTTAATAAATACTATTTATTAATTTTAATTTATAATTTATAATTAATTAAATTTAATTTAAATATAATATATGTTAATGAATCCAATTCAAATTTGAGAGATAGTCAAATGGAGACCCTCCAGATTTTTGAAGTGAAACTTCTTTAGCGGCGTCCTGACATTTGGTTGAGAATGGAGAGTGAATTGAAAAATTGAAATTTCGTAACGCATTCGTAACGCAAGAGAGAAAAAAGATATAGATATAACGAGTGAGAATGAGATAGCCTCTATCTCCGTCTCTCTTTTGTGCGGTGTTTCGTTCTTGCTATCTGCGTCTTTCTTTTGTCCGGTCTTTCGTTCTTGAGAAAGAGGCTATCTGCGTCTTCGTTTTGTGCTGTCTTTCGTTCTAATACCCTCTCGCTAGGTCCAAAGTCCACGACGCGCATGCGCGCTAGTACGTTGACGCGGAATAATATTTCTCAGCCTCTGCTGGGTCAAAGAATAAAAATTAGTATGTGACCTCACAGTTACCGCCTTTTAGATATATATCTATTCTTAAAATAAAATTAAAAATATTTATATTATATTCATATATATGTAAAATAATAATTATATTATTTTAATATTCCTATAAGTTGGTATCACAATTTATTATTATTATGAATTATTTATAAGTAATTAATATTATTAATTGGTATTAATAAATAAATAATATTAATTATATTAACTTAATATTTCTAACTTTGTATTACAATAATGAGACGGAATTGTTGTGTGTTAAATTAGATTTAATTAAAGATTGAATTTAGAATAATTAAAAGGGTTATTGAAACCGCGTATGCTGATTAGGGAATGACAAGATTGAATAGGTTCAATTAAAAAATGCTTATATAAAATTATAACTAAAAATGATTTATTTAATAAAACTATAAGAATTTAAATTACAATTTAATTAATTTTTTGTGAATAAATAAACATATATAAAAAACTATATATAAAATTTGAATTTTCATTTATTCATTCATTTAAAATTATTTTCCGATTGTTCCTTTAAAATAACCCCTCTTAGGGGGTCGGAAGGGGAGGCAACATAAGGGAATTTTCTTTCACTTTGTTATTGGGAAAAACCAGGGGGGGGGGACAGTCTTACCAGGAAAAACCCAAATTGTCAGCGTCCACTCTGGGGTTTTAAACAGTTTTAAAGGAAATGTTAATTATAAGTTCATTTCTCAACGAGTTGTATCTTTAAATTATTTTTATTAATTTAATTAATTATAATTAATTTATAGCCAATAATAGTTTATTATAGCTAATAATTTTTTAATTTTTAGTGTAATTTGCATGATCATTATTTATATAAAAAAATAAACACATTTTGCAATTTCCCAGAAAGGCTTATAATGTCAAGCTCCCACATGTGTCCATTTCAATTAAGAATAAGTAAGTTATGTTTGTCACGTTCACACTTCCACATGTGAACATTACAATTGAAATAGTAAGTTTATGATTCGACATAATTTGCAATGTATCAATCAACCTCTTAAAATTAAGGTTCTTAGCATTTAGCAGGTAAAACACTTGGCGAGAGTCATTCAATTGAAAATTGCAAGGGTGGACTTGTTAATTGTATGTGCTTGGAAATATTCTTTGTAGGAGAGGGCAGTGTGGTTTATTTTTCTCTATTTCTCTCTCACTCACACTCTCAACTAAAATTTATCTTATTCTCTAGATTGTAAGAAGTTTCACTTCCGCCACGTGTACGATGCTGCACATTTTGCTTTTTTTAATTTAAATTTCAAACATAAAATTAGTGATTGCATATTCAAAGAAACATCAATTTTTAGTTGGATTATTTAAAATAAAAAAAAAACTAATATATTTTTCATTTAAGAATTAGTAGTATATTATACATTTTTGTTAATTTCAATTTAAATAGAAAAGAAAAACTTTATTGCCAAATGATAATTTCATTATTTATTTATTTTAACGTTCACGAAAAATATGAGGTGATATATTTTGATTTTTTAAATAACATAATTATGAATAATTAATTATTTTTGTATCAATTTACATTGATTTAAATTTATAAATTAACTGGTCTCATATTTACCATTCATTAATAGAATAATAGAAATAAGAATAAATCATCATAATAATAGATTTATTTTTTTTAATGGTATGTATATATATACAAACATGCTTATAAGCTTATAATAGAATGATGGATAATACTATTAATATTTAGGAAGTTTATAGTTAGTTAGCTTATACTAGTCGAGTTGATTTGATGATTTAATTTATCAATAGTTATTGATTCATGAAGTAATCACTTAAGACAGAAAGGCCCGGTTCGTTTGCCGAGTGGATTTCTGATAACCAGAGGTCAGCATAACACAAATTCAATTAGAGTCTAATCCATTTTCGTTCTCCCTCACCCCACCCCACCCGCTGTTGCTCTTTTACTTGCTTTACCTCAAAATGGCAGAGTTGGCTTTTCTAGTGGAAAACAACATCAGGAAACAACAACAAAAACCTCAGGATAGATTAAATGAATCGGAATAGAACAACATTCACCAAATCATATATGAACAAACCAGGTACTGGTGATGGGGGGAGGAGGGAATATATTTGTTGGGTAGGAAAACGAATGGGTAAATTCACCCAAACGTCATCAGCCTTTAATACATAATGAACTAATTTTGACATTTCTGTGTCCAATTGCTTTTAGGACAATCGTTTTCTTGGTTAATTGAACTTGTCGGAAAAATGCCCAGATTAACTACCAATCATGATTAAACGAAACTTTAATAAAATTTTATACTATTTAATTTATTTTAACACGAAGTTGTTATGTCATCTCTTAATCATTACTCCAAAATTAAGTGCAATTAATATTTAAGTAATTTCAAAATTGAAAGAAATTAAAATACTCTTAATTTAATTAATAACTGTAAGGTAACAGAGTAATAATCTTTAGGATATAGTTTAATCTATAAAATAACACTTATTTATTTAAATAATAACGTTATGACAAATGACATGAGATAGGAGCTATAATTAATCAGAAAGCATAATAATTATTCTATGATAAATTAAGGAAAATTTTTAATATCTAAAAAGAAACCAAAGAATTATACTTCGAAATTTCCATAATAATTAGTTTCTACAAGTTCATTCATTTAGTTTTAGTTCTAATTGGATTGATGGCATTCACATTAAGCCCCTCCATTATTAGCTTATAAAAAACAGTTGATGTTATAAATATTGTATCAATAAATATTATACTATATTAACAGAGAATAACTAAATTGTTTATTTAAATTGGATAAGTAATGAACATGATAAAAAAATGTCGGTTAAATTATAAATTAAATTATAATTTAATACAACAATAATTAAAGCTAATAATAATGAAAGGATATATAGCTAACAAAGACTATGTTATAATTGTTATAAGTTTAATTATATGCTTTATAATTTTTTGTTCTTTTCGTTTGAAACTTATACCTAAAAAGAGACAGAATAAAAAGACACGAGGTAATAATTATTCAAATAAAAAGCAACAGCAATAATTAAAGGACATTTGGAAGTAAATTAAATTTCAAATGTTATTCCGCAGAATATAAAAGGTTTTGTTTTTTTTTGATAATAATAATTTTAGTTTCTCAAAAATATACCATATAGGAATAAACAAAATAAGCTGAAGTGTCTTTACTCGACTATCTCGCAATTTGAATTGGATTAAATTACATATATTATATTTAAATTAAATTTAATTAATGCAGTGATTTGCAGTGTTATTTGCAGTGTTATTTGCAGTGTTATTTGCAGTGTTAAAAAATTAATTCCGGTACTTGCATCGATTCAATCAAGATGAAATTCTATATATAGCAGTTTTAGACAATTTTTAATCATGTGAAAAACTATCAAACATATATCTTTATTTTTACGGCCAGTTTAGAGATAAAATAATCAAAACTTTTTACCTAATGACCCTCTTCCGGTCGAGCTATATTTTTCAAAAGTTGATAGAAAATTACGAATTTTGAATAAGGCCCATATATGATAACACTAATGATTAAGACGTAAACTAAAGCACAACTTGACAACTTAAACATCAACTACTGTTGACAATCGATAAATACACCAATAGCAACCCAAATCATGTACCAACACAAGACGATATGTTTCAGAATCTGTTGAAAGTTTGGTTTCCATGAATTTTTAATATCTCTGAGTGAAAAAACTATTAATAATATTAATTATCCCTCAATCTTTAATTAATTTTATATTACATTCACAATAATAATTTTTAAAGTAAAATTTTTATTATTATAATATTAATAATTGTGAAGTAGTTAATCAAATTAGTGACTCTCAAATATATCTCATAAGAAAGATCTACATTATATAATAAATATAGAGATAAATGAAATAATATTTAAAAAATATCTATTAAAAATTAAATAAATTAAATAATTAAATATTTTATTATATTTAATTTTTTGAGAAATGAAATAAAGGGGTATTGAAGATTAAATTAAATGGAATCAAAACGTGCCTGGCTGGAAAGAGATAAAAAAAAAAGTTTAGATTCCAAAGTAGGAAGTTGATCATAAAGTTTGATAGTCTGTCAATCTAGGAGCCACCGGAAAATGATCGATAGATGATGGTGGTATGTGCCACCCCCACTCCACCAAACGAGTTATGACGGTGTGCGAAGCGAGAGCTGTCTTTTGGCCTGGAGCTAAGTTAGATTGATATCATATCAATACAGTTGAAAAGATATGGTAGTCACGAAAAAACAGAAATTATCAAAATTTAAAAAAAGAAAAGTAGAAAATAACTTGTTTTATGGATGGACATACATATATACATATTTTTATATAAAATTAATACTTAAAATAAATAAAATTAATGATTCTGGGATAAAAAAGAGAGAAAGCTTGGCATAATTGTTCACGTGAAAACATAAAATGAATAAAAGTAATGAAAATAAATTTTTAAGAAAAATGCACTGACAGAATAAGAACAAGCATTAAGAAGGAGTTATAAGTATAAAATATTTATATACTTTCTTACAAGATTGTTTTAACTACTTCATATATTAATATATGCACCTATTTCACATATAAATTCTCTTTTTTTGCGTATGTGCGTTAACTTATAACCTTGAATTACTAATAAAATAAATAGACTGATACAAAAAAATCCAACCATAATAAAGAAATTGAAATAGAGCAATAAAATTTAGGCAAAGTATTTTATTGACTTAACGTATTTTTTTTTATTAGTGTGTTTCAAGGTTAGAGTTTAAAAATTGAATTTTACTTATTTCTTATTCATTATGTTAAATCAATTATATTAAATTATTACTTAAATTTGCTCCTAAAAGTCATGGTACTAAATAAATTGATATCTCTTCGTGTCAGAAATATATTTCTAAATTATATTTAAATTATTATAAAATAATCTTAAATTTGAATTACATAAGTTCGAAAACTAATTAAGTTATGTTGAGTTGATAATGTTTTTATTCGTTAATTTATTTATAAAATTATTAATTATAAATTATATACATATATTCGTCTGATTGTAACTATTTTTATGATAACTCTGATCGATTTTGTTCGATTCGAAATTTTAAAACTGTATAGCAGTGATTTCTAAACCTATTTGGCCAAGCGCCCCCTTTCCAGAAATAAATTTACTCAACGCCCTCTGGAAATTAACTTTTTAATCATTTTAATAACATTTAAACAGAAAGACAAATGTACCTATTCGCAAAATATTATAAATAACGGTATAAATTAGAATCATTGAAATTATGTATCTATTTACTAGACTCAGAATAGAAAAGTGTATACAAGTAACTAAATACACCTGTGGCCATCACCGCTCCCGTGGATCGCTGCAGCACCAACGGGGGGGGGGGGGAGCGTTAGCGCCCACTTTGAGAATCACTGCTGTATAGAATAATTATTTTTAGTCCCTTAGAAGTTTGATCCAAAAATTTTTAATTCAAACCTCTAATAGATTTACTTGAAAATTGAGAACTTAGATAATTGTTTGAATTGAGAAAAGGAAAAAAAAACTGACTGATTTGGGATCAAGTGGATGATGCTAAGTTTTCTGGTTGACTTGTCTATTATAATAAAGAGGTTTCCTCTTCCCCATTGAGAATAGTTGAAACTTCACTTCGTTTGTAATAATATCTTTCTAACCAAGTTTGCTAAGTTATAATGATATTTGAAAATTGAGAATCCAACTGATTAAGAGAAAGGGAACGGGCTCACCAACGAATCGTCAATTCGATGAAGCAAAGACGGTATAGAATTAGACAAACAGACAAACTCTTCATAATCACGTTCATATTGTAATTCTAATTGGAAAGATAATTAAAAAAATTTGATTGACAAAACAACACAGTTACTTCAACGAATAGAAAATTTGATTAATAAAATTAACATTCTCTTATTTTAACTCTGCCTTGAGTAAAATAATATGATATGTGAACAAATGTCCATGAGACCTCATAAATTTACAGAATGTCTCGAATTTTCTTTTTGGTCCAAAAGAAATGACAAAACATTATAATATCAAATTTAAAATTGAAAAAATATGACAGACACCTCTCTCTGCCTTTTATGCTTTACCAAGTGATTGACAATCACTTATTGTTGCTATTCAGATTTTCATGATATACTACTAAATAAGCCCGCTTTGACCGCTCATTTTAGGTAATACTTATTGGAGAGAATATGTGACATACTAATTTATAAAAAAAATTAAACATTCATACATAAATAAATATATAATTATGATTTATTTGAATATTGAATTGAATTTTAAATTAATATAATAATAATAAAAATAAATAAAATATAGTAATATTTTAATTTCAATATTTCAAAAAACAATATCTTTTAATGTCACATAAGGACAGACATTGATCGTCAGTAATTAGTATTATAGATTATCATATCCTTTAATAAATTTTAATAAAATTGAGACAACATTAATCTTGTGTAAAAACAACTTTGTTGAATCTCTTTTAATTTATTTGTCAATTAAGAGAAAATGATTTGTAATTTTATTTGCCATTTTAAAGAAGAGAATATTTCAACTAAATCTTTCATATATAGTTATTTTATAATTTGGTCTTAAAAAATTTGAAATTAAAATATTTTATAATCTCTAAAAATTAAATTAAAAATTATCTTTAATAAAATCTTTAATATGAAAAAGTTTCATTTTCGACACTCAAATAGAAAGAAAAAATAATAACATTTATTCAAATATTATAAAAGTTAATAGGATATACTAGGCATAAGAGAATGAAAAAAGAAATGGCGTTCTTAAAATTTTCTCACAGGTCTTTTATATCCAAAGGATCCAAACATAAAGCCATTCAGATTTCAAATTAGCTTTCTCAAAAATAAATAAAAGAAAACAAAGAAACATAGGAAAATATTTAGTATTTATTGATCATTTAATACATTGTCAAATTAAATTTAAAAAACAAACAAACTATTTCTATCTAACTCAACGTAATTTCTATAATAGACCTAATTAATGTACGATTTCACTATTAAAATACTACTAAAATTAATCCATTGTAGGGAAAAACCAAGAATCCCTAATATCTATTTTCCTAACCTTCTCGAAAATGGCACCAAAATGGGCCCCGAAATTTCGAGGGTGTCTCAAAAAATTTACTGTCACTAATACCATATCCATAATTTTTTTAATTTCAGGGGAAATCAATTAATCACAGTTTTTCAGGAAATCATCTTAGCTTGAAAGAGAGGTACTTTGATCTAAAATGTCTTTAGAATATAGAAAACGTAGTTGAATTTCAAAGTCGATACTGAAAGGCATTTGGAACACCGAATAATGATATGTATAGTCCTTGCAATTTAATGGTGTTATCAGAACAAAGTTCCTCTTCTCCAAACTATGTCATGTTGATTTCCAGTCATGGTGTAATTAAGTTACATCTACAATTCTTTAAGAACAGTTAGTGTGAGTTCATATTTGTAGACACCCTCTACATATATAGACACGAAGGCAGAAATGCAGGCTTTTCTTCTCCTTACTAATTCTTACTATTGTAATTTAGCCCTACATTTCATAAATTTAAATCATCTAATTTTATTGAAAAATCTAAAATGGTTGTGTTGTTTTGTTTACATAATATATGTTGCTAATAGATGTTACATTATAAAACACATATTAAAAATGACTTTGAAAATAATGAAAGGAATTAATGATAACATTCTACTTTAATTTGTTTAGAATATTCATTTACTTATTACGAGAGCAGGTCAATAATATTTAATTTTCCGTCTCTTAAATTAAATGGCAACAGTGCTCCTGTCAGCAGGCAACTAACAGCTGACTCCTGGAGAAATTTAAACCAGCTGGGTATTTGAGTTTTTGTTTGTCATCTATTAACGGCTGACTACATCGTGATTTGATAAGAAAAAAATTGGAGACATTGGACGAAGTGAATAAAACTCAAAGGAGACAACGTTGAAAAGTAAAATATTTTTTTATCCAAAAACTTGTCACGGGCTTTATTTTATTTCAAGACCAATCTTGTTTGAATAATTAAAAACCATGAGATTTGTTGTCAATGGATTTATTTCCCAGGATTTGATTTGTAAGTTCAGTTAAGGACGCGATGATAATATAATAATGCATATAAAGTGAAAGATAATTAAGAATATGGATAGCTGAAGGAAGGTGATTACTAACTGATTCAGTAGATCCACAGAGTTAGATAGATAGATTTAGATATTTAAAAAATTCATTTTTTTTTATCCCTGTTTTTGCTAGTTGATAATAGAATCACATATCTCAATTAAATATTGATTTTTTTTTACATTTTAAACATAAAATTATTTTTTAGCTCCATATAATTAATATATATATATATATTATTTACATTTATTTATATAAATATATTGTAATATATTAGCATAAAAATAGCATTTTATATATATTATGGTAAGGAAATTTAGAAAGTTATTTATCCAACACATGACAGAGTATATAAAAGATAACTTTCTAGAATTATTGTTTCGGGAAAAACCCAGGGAAGTGCATTTCATTTGGTACCTAGATGATATACCTCTTAGTTACCCAAGAGGGAGTGAGGGGTGGAAAATTTTACCAAGTGGTATAGGAGGGGATGATGACCATCTACATTTTTAGACATTTTTTGATCATTCTTGGATTGAGTGTAAGGGAAGTGACTTCATCAGACCAAGTAAGAACAACTACAAGGATCGTCGAATGGAGAGAGGAATTGTGCCTGCCCAGAGAAGACGACATAATACCTTGAGGAAAATATCCAAGAATCATCTTACTTGAAGTCCCAGTGTTCCCCGAACTCAATATTAATTACAATAAAAGATAAGTGGTCGACCATATTTAAATAATTTGCAATTGCTAAATATAAATTAAATTCCTTTTAATTTACATTTCTATTTTTACGGTACCATTCAATTTCTTCAATTTCTTATTAAGTTCGTTATTATCTATTGTATCATATTAATTCTTCTATTTATATTAAATACATAATTTTTAGGTATAATTTAAATATGCATTTTTAATCTGAACCTATTCAATTTTATCATTTCCCATATCAACCGTCGCGGATTCAATAACCATTATTATTCTAAATTTATCCAGAGTGCTACCAAATTAATTGAATCTGATTTTCAACCCATTTTTTCTTATAAAATACCTTACCCAATATACGACAATATATATATATATATATATATATACAATAGTTTTAGTTTTATTATTGAATTAGTAAAGTTAAATTTTTCATTAATAAATTTTATTAAAATTTAAATACAAAATAAATTAAATGGAATTTGGTTAATGATTGATTATCTGTTTTTAATTGAATATCTGGATAATTCTATTTAATAAAGAAAATAATTATTATATTTGGTTGTTCTAAAATAAGCTGTTAAAAAGGGTAAAGTTCTAATAGCCTATATAGTCCCTTATCCAATAAAAAATTTAGAAATGTCTATGCCCCATTTTCCATGATGGCCGAACGATCAAATACATCCGCCCATTGTTCCCTTCTTACTGATTTCTTATCTAAAACGATATGAGATTGTTTAGCGAAGAATAACCAACCGGGAGCATCCCAGTGGGGTTGAACCGTCTAGGTTAATGATCGGCGGTCACTTCCCACCCCTATAACACACAACCTTTATTAAACAACATGTTTATTATTCCCAGAGATCCTCTAATGAAAGAGACCATGCTATTTGGAGGGGCGGTGGTGAAAAAACAGTCCACCAGACGGACAAAATCTCCATTGGACTCCAGGGTTTATCTATAGGGCTTAATGAAAAGCAAATAGAAAATGATTTATCACACCCCATTCGATTCTCAATTTTTTTTTTCTCTCTCCCTTCGTCTCTTTTATGATCCCAGATAATAATACATCGAAAACGATCAAGATATATAGCATTTTTTTAATAATAATTTCTGTATGGTGAAAAAAAATATAAATCTATATTTCACAGACTTAAATTAGAAACTTTTCGTATCTCTAAAAAAAAAATTCAATGTTTTTTTTTTATTTATTTTGTTTTTGAAATTTATTTTTTAATCAGGCTATATATATAAAAGTAATTTCAAGTAAAAATTGCATTTCGTCACATAATTTACCAAGTTTTATTTTTGTTTTAATAATGTTGATATATCATATGAATAGCGAAATTACATTTAAAAAAAATCCCTTTGTTAAAACTAGAATATGTTATTATAAAGTTTCCAATGGAAATATACGTATTTATAATTATAATTAATCTAAATATAAAATTGAGATTCATTAAATGTATATATAATACAATGTCTCAATTAAAAGAATGAAATAAAATATATGATATTCATGTTTTTCTGTTATAATTAATAAATACCATGCCTAATAGAAATTTGTTAATGCATGAAAACATTTATTAATGTATTTATTATTTATAGAGGTCTTAGGTAAGTGATGATATAAATATGTATTTAAAGCAAGTAGAATAAATCTTGACAGGAACTGAATACACAGAAGCCATAGAAAAACTGACAAGATCCGTAATTTGAATAATTACATGAATATCAAATTGTCGGTAAAATACAATTTTGTTTAAATTTATAAAATTTATCAATTTCTGTAGACAAAAATATCTTTTGCTTTCCGAATGACCTTCCTTAATATTGGTAATAATAATAAATCTCATTAACTGCTCTGTTAAATATAATATTTATCAATTAATTAAATCATAAAATAAATTATAATTAATTCACTATAAGCTGCCTGGGTGCGCGGCTAGGTACAAATTTTGCAAAAGTAGACAATTATTTTGTATTTATTCATTTAGATTTTCTTTTACACTCTATAAAAGATTAGTATCTAATAATAACAATAATAATGTTTAATATAATACAATTTGATACAATTTTTGTATTAGATTCCTTCCCCTTTTTGGGGTGGATTATACAATTAAAATATCTTCCATTTCAATTTTAATTTCCAGACTTCAAATACTTATATGTATATTCCATCTCTTTGTTTTCTCTCTTCCTATCCCGAATTCATTCGTTTATTATGAAGGACCGCAATCTTAGAATGCCTATTATACAAAAATATAAATTCTTCACTTTTTCAATGTTTGTCACTTTCAAACTTTCAATATTTCTATTTCTTTATCTGAAATATCCCCCTGTAAATAAATAATAATAAATAAATAATACAAATAAATACAATAAAATAGAAAAAAAAATTAAATATTTTGTAATTATTTAATTTAGTTTTTAAGTGTAATAATTAAAATAATTTCGTTATCAAATGAAGACCTTAGAGCGAAACAGTGGTAAGCCACACTTTTGCAGAAAATTGTTTTATTGCATTTATCATATGGCGGGAACAATATTAAACCACTAAAAAAGTTATTTTGACTGTTTCGTAATAAATGGCACTGCTATCGCTAAATCATATTGTTGGTGTTGGCAAAATTACTTCATTTTCTTACGTGAAGCATGGTAAGCCACATCAATATGGCGTCGACTTCTGGTTTATGTCTTCGTTCAAGAGCAATTATTCGTGAAAATAACAGTTCTAGTCCTGAGTTTTTTGAGGAGAGTGATGACAGTTGTGTCGACAAAACTTTGTACCAAATAACGATAATATGTCGACAGATTCTTCTGAGATAGGTTATAGTTTTTTATTTTTTTGGCTTACCACGTTTTTATGTAAAAATATTTTGTAAATAATTTATGCAAAAGTATTGTATGCCATGTGGCTTAAGATGTTATTGCCCAACAACGAGCAAATATATTCACCAGAAGGTTGGCTAGATGTCATTCAAAAATCAAACCGAAAAAACCTATTTATAGAAACAAAAATGAGTCAAAAAAACTTTTATTCTTATGAGCCTCTGTTGGCGAATATAAACAAAAAAGCACGCTTTTCTGATAAGACAAACTTGGAATTTTCAGGAACGTATAGCTTTTGCTTTAAATCAGAGAATATTGGATCATTTTTTGTTAAAAACACAGTTAATGGAGAATACAGGAAAATTAATGTCTTAAAACAAGGTAGACCTGTAATGATAACCTTGTCAGATATTAAAGTTAAATACAACGAGCCATTAAAAATAGCAGAAAAGAAAATTAAAAATGTACAAACATTATTTATTGCCTTATATACCTCCAGCCTATCAATCATTTTACACTCAATTAAATGTAACTGTTGATACTGTAGATGATGAGGTTGAAATTTTAGATGATTAATAAGTATTGCATTCTTTTCTTTATTTTGTTTTAATTTAGATAAAGCAAAAACACGTGAAGCTACATTTTATGTAAATTCTATTTTTTTTTTTGTGAAAAAAAATATAGTAGATAAAGATGTTGAAATTTTAGATGTGTTATAGATGTATTATATTATCTTAGTTATTTTTATCATCCGTTTAGTTTAGTTTTAGCAAAAACATGTTAAGCCACATTTTTTCAAAATAAATTCTAATTTTTGTAGAAAAAATGTTTTATTTAAAGAAATAATAGTTGCTGACTTTTTCCCTTTACTGATATTAC
Organism: Labia minor; assembly: GCA_963082975.1. NCBI lineage: Eukaryota > Metazoa > Arthropoda > Insecta > Dermaptera > Spongiphoridae > Labia > Labia minor. Next base: position 93,818,600 of record OY720344.1, on the reverse strand, counting down.
ATATTGAGCAAATTTGAAATATATGCAGTAAACCCATTGTTTTCTATCTTTTCTCTAAACTTTAAACTGCAATATCTCAACATTTTGATTTTGTGGCTTACCACTGTTTCGCTCTAAGGTCTTCAAATATAGGATTTCACTTTGAAGCATTTTTTTTCAATAATATTCTATTTTCAAAAACTTTTTAAGTAGATAATTAAATATTCGTGAATTTCAACTTAAATATTTAAACAATATCAATATGCATCTATATTATTGTCAGACATCGCTTTAGCTACATTTTTATGATTTACAATTTTAATTTTGAAATAGATATTATGATATCTATATATATATAATATATATTTTACAACATATATATTATAAAAATCCTCCTGGAAATAAGATTTTAAAGTATTTAAAAATATTTAATTATTTTTCTAATTAATTTATATAAAATAGAAGTAAAAGATTCACATAACAAAGAATAAATAATATAAAAAATGTTTTATTTAATTTTAGAAAGAAAAATTGTGAAATTTTTAAATTTGAATTGAAAAATGATAAATAAAGAAAAAACTAAAAAGTGATTTACTTTCTTTTTAATTAATTTGTATTAACGATAATTATTTTATCAGAAAATTTATTAATATAAATGTGTTTAGTAATTTGTTAACAAAGTTTTCCCATCTTAACTTTTCAACTAACTTATTGAGGCAACTCAGTTTTTTGCACCTTCTGAACTGTAACCTAATACTAATTTAATGCTAAGTACTAATTTAATGGTATATAATAAACTTTACTAGTATTTACTCCAACCGGAAAGTTGTCTGTTTTGTTGAATACATATATCAACATTACTAATTTTTTTTAATGAAAAGATGTTTGTTAACTTAGAAATTTACCCCTTTTCAACCATTTCAATAGAACACACGAACGACGGGCTCGTGAATTACTCTGGAACAAACATTTAAAGAAAACAGGAACTTGGGAATAGAAATACTTGATTTTATCGAAATAAAAAATAAAACTAAAAAATAAAAAAATCAAGAAACAAAATGTAATTTTATTTCTTGATTCCATTAACGTTTGTAACCGGATATTCGAATTTTGAAATAATAATAAAATATAAAAGAAAATATTCGAATAAATTTTCTTCAAGGAAATATATAGAGGTATGTATAAATCTCTTGGTACGGTAGTAGTATAGTATGTATTAAAGGATCTCTCTTAGTACATCCCCATTTCCGATCTGCTTCTCTCTCTCCCTTTCCATCCAATAACTCACGATGCTATCTTGCGAAGTGGCAAGAGTAATTGCCCTCTAGCAAATGCAAAATTCAATTTGCAAATCTCATTGTGACTAAAGAGAATTTATATATATATATATATATATATAATTGTAGGTGGGTGGCGTGTGGGAGTGTGGAAGTCGTGAAGGTGAAATATTACAGATGCAAAATTCGAATATTTCGTTTAAGTTTTATATAAGAAATTGAGAAAAAAATGTTGTCGAAGTGACAGCCTTAAAAATAGAAATTTATAAAAAAAATGGGATTTTTAAATGCTATCCAAAAATTTCAAATAATAATAATAATCAAATAAAAAAAAATAAAAAATAAATTAATTAATATACTAGTATAATATTAATAAATGGATTTAAGAAGATATTCAAAAAAAATTTTAAAGATATGAAATCAAACAATAATTACAAAATGAAGATAAGAAAAATTTGGGTATAAATCCAATGATATTCTATTTAGCTACCATGTTTGATTATTTGGCTAGCAGAGGGCTTCACTAATTTTCGGTTTTTTCAGTAAGATTTGGACATATGAAAATTAAAAAATTAATTAATTATATAATTTTTCTATATCCAAACAAAACAGGGAAATTAGTGAATAAGTGAATAATTTGTGAATTAGTTAATAAAACATTACTTAATGACTGCACATTTCGACGTTCATAATCTCAAACTTAAAAATTTTTTATTTCATAAACTAGATAGACCGGGAAAAATTTTATAAGAAAAGTTTCTTTGGAATTAAACAAGGATTCCACAGGTAAGGTTTCATCCAATTTCCCGTTTTGTAAATAATTACCAAAATTTGTGTTTTTAGCAAATTTTTTAAACGTTATATTTAAATTTTAAAGATGAGTGTAAGATTTTGTGTTTTGATAGGATAAAACAAAATATTAGAAAAGTTACATCTTATAAAATTTAATATTTACTTCATTTCATTAATTATAAATTACATAAATTAACCCGACGAGGAGTCTTTATTTTTTAATGTATTAAAGAACAAAGTGGTGAGGATTTTAACCCCATTACAAAAAAATCAAAGTCAAACTTTTAATATTAAACAATTTTGAAATTTTTAATTTTTTAATTTTAATTTAATTAAGGTTACAATCCTATACTTTTTTAAAGAAATTCATATCTAGATAGAACCCAGATGATTCAGAAGTACTAGTTGATATTTGCTAGTTTTCTTAACATAAAAAAAATAAATTATTAAACAAATGACAGTATTTTAATTCAAAAAGGTGTTTATTATTGTAAATTAGATTACAAAAAGATTATATAAACATATTTTGAAAGTTTATTTATAATAACTGAAAATAAATAGATGTGATATAACTAGATTAATATTACACAATTGAAATTCATAAGTTAAAGGGAAGTGAGAACTGGAGGGGACGAGGGATTGAAAGGAGTAATTGGAAGAGTATAGAAATTCTAATGAAGATCCTATCGTACTAATCGTTTTGTTTTCAGCTTTGGGTTCATTATGTTATCGATTCCTATCAGCATTGAAAAATGAATAATTCATTGCAAGGACAAAATAATAAAATATACATCCCAGTCAGGTTACTTTCTCGTTAAAAGGATCAGTATCTCTTTCTTATTAAGGATGCTTACAGGTAAATATAAGTTATGAATTTTGAATAAAAATAAACTGGAGTGTCTCCACTCAACTATCTCGCAAATTTGAATTGGATTAATTAACATATATTATATTTAAATTAAATTTAATTAATTAAATTATAAATTAAAATTAATAAATAATATTGATTAAATCAGCACGTGTTTGACTCTTTGTTGATGACACCACATCACGTGCTGGCGCGTGATTGCAAGTCAACTTGTTAAAAAATTAATTCCGGTACCTGCAGCGATATAATCAAACTGAAATATATAAGTATAATAAGTTTTGTATAATTTTGAATCATCTAAAAATTATCAAACATATATCTTTATTTTTACGGTCAGCTTAGAGAAAAAAAAAATCAAAACGTGGTAGGTATTGACCCACTTCCGGATGAGTGACATTTCTCAAAATTTGATAGAAAACTACGAATTCTGAATAATGCCCGTGTACCAAATTTAATTATTCTAGCTCAAACCGTTTTTGCGCAATCTTGTCTACATACACATATACACACACATACAGACATTTTTCTCAGCCTTAGTGAAAATGACTCAAGAGCCTTCAAAACGTATAAAAACATCAAAATCTCGACATCGAAAATTTTCGCGATCGCAATACTATCTCTGGCGAGATAGTAAAAATGGAAATGTTTTTTTTTACCGACCGACGATAGTAAAGGAGGTATTGTTTTCACACCAAATTTCACATGTGGAGATTTTTACATATCTCCACGAATCATGCATTTTCTTAACAGAAAAAAGTATTTTTAGCATGATGTCTGTCCGTCCGTCCGTCCGTCTGTCCGTATAGATGTGTACAGCCTGAACGGCTCAACCGATTTTGATGAAATTTGGTTTATTTACTTAATGCATCAGTGGGATGAATTGATCAACTTTTGGTGCAAATCCGGAAACCGGAAGTGGTAGTGGTAGCAATCGACGATAGGAAGGGAAGGGTTATTTTCACACCAAAGGAGATTTTTTTATATATCACCACAAATCATGCACTTTGTATTGGTTTTATCCTCGCGAAAATCATATTTATTAGTTTTTTCTTGATTTAAAATTATATGACGTCATCCAGCCATTCATGACGTCACAGCCTGGTCTTGCATATATATTATAAATAAAATAAAATTAAAAATATTTATATTTATTATTTATGTATCCATATCTGTTTGTTATTACATTAATAGATATATTAAAATTATTTGAAATTATTTCTGTAGTTGGAAATTAATTTACTTCAAACCGTCGGCCGGTTCGGACCTGGCCACAGGTCAACTTATTTTACCGTATCTTCCCAATTATCATTAAAATAAATAATTATTTTAAAAATAAATATTTTTGATAAAGAAATATAAATAAATGTACATTTTGTGAATTTAGATTAATATATATTATAATTAAATTTAAAGATAATAATTCAATAAAAACGTCATATGGCTTAAAATGTAAAAATAAACATTTTAATTAAAAAATAAACATGAAAAAAAATATTAAAATGTTATTTATATAAAAATGAAATTGAAACCAATCAATTGCAATATTTGAATATTCATTATAAATAAGCATACATTTTATTTTTTAATATGCCTGACTCGAATTATAATTATATATTAATAAAGCTTTTAAAAATTAATAAACATTAAACTAGAGAAAGGTAAAATTATTAGAGTAAAGTTATTTAGAAATTAATATATTAAATAGATTAAATTTTAAATTATGAACAATAGTAATTCTCAAAAGAACCGTTTAATTGAATTTTTTTTCTTATTATCAATGGATGATAAACAAGGAAAAAAAGAATAGAAAAAATTTAATAAAACTACGTTTGAGTTAAGATCGAAGACAGGTGCATCGTGATTTTCTTCCAACTGGAAATATCTCCTTGCATGTTCGAAAACAAATCTCCATCTGTGGAGCTTTCTCCATGTCAAATAAAAAAAATCAAAAGATTAATTTTGTAAGATAGGTTGGTGTCATCTCAAACGCATAAACTGACATTTATTTTCTTCTTGAATTTAAGAAGATCAGTTCTATCACATTATAATAATTACTAGAAAATATACTCATCTTGACGGGAGCTCTTATAGGACATAAATAATTCTCGAAGGGAATTTTACTTACTTAAAAAAATCAAACCTTCATTCCCAAATATATAATTGTCATTTTATTGGTAATAGATTTTAATTTAAAATATAATTGAATTTTAAATTATATAAAATGAATAATAAAAATAAATAAAATATAATATTTTAATATTAATATTTAACCAATTGGGTTATATCCGCTTGGAAGATCAGGTGGGTGGATAATGTAGGAAGGGACATGAGAGAGGGTAGGAGTTAGATGGTTGTGGCCTAGGATATGAATACTTGGAGGAATGTGGTTGCTGCAGCCAAGAACTTTCGATTTCCGTAGAGTCACAAAGATAGATAGATAGATAGATATTAATATTTAAACACTCCTATCTTCAGTAACTATAACTATTAGTCATTCGATACTCTAAAAGTTAATATATGGGAATTACATATATATATATATATATATATATATATATATATATATATATTTGCTTAGTATCTCTTAAATTGCGAACTAATTTTACATTTGTTAAACGAGAGAATATCCAGTATTTTTCAGGTGTGTTTATTATGTGATATGGATTACAATGACTTCCATTTGCTTATTCCTATCATATATATGCCATATATCCTTCTGAGAGTTCATTCTTTCCATTGTAAAAATCATATCAATCATATATATAGTTCAAAAACATTTTCAAAATTTTCAAGTTATAAAAAATTATGTATAGTTCCAGGTTGTTTAAACTGAAACTTTCTACTATTCAAATAACATATTTAAACAGGAGAATGACTACTAAAATAATAATTTTAGCAATAATTTATTAATATAAATAAATAAATAATCTTTAAATTCAATTTCTATATTTAATATTTATGTACAAATCTAATCTATCTATCTATCTATTTAATCTAATATCTATCTAATATTAATATGCTAGCTGAAATTGTATATATGTAAATGGGTTCTCAAAAACCGCTCTAACGAGTTTTTTGAAATTCACATCAGAGATAGTATTTAAAAAGAAAAATTGAGTTTTATTGATCATATCTCTTGAAAAATTCATCTTCATTAGTTTTTTTTTAATTTAAATGTATAAATGTGACGTCACAGCCACCGCCTGTGAGATATGTATATATCTATTCTTAAAATAAAATTAAAAATACTTATATTATATTCATATTTGACTTTTTTATTTCGTTAATAGATACATTTAAATTATTTGAAATTGTTTCACACAACGTTTAGTAGAAGATTTATCTTTATTCGATTCGATATATAGTAGAAGAATTAAATAACGTTATCAATTTATTATACAATGACTCCGTAAATATATTTTAAAATATTATACTATATACTAGCTAGCTTCAGTATATTAGATAAAATATTTATTTGTTTTTATGTTCTTATTTTTAATATATTATATATTATTATTGTAAATGTTATATCTATCGATCTCTGTGCTCTATGGTAGTCGAAAGTTCTTGGCCGTAACATCCACATTTCTAGAAGTGTCCCTTCATACATTGTGTGAATCCACCCATAATAATATCTTACTTACTTGAAAATGAAAATCCAATTATGAGATCAAAATTAAAATTATTTATTCATATAATCTTGAATGTTTTCAGTGTTTTATGAATAATTTAAAAAGGTCAATATTAGAAAAAAAAATTAAAAATATAATAAAATATAAATATAAATATAACATAAAAAATAAAAATATAAACATTCTTTGAATGACAACATGTTTTAAATTTTAAATAAGTTGACATGAACAGACCGACGGTTTGAAATAAATTAATTTCCAGCTACAGAAACAATTTCAAATAATTTAAATGTATCTGTTTACGTTTAAGGGGTGTATATTTTATGACTATTATTTTTTAATTTTTTTTCTTTTAAATTATTTGAATGGCGATTCGGTGAACCAGCCAAACCCAATTGTAATAAATAATTAAAGCATCTGGGAATGCTAGGAAGCATTACTATCAACGAACTTTTATTCATATTTATCACAAAATTGCATAAATAATTCGAATTTATATGATCTTAATATATTGTGAGAATTAGATAAATAATGTAGAGAGCAAAAAATATTTAAAAATAGATATTTATTTAAATGAAATAAAATTATTTAATTTACAGAATGAAAATGTCTACAATAATGTCTAAACAGTTTTTCTTTATAATTTTACATTATAATAACACTAATTACAGTAGTTATAATATATGGGAAATTTTCAACTTTCCCAACCAAATTTTAAAAAACCAAGACCACTTTAAGCTCTACTCGAATCCAAAATCAATATTGAAAAAATCGAAAATTTTTGGCAACAGACATACAGACACACAGATATATAGATTGTATAAACGAACTAAAAGTTCGTTGAAAATTGTAAGATTTTTAAAGTATATAATAATAAATTGTATAAATTTGTTAAAGGGTCGAGCGATAGCACGATGTTTCAGGTATTGAAATGAAAATCAATTTATTTTAATTAATTTGAAACATTTTGGGAAACAAATTTTTAATGGGTAATTCTTAGAAATCCCATTTTTCAATTATAATAAATAATTAAAAAATTGTAAAATTTTTAAAGTATATAAAAATCAATTCTATAAATTTGTTAAAGGGTTGAGCGATAGTTCGGTGTCCCAGGTATATATTTTATATCAACATGCCTACTTTTCTGTTTGTATGGTATTATTTGAATGGCGATTCGGTATAATATTACCTCCCAAACTCGATAATAAAGAATTATTTGTTTTTTTTTGTCCGAGTGGTGGCTCGGTGAACCAGGTATTATTATTGAGGACCCCAGTCCCATTCATTTTAATCAGATTGATGCAATGATGCAACATTTAATAATTGTAATAAATAATTAAAGAATTGTATATCAATATTTTTTAAAGGGTCGAGCGAGAGCTAGGTATCCCAGGTATTAATATTACCAGCCAAACTTAATAATAATTAATTATTTTTTTTTAACTTAATTACCGAGCCGAGGCTCGGGGTCCCGGTACTAAGCTATTATATATTATTTCACTAGAATATAAATTAAATGATTACTTAAATAACTTATTATTATAAATTGTTGTTGTTTATTATTATATATGTTTTCCAAAGTCATTTTAATAAGCCACTTTGAATTATTACAGAGTAATTTTCATATTATTTGATATTTATTGATTCTTGTTATCTAATCTAATCCTATATCATGGGAAAAAATTGTAGGTATATAGCTTTTTAATCATCGATCTATATAGATAGAAAAAAAATTATTGTATATTTGCTTTTTTTCATAAAGTAATTAATAATAACTGTCAATAAATATCAAAACAATGATTCAAAGTGGTTTTGGAAAATATTATACTCAATTATATGAATATTATTAATATTGATATTATTATTATTATTATTATTAACGTAAATAAAATATTAATAAATACTAGCTGCTCCGAGCGCCTTCGGCGCTCTTCACATCTAGACGGGGGCTCCGCCCCCTGTACCCCCGAGTGATACATAGTATTTGGTTGAAAGTCTGTATGTAAAAGGTTTTCATCCATTTTGTTTCAATCAGTATAAGTAGATAAGACATGTATTTGTTTTCTTGTAAAATATATTTTAATTTAATCAGTAAATTAATTATATATTATTATTGTATTTATCTAACTCTGTGTCTCTACGAAAATTCTTAGCTGCAGCATCCACATTTCTCTAAGCGTCCCTATCCTGAGCTACAACCAAATCCTACCCTGTCCCATCTCTCCCATGTCCCTTCCTTCATTGTCCACCCACCTTGGTCCTTGGTCTTCCACCGGATGTTTCCCAATCGGTTTCTCCCAATTTCTAGTTTCTCCAATTCCAACCACGTCCCCTTCCCATCCCAGCCTTCTTGATTTTATAACCTTAACTATATCTGGACATTATTTCTCGTTATGCCATCTCCGCCATCCCCCTGTGACCTCATCTTTCTTTGGCCTATAAATGCTGCGAACAATATTAATCTCACAAATACTCTAAATCTACTCTCGTCTCCCAGAGTCATCGATAGGGTGACCAAACGTCCCGTCTTTAGGTGCTCTGTCCCAAAAATGTCTTCGGGACACCCTACTGTTTTTTCAATATTTAGGACATTTCGTAATTATTTTTTCAAAATTTTTTCAATTTAGTTCTAAAAAAAAGGTATACCGTTTGTCCCGGTTTGGTGTTTTCGAAATATGGTCACCCTAGTCATCGATCAACATGAAAAATAATTGTTTTATATATTTTAATTTTGTTCCTCTTTGATGAGATAGGCCCCTTTACTGCATAATAACAGGCGTTACTCAATTACAATGTCGATTTAAATTCTTCTCGAATATTATTATCCTTCGTGATTAGAGATCTTAAGTATTTAAATATTTATACTTTTTCAAATTCTACATTTTGTATGTTAATTGTATGTAAGTCGTATCGGTATGATAATTCTTGAATTTTTTTGTTTAATTACATTTCGGTTGATTCTTCCCCAATTTCTCTAATCACATGTCTCCTCTTCCAGTCCAATTCATTTACCTGGCTAGAACACTCCATTTTTTAAAATTTTAAATAGAGGGAGAGAGAGAGGTTCTAATTATCTTATATATAAAATTCTCGTGTCACAAAACTTTGAAATCATACTCCTCCGAAACGGCTTGACCGATTCTTATGAAATTTTTTATGTATATTCAGTAGGTCTCAGGGCATGTCAGACTTCCTTTAGAAAACCGCTAATTGGTAAGGTGTGTCCAGGAAATGCTAATTAATTAAAAATAGTTTAGTTACCATACTAGCTCATAGAGGCGCTGGTGGCAAAAATTTGAAATCTTATATATACCCTTATAAGAAGCTTCCAAACAAAAGCGGTTCATGGGTGAACGGTCTAAGGCGTTAAATTATGCTTTGCATCCCTCAGTTCCAAACTCGCAAAGGCACATTTTTTTTTTTTTTTTATTATATATTTTTTTTACAAATTTATTAATTTTTATTATTTTAATATTTTATTAAATTATTTTATTTTATTAAATTAATTTTATTAAATTAAATTTTATTATTAAATTGTATTTTATTAAATTTTAATATTAAATTTTATTTTATTAAATTTTAATATTAAATTTTATTTTATTAAATTAATAATTATGTCAATTAATTTTTTGTGAATAAATAAACAAATATAAAAAACTATATATAAAATTTGAATTTTCATCCATTCATTCATCTAAAATGATATTAACTTTCTCTTCCTTCTTGGAAAAACCCATATTGCCATCCCTAGCGTCAACTATCTATGTATATATATAAAAAAGGTTTTTGTCTGCATATTGCAGCTGGATGCTCTGTGCTCAGAATTTAAAAATTATTATAATATTTCACTTTTTATTTTAAATTCTAATATTCAAATATCAATTAAATTAAATAATTTATTCTAAAAGTTGTCATTTAAATTTATTTAATAAAATATTTAGATCATATTTAACTTAATTCTTTATATATATATATTCTTTATATATATTTGAATATTTCTTCTTTTCTATTTGAAAGTGAAAGCTTAAAAAAACAGAATATATTATTTTTAAACTTTTATATGAATACAAAAATATTTTCTAATCGTCAATTAAAATGACTAAATTATATTATTTTTGTTTTTGTTTCAATTATTAATTACAAATATATTTTAAGTGCAAAAATGATTTCTTGGTTAATTAAAATATGTTTTTTAAACAAATGATATAAACGAGATGTTTTAAATTTATGTCTTTTTTATATTTTTTTATTAATAGGCTTCTTTTTTTTATTTTTAATTTTTAATAAATTCTCTTTTTTGATATGATATTAATAAAAAATAATATTAAATTGTATATAAAATTAAAAATTAGAATATTTGAATTTTTTTAAATTTTAACACATCTAATCAATCATATGCATAACGAATGGAAAATTTTGAAAATCAACTTAGTATTAAATTCAGAAAAAAATACTCATATATAGAATATAATAGACCATTCGAATATAATTTAAAACTATTTTTCTCCTTCTATTTTAAATTTTAAAAAAAACGGAGTGTTACGAAATTAAGATGTCTGGATAGGTAAATGGGCTGGAATAGGAGGCAATTTATAATTTTCTTCTAATTCAGATTGAAATTAATAGTGATAAGAAAATATATTTATTAACAAAATCTTAATATACAAAATGTAGAATTTGAATATGTAGAAGGATAATAATATTTGAGGAAATTTAAATCGAGGTAGAAATCGGGAAACGCCTGTTATCATGCAGTAAAGAGGGTTATCTCATCAAAATTATTATCAAAAGGAATCAAAATTAAAATATATAAAACAATTATTTTGCCTGCCTGTTGTATTATATGGGTGGGACGCATGGTCTATGACCCTGGGAGATGAGAGTAGATTCAGAGTATTCTTTCCAGCATATATTGGCCAAAGAAAGGTGAGGTCACCGGGGAATGGCGGAGACTGCATAACGAGGAATGGCATGACCTCTATGCATCTTCAGAAATAGTTAGGGTTATAAAAGCGAAAAAGCTGCGATAAGCAGGAGACGTGGCTAGAATGGGAGAGGAAAAAGATTGGATTGGAAAACGGTGCGGAGACCGATTGGAAAACGTCCGCTTGGAAGACCAAGGACGCGTAGGAAGGGACGTAAGAGAGATGGGGCAAGGGCTCAAGATAGGGACACTTGGAGAAATGTGGTTGCTGCGGCCAAGTACTTTCGAGTTCCTTAGAGTCACAGAGATAGATAGATATAACATATACAATAATATACAATAATAATATATATAATTAAAATATATTTTAAATAAGAACACAAAAAGAAATGAATGTTTTATGTAATATACTGATTGAAACAAAATGGATGAAAACCTTTTACTACTCTTAACCAAATACTATGTACCACTCGGGGGGGTACAGGGGGCGGAGCCCCCGTCTAGGTGCGGAGAGCGCCGAAGGCGCTCGGGGCAGCTAGTATATATATATTATATATATATCTGTTTCTATGACAGCAAAAAAGTAAACAAATTACATACATACAAAGACTCTCCTTTATATATATTTCTGGAAAATGGAACACCCGCAGCTCAGCTCAGGAGTTACCTAAGATTCTAATTTCTTTTTTATTTTTCATCATTTGAGGTACCCTTCACCTCAGAAAAATTTGGTTACCTTGCTCCTTGTAGTTTAGGCTCTGGAGTTTTTTGCGTACAGACGGACACTATCGTATTAAATATATAGATTTACATATATCAAGCCTATCCGACTCTTAGGAAACCTCTGAGTCCATGTTTTGACTCTATTGAGTTATGATACCAGAAGGCGCTGCAGGCACCCAATTTTTAACTCTGAAGACGCTCACGAGGCCGCACTACTGCAGAAGATAATATTTGAATTTATTTTCTTGGACTTGTAAAATCATCCCCCAGTTGTGTGTCCATGTGTGTTGATGTGTGTCATTGTCCCCTCGCCACAGACTACATTGTGCATAAAAATTCGAAATCCGAAGGAAGCAATTGCAAACATGCCTACTTACCCGTGAGGTAAGGGAGGTTAATTACTTTACCAAACTTGTTTCATTAAATAGTCATAATCATCCTTTCTTAGAAATTTGCATGGGCATCTTATATTTTTCTATATATTTTTAGATAAAAAAGATTGAAATTTTAACATGTATTCCAGTTAACCTTTTTATGACAGCCATCTTACCACATCTTACGATTATAGGTGCTGCCCTCTAGAGGCCAAATGATTGAACCAACCTATAATCGCAAGATGGCTGTCATAAAAAGGTTAACTGGAATACATGTTAAAATTTCAATCTTTTTTATCTAAAAATATATAGAAAAATATAAGATGCCCATGCAAATTTCTAAGAAAGGATGATTATGACTATTTAATGAAACAAGTTTGGTAAAGTAATTAACCTCCCTTACCTCACGGGGTTAAACTAAATAATTACCAAATTTTATTATATAAATTATTTTATATTAATATTAAATTTATTAATATATTATTAAATATTTTATTTATTTACAAAATTTTACATATTTGCCATATTAAATATTATTATTTATATTTACATTAATATTCAGTATTACTGAATTATGTACATATAAAATAAAATATATGAATATATTATTATTATATGTTGTCTATTGAAAATGAACGAGTTTCTTTCTATTTTAACTATTCTTCTATTTCCTCGTATACCTGATCCAAGACAATAGGCTAAGTTTTTATTAAACAGACCATATTTATAACCTGTCGATCAACCCATGTACTTAAAATTCGATATTCCAAACATATATATTAAACTATTTTAAAATTATTTGTTATCATTTCTCAGATGGATTAATCATGAAAACAGCGATTTTACAACAAGCGAGAAGAAAAAGTTAAACCGTGGAGTGATACCTCAGAAAGTAACCCAAGATAATATGTTTTGTGTATTTAATAATAAAACTATTTTCAAAGGTGTAAATTTATACGTCTCACAATATCTGAAAAAAACAATATGTAAATAAGATATGTTTAAGAGTGAGATCACCACATAATTTGTAAATATAATTTTATAATTTTTATTAATTTTCAAATATATATTGTTTATATACATAAAAAATTATTCGTTTCTTTTAGATATGTTAATTACATAAAAAGATTGTAGAAAATTTTCAGTTTAATGAAAAATTATTTATTTGGAAATTAAACTAATATTTATCTCCAAATAGATAATTTTTCATTTAACAGAAAATTTTCCACAATTTTTTAATTCCCGAAATTCCCGGAAAAAAAAAAAAAAACAGACACACACACAAGCCCGCTTTTTTATAACGTTTTTTATAAAATTAGTATATGAGTTATGGTACCAGGTGGCGCGATGTGCTAAAACTTTGCTTCAAAATTTAACCCGGAGTGGGTGCATCTTAAAGATAGTCTGTGACATATATATTATACGATACCTATATAAATATTATACCTATATATATATAATTTATATATACAAATAATGATTTTTTGTGAATAGTAAGAATTTAAATTTTTATATTTATTCTCAAAGATGAATTTCCAGGTTTTCCAAACTGATAGATAGACATTAGATAAACAGAGAAGAGTTATTATTGTATAAATTTTTTTTAAAAGATTTTATACCAAATATTAATAATAATAATAATAGAGGATATTTATAATAGACCTAGCAAGCTGATTTATTAGTATGAGGGTGGGGTGAAAAGTTTTTGGCCTGACCAAGAAAAACGATGTTTTTAAATTTTTTTTTGCTTTATTTTTCAACATAATCTCCATCAACACTGATACATTTCTCATAATGGCGTTCTAATTTAATTATGACAGTTTTAAACGTAGATTCGTCAAGCTCCTCAAAATACTTATTTACAGCTTCGATAACTTCTTCGTTGTTCTTAAATCATTTACAGCCAAGTCATTTTTTGAGGTTAGGAAACAGGCAATAGTCGCTGCGGGCTAAGTCTAGAGAGTAGGGAGGATGCGGCATCAATTCAAACTTCAATTCGTGGATTTTGGACATGGCAACAATCGACGAATGCGCTGGTGCGTTATCGTGATGAAACAAAATTTTTTTCTTTTCCAAATGAGGTCGTTTAATTTGTACCTCGTGCTTCAAACGCAATAATTCTGCGTAGTATTGACCAGTGATAGCCTTTCAAGGTAATCAATGTATATAATTCCTCTCGCATCCCAAAAAACAGTAGCCATAAACTTGTTTGCCCATAAAATTGTTTTGCCTTCTTTGGATGGGTTCCCCTTTTCCAACCCACTGTTTTGACTGTTCTTTATTTTCAGGAGTGAAGTGGTGGACCCAAATCTCATCAACAGTTATGAATCGACGCAAAAATTCGTTTGGATTACTCCTATACAGCGCCAAATTTTCTGTAGAAATGGTTTTACGAAGCAGTTTTTGGTCTAACGTTAGCAAACGCACACCTTGCACACAGTTTTTCCATGTTCAAATGGTTGTGCAAAATATTTCGCACTCGTTCATCTGACATCGTACAGGTCTCAGCTATCTCATGCAATTTCAACCTGCGGTCTTCCAACACTATTTTATGGATTTTATCAATCATTTCTGAAGTTGTGACCTCAACGGGCCGTCCTCAGCGAGGCTCGTCAGAGGTGCTCCACCCATTTTAAATTCAGAAACCCACTGCTAAATAGTTGAATATGCTGGGGAGGAGTCTCCTAGTGTTGAATCCATCTCTTCTTTTATTTGTTTTGGTGTAAAACCTTTCAAATAGAAGTATTTGATGACAGCACGTTTTTTCAATTTTTCCATTTTTGCGTCTCGCGCAATGTGCTCTCAAACGTAAAACTAATGTAGTGATTGGGCAGAAACTGTACATACAAGCTCGGTAAGAATGATATTGTAAAACGCTGCTCCAAAAGTAGACCTAGTGGCGCCATTTCTTGGTCAGGCCGGAAACTTTTAATCTCCCCCTCGTATTCCTGGATAGATATGCAACATTCTTAAATCAATATATACCCAATTCGTTTTTTTAAAAAATACCCTTGGCTCAGAGAATCAATTATATATTTATTTATATAATTTAGGAAAAACTAATCCTAAAAAATTTTGCTCAAAAAACACTTATTGATTCTTCACTTCAAAATCTTGTGGATTATATTCAAGATCAACAAGAAATACATAAATAAATTTTATTATAGTATCAAATGATCAAATTGTTAAATAAATGTGATAATATTTGGATTGAACACCAAAATTTATAAAAAAAACCTACATATAATAACAAACCATTAACCAAAGATTTATATGCATTTTCTATGGATAAATAATCATTTTTCTGAAGATAAATAAATAAATCTAAAAAATGTTTTTATTCAAATTTAATTAAAAAACAAATGATGGATTCTTGTTATTTTTCTTTATTTTTTTTATTCATAAAAAAATGTCAAAATTTGTATTTATATACAAGCAAATCAATATTGTTCCATTTTCTATATATATATATAGAAAATCGAAAATAATTGAAACATGAAATAAAATCATAAAATAAATAATTTTATTTTCGTAGGCTTCTGTTTTTTAATAAGAATCTCACTGCACGTATAGAATGAAGAAAACAGAGGGAAATAAAAAGAATAAGATGAAAAAGAAAGAGCACGAAAAAAAGATTAAAAGAAATTGAAAATTATTTTTTATCATTTTTTATTTATAATAATAAAAGAAAAAATAATTTCTTAAGATTTTTACTTTTAATAATGAATTATTGTTGTAGTTTTTTTTTAAAGGAAATGAAAACCTATAAATGATTTTTTTATATATATACATTAATTATAATGTTACATTTCATTTTGAAATTATTAATATTTTATTTAATATTTTTTTATTTTTCATCTAAACATATATAATAATATATATACCTATATATATATATATATATATATAATTAATAAATGATTAGAAATTTGAATTTCCTATTTTCAATCAACAGGGATGGTTATACAAAGATGAATTTCATTTGATGAAAGTTTTTGTGTGTTGCAAAAGGGGAGTAGGTTTACGTAATCTATCGCATCTATTAATAATCAATAGACTGTTAATCGTAGGATGGCTCTTGGTGGTTTCTAACTTCCCAGGGGATCTGACTGAGATGGTGAGGGACTAACCACCTAAAACCTCTTGCAATTAATACGTAATAATCTTAATAATTCTCAAGTAGCGAGTCAAGCAATTTATGACTTATTAATTAAACATACACGTTTACTTGTATAACTAATTATATTTTACACGTTTTATTAATAGATGATACGTACAAGACAGAAAGGAACCTTTCTATAACGTATATAATTTGAGATTTTACATTAAATTATAATAGGGCTATATTTCTTTAAGGTTTTAAAGTAGTAAATAAAAATGCAATAAATTAAAATGTTACTTAAAAATGGAGTTTATTTTACTTTCTGCGTACTTGTAATAATAAAAATGTAATATTGAGAACCTATTACAAACCCCAAACTCTGCAACGTCAATTTTGATGAAACTTGGGTACATCGTTACGCTCTCGAATCGAAATGTAAAGGAAAATGCAAGTAGTAAAGTTAAGAGGGACGTGCACAATTGGCTTCAATCATTTTACAAGAGAGATATTTTAAAGCTTCTGACTCGTTAGTAAATGTGAGTGGAGCATGCGTAATTGTATATATTTATATGATGATATGGAATTCAAATGTTCTTGGCTAAATGAACCACATTCCATAAACGTTCCTATCCTCAGTCATCTTCATCCAACTCCAAACTCCCTAAGTCAGAGGTGTCTAAACTATGACCATTCGTGGGCCACATTGAAAAAAAAAATATGCTGGACCGCACATATATATAGGTTTGCCAACTCTATAAAATTTTCAAAAATAAGTCGAAAGCACAAACCATCTAACAGACTGCTAAACTCTATTGTTATAGATGAAACAAAGTTTTTGGCGCCACCATGCGAATGCTGGCAGTAACTAATTGAAAAAAAAAATCGGACTTGTGTGTTTGGTCTTTGCAAAGACCAAACACATACACACAACACACACAAGCCCGATTTTTTATTATATTTTCGAATGCCAGCATAACCAGATGGCGCCAAAAGCTTGGTTTCACGGAGAACAATAGAGTTTAGGGGGCCTGGTCGAAAGTCTGATCGCGAAAAACATCTAACCTTTTTTTTAGTGACAAATTGAAAATTTTTCAAAAAAAAAGGCGAAATTTTCATGATTTGTGTTTGGGCCGCAGCTCGAAGGGGTTTTGGTTTTTGCTGGGCCGCACAAATGGTCAAAGTCTGATCGCGAAAAACATCTAACCTTTTTTTAAGAGACAAATTGAAAATTTTTCCAAAAAAAGGCGAAGTCTGATCACATGTCAAGAGACACAAAAAAGTCAAAATTTTCATAATTTGTGTTTGGGCCGCACTTTAGACACCCCTCCCCTAAGTGATTATTTCTTGTTTCCAAACCTGAAGAAATAGCTCAGCGGAAAGAGATTTGTCTGCAACGATGAAACAAATCTATTTTGATGTCATTGACAAATCTTATTTTTTGGAAGGAATAAAAAATATTGTGCGAAGTGTATAAAACTCAAAGAAGACAACGTTGAAAAATAAAATATTTTTTTATCCCAAAACTTGAGTTTCATTCAAAAAGTCATGGACTTATTGACCTTACCTTGTAGATAAAGGTCTAAAGAATATTTATTGTTATATTTGATTCAATCTCTTATTTATAAAACACTTTAGTGATTATTCTCTATTATATTCATCATACCAATCTTTTAATTAACAATACCCAATTAAAATTTTGTTCATTTTCGCTCTTTATTCAATTCATAATAATTTAAAATGTTGGAAATTAACGAGTTCATTTGGAATAGCTATATTATTCCTCTCTTTTGAAAACTTTACGGCTTCATTTCCTACTAGATTTATTCTATTCTTTCTTTTTGTTTCAGGTAAGCTGGGATGATCTTCCCCACTCGATAATCGTATTCCACTCCACTGGTAAGAGTTGGATCAAACCGGGCTTAATATTTAATTCCTATATATAATCTCAACAGCTTTTTTTGTGTGCTCTAATTGGTATTTTTAAAATGAAGGGATTCTAATGGAAATTATCTCGAAAGGGAAATGATGCGAGAGATGAAGGTTCATTTGGATGGGTATTAAATATGATAAAAGTTAATCTCGTTAATAAATTTAGTAAATTTTAATGAGTTTGTTTTTGAAGAAAAGTTTAAGATTAGAACAGATATTTTAATATGAAGAGCGAATATTAAATAGATGACTTAAAAAAACAACTCTCATGTATAATACATATACATATTTCTCTTTTAAATAACTTATATTTTATATAATGAGTTAATAAATATTTCAAAAAAAAAAGAAAAAAATTGAAAATAAAATTGAAAAAAAAGAATTTATTCTATATTAATATTTTTTTTACTTATATTTCATTTTTTTCAACAGTTTGTATTAAACTTTTATATTTCTTCATTTTTCCCATTCATAATGTTTTTTTATGTTTATATATAAGAGAATGATATTTTTTAAATTGTCTATATTCGAGTATTTATATATATATATTTTACAATTTATATTTATTTATATATATAACAATTGATTTATAAAAATATATATACTTATATATATTTAAATTTTCGAATATAGACAATTAATAAAATAAAATTATTTTTGCAAACAGATTAAATAGCTCGTAATTACATTATTATAATATTTATTTATATCTAAAGAGAAATAAATAATTATTATTAATTAATAATTAAAGAGAATGCTCACCAACCAAGATTGGCGCAATGTCTTATTCACTGTGCAAAGCAAACTAATAATGTTTTATTTTATTTTTTATTATCTATTTCCAATGAATTGGCCGGCAAGCTTATCGCTTTTCGATGAGAAAAAATCATTCGAATTTTACTGGCATGGTTCAATTTTATAACATAAAAAATTCTTATAACAAATTAATAATATTGAATATTTATATTTATTTTCCAAATTATTATTATCCATCTGAAAAATAGCGAATAATTAGAATTAATAAGTTTTCTTAAATAAAATAAAATATAATTATTATTATCAATAAAGATATAAAAAAAATATAAAATATTTACTTCATCTATTAGTAATTATTTTATTTGAATATATATTTTAAATAATTTTATAATATGTCAACTTTACCTAACATAATTGAATAATATTAAATATATATTATATATATACATATATTTTAAATTAAAGAGTATAGAATTTAATAACTAAATATAAAATTGCAAGATATTGGCTAAAGGTAATAATGTGTTATTAATTTGACGGAAATAGGGGGAGGGGAAACTGTTATGTTGGGAAACCCGTTGACCTTTTGAAGAATAGTTAAACAACTTCAAGGGGGACGTGAAATATTGAAATTCATAAAAGAAAATTAATGGTTTTTTTTATCTTTACGAATAAAAAGATGATTACAATATTATTGCCAATAATTGAAATATATTTATTTTAAAATTATTGAAATATAAGCCAATTTCAGATATTTTTTATTTTTTTATAGTTTTATATTTATTTATTAAATAATTTTTAAATTTTTGAAATTTGATCCCAGAGTTCTATCACTCATCCCTTTATCAATTGAAGATGGCTATTATTAATTTTCATTTCTCTTTTTAAATTAAAAATAATATTAATGATTCAAAAAATGTTGTAAAATTGAAAGTGTGTTCAAATTTAATAATAAATTGGTGATGTAAAAAAAAAAATTGTAATGTTGATTTAAACAAAACTGAGGAGTAAATACCCTTGAATATTACGTATATCACCGGCATAAAACATAAAACTCACAGTTCCCTCACGTATCCCAGAGATGTCTCCAAGCTTAAAGCCATAAAACCTCGGATTTGAGGCTCAGTCAGAGGGGAATCAGTTTTATCCAGCCAATTTTTAACATTATCCTTTTGGCCAAGCAATTGTTCGTATGGTTCTTTGTAAAAATACTCATCAACATTTTTTTAAAATAAAATCGATTTTCATTTTTTTTTGTATAAAATAGTCTAAATAGATAATATTCCATTATTATTATTATTTTCAGTTCAGATCAACATTGCTCGCTTCAGACTGAAAAGTCTCATGAGAATAGACAGAAACTATGACTTATTAGTATTATAGTCATAGACAATACTGAACTATATTTATAATAAACTAATAAATAATTGAACTGAATACTTAAGTACCTGGAACACCGACCTATCGTTCGATCCTTTAAAAAATATTGATATACAATTTTTAATTATTTATTACAATTATTAAATGTCAGATCATTGCATCAATCTGATTAAAATGAATGGAACTTGGGGTTCTCAATAATAATAAATAATATTAATAAATATTAAAAAATATTTTAGTGAAAAAATATTATAAATTAATTAATAAAAGAAAAATGAATAAATAAATATAAATTAGTAATTTAATAAAAAAAAAGTCGAAAATAGATTTAAAAAAACATAAAAATTAACTAATAAAAATTTATAAGATATAAGATATAAGTTATAAAATATATATAATACAGGGAAAGTGATAATGAAATATATTAGATAAATTAGCCCTTTAATCATTATTTAACTTTTTTAAATCTCGATTTTAATCAAAACTCTACCAATACATTGACATTAGATGGCCAACTAGCTTTATAAATTTCATTTGAACTTTTTTTTTGATTTTCTATGTAAAAAAAAGAAGACTGATGATGTCTCGATGTCAAAACGTCTCTCTTCTTATCATTTATTATATATTTGTTTACGATTTATATTATATATATATATTAAAAATTTTTGATTGATTAAATGTCAATTTAACATGTTACAATTATATAAAAAATCCTAGATGTACATATATTCTATAGAATGTAAAGAGAGAAAAAAATATTGAATAAATTTTCTTTTTTTGTTGTCAGTGCTTAAAAAAAATCTATATTTTTTAGAAAGTAAATGAAATGGAAAATTTCAAGATATTATTATTTTTTTTTATGGAAAAAATATATTAATAATTTATGAACCAACTTTAAATTGGATCACCGAATTTTTTTCTTTTTTTTTAATTAAAGAGACAGTGGTACGAAGAAAATAAAAAAAGACAAGAATTTGAGTTGGGTGGGATTTTTAAAATATCATTTGTATGATAGAATACTGAAAATCTTTATGAGAACAAAAATGCCTGTATTTTGATTTATTGGACGACTTATTCACCATTTCTTTGTGTTTTGTTGTTTTTTTTATTCTGTTTTATATATATATATATATATATATATATATATTTATTTATTTTTTCGGTTGAGATACATTTAATAAATCCGGATTTGAAAAATAAATTCAAGAAGGGAGATTAGAAGAATTTATAAAATAATAATAATAATATTTGAATATGTATTTTCTTCTTACCAATTTCTTTTCTCCATTTCACTTTTCTTTACAATATCGATTCCATTTGACATCGTTGAATTTTATCTTAAATTTCTCCATCCATTTTTGTTTCACGTTAATCTATTCCCATATATATTTTTTCAATATAACCAAAACGGATAACAACATGCCAGTGATTTTTCTCGACAAATCGGAGCAATATATTTTTTTATAAATTGTATGTATTTACTAAGACAGCAAAAAAAAAAAAAAAAAAAAATACGCACAGGCACCTGGTGTTTGTGCAAACAGAATTTTGATTTTTTTTTCTCTCTAGCACCATCTTTAGGTTCCCATAGGAGTTTTGATTTAATAAATATTAATTAAATTATTAAAGTATTAAATTAAAAACAAGTTATTTTATTCTCTATATATATATACCTATTCATACAAATAAAAATAAAACAAAATTACTGTATACTAAATTATGTATGTAAACATATTTTTTTTTGAAGAAGTAAAAAAAAAAATTATAAACAAAAAATAATTGCATTTACATAGAAATGACTAAATAATTAAATAAATAAATAAATCAACTGAGCTGAAAACATAAAGAAAAGTATTTTTATTTTTTTAATTTTTAGATTTTTTTTTTTAGATTTTTTTTTAGATTTTTTTAGATTTTTTTATTCAAAACGTAAAAAAAAAATATGTATTGGCAAAAGCAAAGAATGAATTGATTAAATCAAAATACGAAGAAATCGGAATGGATAAGAATAAAAAAAAATAAGAAAAGAAAAGAACTGTCGGGGTGTATGTTTTTCTTTCTTTACTTCTCTTTTGAATATAAAAAAAATCTCTTTCTATTTAGATTCTCACAGAATTCTTTAATATTCTCAATATTTCTTTAGAAAAAAAAAATAATCTAAAATTGAACCAACTCTATTTGCATAGGTATCCATTTTGATTATTAAAATAGAACTTATATTAAACATTCTTTATAATATATATACTATATATATTTCAAATAATACATATCAATTAAGTATTTATATATTTTTTTTATTTATATGATATTACTTTTTTATATCCACGATTTTAAACTTTAAAGTTATTTTATATTAAAATTAAATTCATATTAAATTAATTATTATATTAATACTATGATTCTCAACCATTTTTCGCGGCATACTTTTAACAATTAAAAAATTTGCTGGTACACTAACAAAAAGAAGATAAGTTTAAAAATATTTTATATATCTATAATTATCTATATATTATGTTAATAAATATAATTTAGTATAAAAAAAATAATATTTACTACAAATACAATAAGATTAAAGAATTAATTATAAATAAATAATAAGAATAATTTGAGAAATTGAAGTTGATGTCATTGATAATTTCTTTTATTTATAATTTTTTATTTTAGTTTCTGTGAAATAAAGCAATAATTATTTTAGAAATAGTAACTTTAATGATTTATGGATGAGAAAATGTCATGACCTCACCCTCATGACCTCACGATCAAAAGTCCACGGCTCCATGGCGACTAGCAAGTGAGTGTTACGCGAATAATATTTTAATTTGAAAAATAATTTTAATATATACATAGACATAAATATTTCTCTATAATATAAACTTGACTTGACTTTTATTTTAATTTTAGCATATAATTAAACACTACCCGCCGCTCGGAAGTATGGCCTGTGGATATAAAATAATATATATTTCGTAATTTTATTACAAAATATTATTAAAATAAATATTTTTTTATTTTATTTTATTTATAATATTTTGTATTTAAGGAAGCGCTGTCCGACGTTGCCATTTTTTATTAATAAAATTCCTATTTTAAATTAAGAAAAAACTAACAAAGATTATTTTTCTTGAGGCTGAAACCACAATACAGATCGATTTTTCTTTATAAAAGTTATCCTTAGAGCGGTTTAATAATATATATATATAATATATATACAATTTTTGATAGTTTAATAAGATAAGATATTTAAGAGTATATAATATCCTACATTGCCGTTTTAAAATTGCATTAACAATTCGGGGATTTTCGGGATTCATGAGGAGGTAAGAAACATAATCCCTGTGAATAGCGGTGGTGGGGGATACCGTTTTAAATTTAAATTTCTGGAAATGTAAAAATATATATTTTTCTTAAGAAGTTTTTTTTTTTAAATATTTATGTGAAAATATTCCCATATGTTTTCATCATAACAAAGTAATTGACCGTTAGAGGAATAAAAGAAAACAAAAGTATGACCCAGAGAAAACCTAGGAGGGTGGGGGTATATGGGGAGAGGGATTGTGGCGCCGCATTTTCTTCCTCCGAGATTTTTATTTGACATTAGAAACGAATAAAATGTTCTCCAAGTTGAAGATATATCTGTGTACGTACGAGTATGTATATACCGACCTACTATATACTATATATAATAAATGGGCGTGTGGGTGTGTTTTATTTATTTCTTAAGGTTTGTCACAAAAAAAGGTGAGGAAAGTAAGAGAGAATGGGAGCTGTATTGGATGGTGGTAGAAGGGTAGTTTGTAGAATTGTTCTGGCAAACTTTCGTCTCCAACCGGCAATTTAGTTCCTTTCTATAAAAGGGTGTTGCCGATTCTTTTTTAAATTTTTATTATATGAATATCGATTCTACCGACAATATCTGATTAAAGAAGCTGTTAGATATATAAAAAACTTATTTAAAAAAAAAAAACAAACTTTTACATGGATATTTATTATTTTTAAGTATCATCGTAATCGATTTTTGTTTTGTTTTGATTTTTTTTTCATTTTCGAGCTATATTTAATTAAAATATTGTATAATTCATTGATTAAATAAAAAATACAATAGTGTATTTACATATCTTCTATAATTATTTTTCATATGATTAGCGTTTAGACACTTTTGTCTATATATTTTTATAAGAATTATTTTTAAAACTTTTCTTGAAATTTAAGTACATATTTATTTGTTTATTTGGCATATCAGTTCTGTCACTGACATAAATAACTTCTGCTTTTGAAAAATAAACGCTTTTAACTGGTCCTCAAAAGGACAGGTTACTGGCATTAGTTATATAGGAACAAAAAGCATGAAACTAATTTTTATAACCTTGATACTCCCTCTCTTCTCGTTTCCTTTGCGCTGCTATGACTTCGCTAATTTAATCAAAGTTCACAGCACGCTTTTAAATTTTAAGAATTGTTTATATATTAAAAACAATGATCCTATTTAGAGCTTAGTTATCAACTAAAATCAATATTATTCCTAAACATTTCTTTTCAGGAATAATTTGTTAATTTAATCGGTATTTAATTATAAAGCTATTTTTAAAGCTTCTATATGAGCAAACCACCTTGAATTATTACAAAATTTTGATTTTTGAGATTCTTTGATATTTATTGACACACGTTTTTATAATACATCAATTGAGAAAAACCAACAAATTAATTTTCATAAATTTTTGAGTTCAATACAAAATGTAAATTTTACAAAATTAAACATAACTGAGTAAAAAACTATATCATTTTTTTTTTAAGATTCTTTTAAGATAATTGAGATGTATCCATATAAGGTATATTGGAAATATTTAAAAATTAATATATAAAAATTCTCCATTTGCTTTAAAAAATATATTCTTGTTTTTAGATGTAAATTCTATATGTAAATAGTAATATTACAATAAAATAAATTTATTTTAAATCCTAATATTAATCATAATTTAAAAAGAAAATATCTACTTTTATAGGTAATCTTTTTAATTTATTATCATTGTAATATTTTATTTTAAATGATAGAACTTGTTATATCTTAGAAGAAATGTATATGATACTTAAAACGTGATATTTATAAGGAGGATAGAAGGTAATATATGTATGTGGGTGGTTTCTTAGATGGAGGGCGGAGAAGAGTTCCCAACAACCACAAATACTCCATTTGACCTTCTTGCTGAACACTTGCGGTTAAATTTGTCACCCATAAGATACCAACTATTGCTCTTTATTTAATAATTTCCTAGAAAATATCTAATACTACCTACTATTTAAAATACAAATATAGGTATATAAAATTCCTATGAAAGTCAAATAAACACAAGACCATCATATTCATATCAATTAAAATTAAATGAAATAGTTTTCATTAAAAAAATTAAGTAGAAATATAAATATAAAATAAATAAATACCAATTAACATGGTTTAAATTGTGATTTATAAAGTGGAATATTTACTCATATTAATATTTTATCCAATTTCGGATGGGATTAAATAACATTGTCATCATGTTTTATATTTTGAAAATAAATTTTGATTCTCTCGTGCTTTACATTTATCTTGTAAAATTTATTATTTTATTAAGTATTGTAGATTATTATGAAACTATGGGTATATATTTTACGTCACAATTTTTTAACAAGAATATCTTAAAATAGTAATTTAATTAAATAATTTAATTTTTTGATTATAGATTTCATCAAAAGAAAATTAAAAATTATAAAAAGTATGAATCTTAAAATATTTTAAATTTTGAGAAATTTTGAGATTCATGAATTGTATTTTTAAAGTATAAACAGCTTTTAAATCACATTTAATTAAATAATGATAGCATTTAATGTTGAAAAATAATAAATATTGTAATATATAATCATAAAAAATACATTTTTTATGTATATAAGGGTGCGAAAGCGAGAACTTTCATTTTTGAACACGTGCTAAATTGAAGAAAAAGACGATTGGTCATGGGACATGTGTCTGCACATGTACAGAGACCCATCCATGTGTTCAAGGTGGGGGAAGGAACGAAGTTTTCATTATTAGTGAAAATGAATATTTAGGCAGTCTTGATCAGGCATTGGAGGGAGACACACATATCCCTGCAGGAAGGACATCCGCGGTCAACTCCTTTTGTTGAGAGATGCCGTTGCATACGAGATGTTCCAGCTAAATCCGCAGGAAGACAATCAAGACTCAAAGTCTCCAATGAACTCTCCATTCCTTTCTTTCATGCTAAGTGTTAACACTTTTATAATTAATAATTAATTAATTAACATTGCAATTGCTTAAATATAAATTAAAGTTCTTTTAATTTATATTTATATTTTTTTTTTACGGTACCATTCAATTATTCTATTTCATCTTGATTTCTTTTGTTATCAATTGTAATCTTAATTCTCCTAGTTTATTAAATAAATAATTTTTAGTTATAATTTTATATATACAGCATTTTTAATTGAACCTATTCAATCTTATCATTTCCAATATCAACCTTCGTGGATTCAATAACCCATTTAATTATTCTAAATTCAATCCAGAGTGCTACCAATTAATTAAACTAATTTTTTATAACCCATTTTTTCTTATAAAATACCAACCCCCTTATATTTTATATACGACAATATATATTTAATTATAAAACGTCGAGGACATTATCAAAACAAAAAACATTATACAATCTCAACAGATAATTATTTATAGCTATATATATATATAAATATATTATATATTTTATATACTATTTTTAAATATTGAAAAATTAATTTACTGATAATTTGGATTTTACCTAAAGAGGTTCATAATTTCTTAAAAGAACAAACTTATATTTGAAAATGTTCATTCTTTACTACTTTTTCTATTTTCCATTCTTAATGCATATGATTGATTACATGTGTTAAAATTTAAAAAAAATTAAAATATTCTAATTTTTAAATTTATATACAATAAAAGATTATTTCTTATTAATATCATATCAAAATAAAGAGAATTTATTAAAAATTAAAAATAAAAAAAGAAGCCTATTAATAAAAAAATATAATAGAATATAATAATTTTGATTTAAAACAAATCTTAAAAAAATACTCAAAATTTAAAACATCTCGTTTATATCATTTGTCTAAAAAATCATATTTTAATTTTTATATGACCAAGAAATCATTTTTGCACTTAAAATTTAGTTGTCATTAATAATTGAATCAAAAACAAAGATAATATAATTTAGTCATTTTAGTTGTCGTTTTGAAAATATTTTTGTATTCATAAAACATTAAAAATAATAATTTCTGTTTTTTATAAAATATATACCCTTCACTTTTAAATAGAAAAGAAGAAATATTCAAATATAGAAAGAATAAATACAAAATAATTTAAGTTAAATATGATTTAAATATTTTATTAAATTAATTAAAATGAGAACTTTTAGAATAAATTATCTAATTGAAATGATATTTAAATATAAGAATTTAAAATAAAAAGTTATATATTATTATAATTCTTTGATTGAGAATCGCTATGATAATTCATTGTTTAAAATGATTCTGCTAGGGCCAGTGAGCCGCGAGATGCTCTTGAATGAACAACACGGAGAATAAACTTTAAAAAATTAATTTCTGCGGTTATTGATTAGATATTAATAAAATTTATAGCCTATGTTACTCTAGAGGTATATAAGAATATTGTGATGTAATTTCATTAAAAATCGGTTCAGCCAATTCTGAGTCTATAAAATAGTTATTTTCCGGACAGACAGACAGACACGAAAAATTCTAACGTCACTTTTGGATTCTAGAGGTCATGAAAATCGAAGATTTGCAAAAAATTTTAAATTCTGAATTCTGAGCAATGTGCAGACAAAAACCTTTTTTTATATATCTAGATTTAATTGAAACGCCTGTGAAATATTAGTAATGCAACCAAACATACTTCACAAGTATAAATAAAAAAACTTTTAGGAAAAAGTTTAAAAAAACAAAACAATTTGATTAAAGATTTAAACAGAATTTTAAACAGGTATATATATATTATATAAATAAATCTATATTTTTTAAAATTAAAAAAAAAATTAATATATTTATTTAATCTTTTCATGTAAATTCTTAAAAAAAATTATTAATTAAAGACAAATTATATCAAGACTAAATCCTAACATTTTCATAATATCATTAACAGTTCATTTGACGGAATTATTTTCATTTTGTTCGAATTGAAAAATATTTTAATCAGTTAAATTAATATAATTCTAAAGTTCCAGTTTTATTTCAAATATATAAATTCATTTAATATCAGTTCAGTAAAAATATTACCGTGAAACTCTTCAAAATAAATTAGAGAAATATATATGAATTTATTATTTGTGGAAGGAGTATGTAAAGTCCCTTTTCGTTACTTTGGTGAAAACTTTCTCAAACATATCTAAAATATGTACCTAATTAAATCATATATTAAATATTTCCTTTACATATCTCATGTGGCGAAATTTTAGTTCAATTTGATACAAATGAAAGAGTAAACGAGAGAAAATGATTCTAAGGTAGAGGATAGAGAGAGAGAGAGAGAGAGAGAGAAAGTTAAGAGACATTCGGAAAAGTGGAAGGGGGAGGATGTTCAATTTTCACCAGGGACATTCACAAGATAGGCATATCGTATATATATTATCTACCACTTTCCCTATTTTATCTGTTTTTCTATCATTCAGTAGTCATTTTGTATGAAAACTTGACCCTCTCGGGGTTAAAATTTGCAAAATTTATTCCGACTAGTATTTCTAATTGGAGGAGGAGGATATAAATATTAATTAATCCTTTACATTTACGTTACCTCTCATAAAGCAGATACAAATAAATTCACAATATGTTGCTAAATGATCATTTCAACCAGAAAATACATAAAGCGAATTAACTACAATAACACAAATATTCCATATGAATAACAAAAGTAAAAAGTTTTTTCTTTTTTTTCATGATAATATATAATGTAATATTTTAATTTCTAAACAGAATAATTCATACACGATGTTATAATAATCATAATTTCATTTAGATCAAATCCATTTATATAAAAATAAGAATGTATTAATTATAATAATTAAATAATGAATCTTTAAATATAATAACTGTTCAATGAGAAAAATATTTACATAATTGTAGTATATCTAATCTAAACTGGTCGTTCTTCTTAATCATCAAATGATAAAATCCTGAATGGTATATATATATATATAATTTTTACATTTCAATATAATCACTAAAAATTCATTTGTGATTAATTATCGTAAAATGGTAAAATCCTGTTTTTATCAACATCTCTTATATTAGTTTAAGAGATTTTTTTCATTTTTTTAAATGTATTTTTTTAATAAAAAAAACATGAAGGATTTTAAATTAATATGCAAATGCATTTAGAAATGAAAAAAAACAAGATATTTTTATTATAATATAATATTTTTATTTTATAATTATAAATAGAGTAAAACGTTTCATTAATTTTGTTATAATCCAAAAAGTTAATAGGTATGGAGCATATATTCTAAAACATTCTATTCCTCTTTTTTTCCATTTTTTGCACGAAAAAAGAATAATAATAAAAAAAGGTCCGGACAATAAAATAGTCAAAGAGAAAACAAATAGCTAGAGAGAAAATAAAAACCACAAACAACGTATTTCGTTTGCCTATTTAATAACATTGCAAATGACACAAATGCAAGTGGTGGTTACAATGCATTGTCAATGTTCCTATTATATTGTATGTTAGTGAGCTCAAAGAATTTATTCAATTTTGAAACAACATTCACATCATTTGATGTTTTGCCTAAATAGAAAATTCTGGAAAAAATAAATAAAGGAATATCCATTTTATAAAAAGTGTATTGGTTTTGTTTATTTAGCTTCTTTATAATCATAAATAATACAAAAACATGCCAGAGACCCCAGGTGGTTTTTGTTAAAATACCATATTTTTTTATCCCTATTGGTTAACCAAAATGTAACCACAAACATTATTTTTCCAAATATTCTTTCAATTTAATTTTTAATTTTGTTTTATTGCTAATAAATTAATAAATCAATTTTGTGAGAATTTTGTTATAAAATAATCTGATGTAAAAGTTAATTTGTGATTATTTATCTTTCACTACTATTAACAATATGAGAGTAAAACAAAAAATAATAAAGTCATTTTAAAGGGTGTCATTTACATTATTTGCCCTTTATTATTACTTCAAACTGGTAAAATCTTTCTGATTTTAAACATAAATTTGTTATCCAGCTAATAAAAATCTTAAAGGTGTTTTAGAAAAAATGGTGTCAAAAGATTGATCAAAATATTATTGATGTAAAATGGTACTTTCTGTCAGCCGATTTTAATTAATTCTTTAGCTGAAATCGGCGAAGTGCGTGAAGGACGTTTAGAAGTTCTTGAAGAGCGATCAAAGCAGCATTAAGACATTTAAGGGATGTATAATTCCATTGTTTTTAAGATATTTTTTTTATTTGTGTTCCTTTAAAATATTTGAAATTTTTTCATATATTTTGTTTTTTATTTATTTTTTAAAAATTATTAATTAATTTGTATTAATTAGTTATTAGTTAGGTTTATTTATTTTAGATTTTTTTTATAAAAATATTTGAAATTTTTTAATCTGATTTGTCGTTTAATTTTTTTTTAATTATTTGTTAATTCTTATAAATTTTTATTAGTTAATTTTATAAATTTTTTTTATCTATTATCGTGTTTATTTTTTATTAGATTACTAGTTTATATATATTTATTCATTGTTCTTTTATTAATTAATTTTTAGATTGATGCAATAATTTGACATTTAATAATTAAAATGTTAATAAATAATTAAAGAATTGTATATCAATAATTTCTAAAGGGTCGAGCGATAGCTCGGTGTTCCAGGTAATTTTTCTTAACTCAGGTAATTATTAACTTCTCCTTACTATCAATCCGTAATAAGTAAGTAATATGTTTAAAAATTTCATATATCATATTATTAACCTTAATTATATAATTCTTTGAGAGAGTATAAATGAAAACATTTTTAGAATGAAAAAAAAAAATTCAATAAATGTTAATATATAGCAAATTAAGAAGTGCAAGAGAGTTAATTAAAAGAGTGTCGAATAGTAAAGAGTGCGATCGTATCGGTTTAATCGTCTGTTTTCCGCTCTCAATAAATTATATATAAGGGTCGTTTTCAAAGGAAGATAAAAAATCTAATTAATTCGTAAGTTCTAAATACTTGAAGAAAAATCTCGTCCTTTCTTTTTTTTATTCCTGAAAAGAAGTTAATTCAAAGAATGTTAAGGAAATTAAATAAACATCAAATGAATGCTGGATTCAATTTAAAGACTTGGAAATATTTCTTATTGAGCCCATTGCGGAAAGCTCAGACAATCAATACTAGGGGGTTAATTGTATCGAGTAAATATATACTAATGATGCCTTTGATCTTATATAGGAGTATATATACCTATATATTCGTATATATTTATAAGGGCCTCATTCCACCATTATTCCCATCTTGCTACTAAATCATTCGCAAAATCTGCTTTAAAGATACAATCTATATAATCTCTTCCTTCTCTGAATATTTAATTATAGTCACTTAAGAACCAATTAGTACTCTACTCACTGGACCTTTTCAACTATTCAGGTAGTAAACATTTAATGATTTATGATCTCTAATAATTATTATCTAAACATGGTCGCTCAGATTAGAAATTAAGATGTGGAAAAGTTTACTTATTTATTTAAATAAAATTACTTTGAAATAAAATACATTTCAAACAAGTAAAATTATGGAATATTTTATACTAATTTTTGATCACTTCGAATGGTGTGTAAACGAAATTGAAAAATAAATATCTTAATTTAAATAAAATAATATCTTTTACTATGAGAATAATTTTTAAATTATTAAATAGTAATAATAATATTTTTAAACTGAATTAATTATTTTTTAGAATTGATATATATATATAGTAGTATATTGTAATATCTATCTATCTCTGTGGCTCTACGGAACTCGAAGGTTCTTGGCCGCAGCAACCACACTTCTCCAAGTATCCCTATTCTGAGCCACAACCCTCCAATCCCTCCCCTCTCCCATCTCTCTCACATCCCTTCCCACATTAGCCACCAGGCGTCCTTGGTCTTCTAATCGGACGTTTCCCACTCGGTCTCCCCATTTTCGCCATTCTTTCATCTCCCATTCTAGTCACGTGCCCTGCCCATCGCAGCCTTCTCGATTTTATAATTCTATGTCTGGAGATGCATAGAGGACATGTAATTCCTCTTTATGCAGTGTCCGCCATTCCCCGGTGACCTCATCTTTCTTTGGCCCATAAATGCTTCGCAGAATCTTATTCTCAAATACTCTAAATCTAATCTCGTCTCCCAGAGTCATAGACCATGCCCCACACCCATATAACACCGGTAAAATAATTGTTTTATATATTTTAATTTTGAACCTCTTTGATAATAATTTTGACGCGATAATTCACTTTACTCCACGATAACAGGCGTTTCCCGATTGCAACCTCGATTTAAATTCTCGAATATTATTATATATTATTCGTGAGATTACAGAGAACCTAAGTATTTAAATTTTTCTACATTTTCGAATTCTACATTTTGTCTGTTAAAACTTTCCTCTCTGTTACTAGATACTTTGTCTTAGCACTATTATATTTCCAGCCCCACCTCTTTTCCTGCTTCGATTAATTTTTCTACGCCATATTTAATTGCAATTGCCGAATCTCCTATTATATTTAAGTCGTCTGCGTAACCTAATATGTACTTGAATTTTTGGTAATTATACAGAAGACTGGCGAAAGGAGGTAGGTGGTTGAAACTTACTTTGAGGTGTTCCTTGAATGATTCTGAACAACTTTATATGCAACTTTTTTTATGATCTCTTTTAGTTTAATTAATTAAACTGTGTATCCATACTAAAGTTATTTAAAGACTTTCGGTTTTTTAAATTCGGTTTATTTTATTTTAGAAAATATAAACTCCGCAAAAGCGTTTAAATAACTTTGGTATGAATAAAACTATTTCTAAAATAAAATAAACCGAATTTAAAAAACCGAAAAGTCTTTTAATTAATTAATTTTTATTAATTAAACTAAAAGAGATCATAAAAAAAGTTACATATAAAGTTGTTCAGAATCATTCAAGGAACACCTCAAAGTAAGTTTCAACCACCTACCTCCTTTCGCCAGTCTTCTGTATAATTACCGAATTTTTTTGTTTAATTGGATTCCGTTTGAATATTATTTGTACAAGTAACAAATAAAGAAGCTATGAAGAGACACAAGAGCTATAATTTTTAAAAAAATAATTTGTAAATTTTTGTTAATTATTATTTATTCATTTATTTATTTTTTTTTATCTAAAGATCAAATATAACTCGTTTCTGATTATTTTTCATTATGTAGGTTTTTTATTTCAAAATGAAAATAAATAAAAAAATAAATGAGCCTTGGAGCGAATTCCTTGTACATCATCTCTATATATAATCACCTCTCTGGTTTTAATTTTCTGTCTGAATTGTCTATATTGTAATATTATTTTTTTAAAAAAAATAATTAAAAAATATAAATTTAAAAAAAAAAAATTATTATTTTTTCTGTTAATCATATAAAGATTTTTAATGTATATTAAAGTAATTTTTGTGATTCAATTAAAAATTATAATTTTATTTTTTATTTTTATTTCTCCGTTTTTTTATTAATATACTTTCTCATTTTCATATTAAAGTGATGCACTGGAGGTGTGAGGTGGTGTTGCGATTATTAAAACCGACCCTTTGTTTTACGAGAGGTTTTAAATATATATATATATTACCTTTTCTAACCATTTTTTTAATTTTTAATTAACGGAAGATATATTATATGTGGAAATTAATTTTAAAGTTTTAGTATGATATTGCCTATCAAATGAAAATACTTATTCAATATTCATGGTCTATCTTTCTCTTTTAAACACCTGTTCACTCTTAATTTGAAAAACATAGATAAATATCTTTTAAATAATTGATTATAATTATAAACGTATTAATAACTTAAGAAAATAAATATATTAATTTCCTCTATTACTTTTAGGTATTTACTTATTTTTTACTTTAAACTTTTAGTATAAAAATAATATTTAATATTAGACAATAAAAAAAACCTTTTATTTTTTTTTATGATAAAAATTTGAATAAATTGATAAATAAAAAAATTTTATACTCATTTATGTTTGCATTTAACAATATTATTCTCATTTAACATTCTCTAATATTCCTATGTTAGTCATACTCGAACTGAATAGCTTTATTCAAAACTAATTAATAGAGAGGCTCAAAATAATTGGTAATTATAGAAAGGATATTAAATTTCAATCGAATCCGCTAATGCATTCATTAAGGGAATGGTTATCCATGCATAGCAATATATACATCGTGAAAAGTAAATATCGAGTAAAATATAGTATAGAAGAAGTCTGCTTTGGAAGGGGGAATCTAATGCAAGGTGGAAGACTAGGAACCCTCTAGAGAGGACTTCAATTCTCTATACTCGTGGGATGGTACTTTACTCTATTTTCTACTCTCGTTTACTCAGCAAAACGCATCACTTCTCACCCACCACTCGAGAAACAACGTGTATAGAAAAGGGCAAAGAAAATAGGAGCTGATGGAACTAAAGACATCAATTTTTAGATATTTTTAAAGGAAACAAAAAAAAGGATTTTCCTTATAAAAATATTCATGTCCCCTTCTATCGATTAAAATTGGATATAAAGTATAGATATATCCTATAAAATCTTAACATAGCTATCATTAATATTTTTCTCTTTCGAAAATTTTTAAAAGATTTATCAATTCTTAGTAAGAGTAGTATTAGTATTAGTAGATCAATTTTTTACTATCTCGCCATCTTGGCACTTATTTAATTACGAACCAAAATTTCAGTTTAAATTATACAAATTTTCTTGTTGTACATTTCGTTGATTCCATAACTTTTTTTATTTCACCTCGTTGACATCTGCATCTGATTTGAACCAACCTTCTCAAGTTCGTAAAATCATTTCTTTAATACAGAGTGATTCAAAGAAAGGGGAAATTTTGAAAATACAGATAATTCCATGAAAAAAAATTTAAACTAAAATGCATTAGAGTAAAAATAGTGTCATTTGAGAATACACCGAATACAATTTATGTTTTGAATATGACATCTTGTAGGTGAGCTTCTTTTCTACGCAATCTCTTCTTTACCTTGTTCATGGTTTCAACTGGAATTTTTGCTATTAAATTTCAATTCTTCTGTGGTAGCAGGTCGACTAAGAAACACTTTTCTTATAAAATGACTCCACAACGGGAGAATTGAAATTTGTTTTTATGAAATTAAACTGCTTTTTAATTTTCAACTTTGAATCAGCATTAATTTTACCACGTTTGGGATTTTAATAGATTT
This sequence comes from Labia minor, assembly GCA_963082975.1. Lineage (NCBI taxonomy): Eukaryota > Metazoa > Arthropoda > Insecta > Dermaptera > Spongiphoridae > Labia > Labia minor. The sequence continues at coordinate 93,782,381 of OY720344.1, read as the reverse complement.
TTGTTAGTGTTTTTGGTGATCAGAATCTCAGACTATTTTAGTTATCATTCACGTTTATTAGTTTTAAAATTTTAAACTGACTTAACTTTATATCTTTACTTATTAGGAAGACCAGGACTAAGCTTATCAAACTCTATGGTCTTATCTTTTTTCAATTTGTTTTTTTTTTAATATTAAATTGATAAATTGATTGATTAATAAATTGATCCTAATGAGAATTAAGCTAATAAATAAAACAATTTTTCTGTTTTTATAAAAGGAAAAGTTTTTTTTTTTTCAAAATGTTTGGTGGAAAAAAAAATTGTATCATTGCCGGAAAAAACGGAAATACAATTTTATCAAAAAAAATGGTGACACTTCTTCGATGATTTATTAGATATTCCTATAGAATTTAAACTCAATCGAACAACGTTGCAAATGACTGTATACACATTTCAGTTCACAACATAACACACACATGGAGAAAAAAGAACAGACATAATTTTAAAATTATGAGAAAGGAATTCTTTAGACCTTGAAACAAATATAACAAAAGAGAGAGAGAGAGAGAGTCTGGTTTTTATCATAATTGTAAAACTTTCCTTTCAATTATATTTTCATCTCTCTGAAAATAAATTATGATAGTGTCTTTTTATTTAATAAATATAGGTACCTATATAATAATTTTATTTAATATTATTAAAAATGAAATTCAAGGATCATGATATTAAAATTTTATTATAAGAGAGAGTAAAAAATATGGAAGATTATGGGAAAAAATAAATAATTAATATTTTCTTATCTATCTATCCGTGGCTCTATGAAACTCAACTCCTTGACCGCAACAACCACATTTCTCCAAATGTCCCTATCCCATCCAACACCTACTTTCTCTCATCCATTGTTTGCCCCCGTACTCTTGGACTTCCAACCATTCTCCCCACAAATAGATTTTTCACTAGTCTTTCCTCTTCGTTCTTTCTACGTTCCCTGTCCATAGCAACCTTCTCGATTTTATTACTCTATGTCTGCAGTTGCATAGAGGTACGGTAACCAACCGTCCTCCTTTAGGGAGGACAGTCCGCCATTTGTAAGCTCTGTCCTTCTTTTGTAAGTGTCCTCCTAACTGTCCTCCTTTTTGATATCTGTCCCGTTTTTTGAAATATTTAGGACATTTCGTACTTCAAAATTTTTTCAATTTGTCTCTAAAAACAAAAGTCAAACGTTTTCTGGACTAAGCTTTTGAACATTTCCGAATTTTTTCCAAAATTTTTTTCAATTTGGTTTCACGGGTAAAATGTCCTGATTTGGTGTTTTCAAAAAATGGTCACTTTAATAGAGGTCATGTAATTCTTCATTATGCAGTCTCCGCCATATCTCTTTTTTTCAGCCCATCGTGAAGAATCCTATTTTCAAAAACTCTAAATCTAAATCTCATCTCTTAAGGTCATAGACCACGCCTCACACTCGTAGCATATATAATATATATAAATATAATATAATAATTTTATCATTTAATTGAAAATAAAATTTAATTTTAATTAATTAAAAATTAATTCATAGGAAAAAGGATGATTAATTGGGCATTTGCTTTGAACCCATCATGATAAATATATTTTATCTTTATATATATATATTATATACCTATATATTTATATGAGATATTTTATTAATCCCCTCTTAAATTTTTTTTTCTATTTGTTTGGGATGTGAAATCCGCGACTAAAAGCCGGAGGCCCATCATAAGGATAATATATGAAATCCATTTGGGAAACTCTCATGAGATGTAATCTAAATTAGTAAAGATATTTCACTAGGAAGATATCTTTCTCTCACTTCCTCTCTTTCTCCCTTCTATTCGATCTCATTTTGGCCCGAAACTCTAACCCTAAATTATCTTTGAAATAGATATTTATCCTCAATATTGGAAAATCTACTTTAAATTTCTTGTATAAATACATATGTAATTTTAACATATTATGGAAACGTGTTTTGTTTAACTTGAAATATATATACATAATTGTAATTATATATATATATATATATATATATATTAGATAATTATTTAGATTATATATTTTTGTTGCAATAATTATTACAAATGAATTTTTATTATTTGAGTAAAATTTAAAAGTAAATTGAGTCAATTAATATCGAAATTTCTATTGATCAATATGGTAATTATTATTTTAGCAAATAATGTAAAATATATACTAATTACTAATTAATTAATATTTGTATTCAATTTATGCTATTAACTAAATATTATACTAAATATATTAAGTTTATTTCTATAAAAATATAATATTATAAGTAAATTCATTTTTCTTTTTTTCATTTTTTTCATTATTATTAATTATTACTTGTTATCGGTTAATTAATGTGACTAACTTTGCGAATCTCTCTCTCTCTCTATATAAAATACTAATAAAATATATATTATATTCCAATGTTAAAGAAATTAGTTTTGTCATTAAAAGTTTCAGATCTTTTAGGATATAGAAGGAAACAAATAGAAATATTAAAAATAGAAGACGGTACTTTTTTTATTAATAGTTGTAAATAGTATATTTTCTTATAATAATAAATTTAATATTAATTACCATATTCATTGATAGTCATTGAGATATTGACTTTTAAATTTTTTCTCATACACTAAAAATACATTTTGTTAAAACAAAATTAAAATCTAAATAATAATTTCTTTATTTTTCTTATTTCTTCTAACAGATTAATTAATAATGGTGATCTCTGCAACAATTAATATAACATTCTTATAAATAATATATATATTCCTACATATGTTACAAATGTTTTTACAATGTTTTTTTTAACTTCATTTGGCGTCTGTCTCTGTGTCTCTGTCTGTTCGCTCTTTTGACAAATTGAAATCGATTATTCATCGACTTTTTATTGAGATAGACTTTTGAAAATTTTTATAGATATTTCAATCGATCCCTTGAAGGTATAGAAGAAATATAATTGAATTATAATTAATTAATTGCAATTAATTAGCGATTAATTACTTTTAGTAACTAATTCCTTTTGTATTGCTCGGAGAATTTTTATTCAACAATAGAATAAACTTTTTTTATGAAGACAATATATATATATATATATATTATATATATTATATATATTATATATATATAATATATATAATATATATATAAAAGGCAATGTCTGTCTTTTTGTGTGTGTGTCTGTCAAAAATTCAAAAACTACCCGTCCGATTGCGATGAAACTTTCAGGGTTTGTTGTGGGCATCCTATGGAAGGTTTTAGTGTAGTTAAATCCAAAATTAATTTATCCAAAATTAATTTAATTAGTAATATTTTGGTAAAAGTCTATTTATGGTTACCATGGTTACATTGAAAAATTTACAATAAATAAATAAAACTAATTGGAAATCTTTTCAACTTATTATTTTGATAAATTTTATTAATATTTTTAATTTTTTTTAAACTGTAAAAAAATAACATACCCATAATAACAGTGGTAATAGACATAAAAATATAAATCATAATGTAAGTAAAATATTGAATCGTTTTATTTATATTGTTTCAATATTTGTTTGAATATTGCCAGGTCCGAACCGACCGACGGTTTGAAGTAAATTAATTTCCAGCTACAGAAACAATTTCAAATAATTTTAATATATCTATTAATGTAATAAAAAACAGATATGGATAGAACATAAATATTTTTAATTTTATTTTATTTATAATATATAGCTGAAGTAGCCGGCGTTACCCGGCGTTACCCGAGGCTGTGACGTCATGAAGGGCTGAGTGACGTCATATAATTTTAAGAAAAACATAATGAAGATGATTTTTCCCGAGGATAAAACCAATACATTCGTGGTGATATGTAAAAAAATCTCCTCATGTGAAATTTGGTGTGAAAATAACCCTTCCCTTCCTATCGTCGATCGCTAATACTACCACTTCCGGTTTCCGGATTTGTACCAAAAGTTGATCAATTCATCCCACTGATGCATTAAGTAAATATACCAAATTTCATCAAAATCGGTTGAGCCGTTCAGGCTGTACACATCTATACGGACAGACGGAAGGACGGACGGACGCACGGACAGACATCATGCTAAAAATACTTTTTTCTGTTAAGAAAATGCATGATTCGTGGAGATATGTAAAAATCTCCACATGTGAAATTTGGTGTGAAAAATATAAATCATAATGTAAGTAAAATATTGAATCGTTTTATTTATATTGTTTCAATATTTGTTTGAATATTTATTAAATTTATATATAGATTTATTTACATATTTAAATGTATAATTAATAAATTTATTTATTGATTCTTAATAATAATAATTTCAATTACTATCTTCAATTTTTTTTTTATTTAAAAGCATATTGAAATTTCCATTAAATATGCAGGTAATTGGAACTCCAACATGTAATATTAGCAAATATTCTGGGATGGGAAAAATACTAAGATCATGTCATGTCCTATTAAATATTTTGAATTTTATTTTGAATCATACAATGGTAATGAAATATTGTAGGTAGACTTGTGAGACAAACAATAAGAATCTCTATAATAAGAGAATATACTTATTCCGAAAACTGTTAATTAAAATGTAATATAACTATTAACAATTAATAAAGTAGAAATAATTTTCCAACAAATGAAAATGTAATAATAATTAACAAAAAAAAATAAAAAATAAAAATAAATTATTAACAAAATAAGTTGACCTGTGGCCAGGTCCGAACCGACCGACTGTTTGAAGTAAATTAATTTCAATCTACAGAAACAATTTCAAATAATTTTAATATATCTATTAATGTAATAAAAAAACAGATAGGCATATAACATAAATATTTTTACCGACCGACGATAGTAAGGTAGGTATTGTTTTCACACCGAATTTCACATGTGGAGATTTTTACATATCTCCACGAATCATGCATTTTCTTAACAGAAAAAGTATTTTTAGCATGATGTCTGTCCGTCCGTCCGTCCGTATAGATGTGTACAGCTTGAACGGCTCAACGGATTTTGATGAAATTTGGTATATATACTTAATAGTATATATATATAGTATGATGAATTGTTCAACTTTTGGTGCAAATCCGGAAACCGAAAGAGGTAGTATTAGCGATCGACGATAGGAAGGGAAGGGTTATTTTCACACCAAAATTCAGAATTACAGAAATTATTTTCTCCTTTTTAGTGCATTTAAATAAAAGCTGTTTTTAAAAAGTTTTTTATATTTTTTTTAATTTTAATTGTTATTAATATTCTTAAAGGATGATTTATCTGTTTTCATCTATTTTGTAAATATTCTGTTTAGAAAAATCCAAAAATTATTATTATTATTATTTTCACGTATTAAACGGTATATTATTATTATTATTATTATTTGTAATAATTCCAATAAAAATAAATAAAAATAAAAACCAAAAAAGTCCAATCTGCTAGTATAATTATAAAATATACATTTATATACGAGAGGTGTTCAAAATATTCTCGGTATAGGTATGAAGGAAAATGCAGAAACTTCTAACTAAAATTTATTTTTCAATGTAGTCCCCATAACCTCAATACACTTGTTTGCTCGGGAAACTAACTTTTGAATTCCCTCTAAAAAATATTTTTCCTCCTTGTCCTCAAAATGTGCGTTAATTGTCACCTTCAGCTTTTCATCGTCAGAAAAACGTTTTCCACGAAGATCTTTTTTTTAGGTTGGGGAACAAGAAGTAATCACTGGGGGTAAGGTCTGGGCTGTAAGGTGTATGTTTTATTTCTTCAAAGCATTTTTCTCAACATTGTCTCATCAGTCATTCTGGTCTTCTTACACCAACGATAATTAGATTAGTACTAATGATAAATAAATGTAATTTTGAGGTTATGTTCTCAGGGAGTGTCGTTACCAACTGAAATAATTTAAATCCCTTCGTCACTGCTAAATTACCCCGTTACCGAGAATACTTTGAACACCCCTCGTATATATTAATGTATATATTTATATATATACATTTATAAAATCTCTTATAAATAAAAATTATTTATTTATAAATATAATATAATAATTATTATTCAATAATAACATTTACTTAACATAAATGCATAAAATCAATTTTGGAAGATTAATTTATTTTTTTTGTTTTATTCAATTTGTAAATTTTTGTATAACTTAATCTTTTCTATTTCTCTTATTATATTAAATAAATTTATCATATTAAAATTGCACTAAAAAGAATAAACTAATATAAATATAAAATATTTTTATAAAATAACGTTTTTCCAATGGACCAAAAAGAATGAAATAATTTTTCTATAAGCCTGACAAAGTTTATGGATGAATTGCTTCATATTCAACTAAAAACGATGGGCGCTTTTAGTTTTCATTTGATTTGTATGCAATTAACTTCCTTTATAAAGCTATAATTCATATATATATGTATATATACACATCACACTAAACCTCTTCATTATCAAGTAACACTATTTCTTCTAATATAATCAACCATTTTGGATTTGATTGATAATATGTAAATTTAAATTTTGATACATACTTTGATATAAGTATATTACAGTGAAAAATAATAAAAGATTAATTTTTTAGCTCTTAAACTATCAATTTTATTGCATGATAAAAAAATTTTCAGTTTATGTGTTTAATAAAATTTTTATTATTATAAAAATTTGACTTGATTGTTCAAATAAATAAATTGAACTAAATGAGCCCAACGTTATTCGTTGAATATGAAGCAATTCATCCATAAACTTTGTTAGGCTTATAGAAAAATTATTTTATTCTTTTTAGTCGATTGGAAAAACGTTATTTTATAAAATTTTTTTATATTTATATTATTTTATCATTAAAATATTCCAAAGAAACAAAGAGTATGAATTTATATTATTAATGTAGGTAATTTTTAGAGGGTTAAATTTTTGAAACCCACAATGTCTGGTTTGAAATCTCAGTGATCGTTGCAAAAATTGCAAAAATTTACAATGCAAATATAAATTTTGGGCAACCTATAGAATCCTAAAAATTAACAAGATTATAATCAAAACTTTTCCTTTATATTTATTGAACTCAATAATAATAATTAATTGAAAAAATTGTAATTTATATATCTTGGAGCTGTATAGTGTACTACATACTATATTATATTATTATCAAACCAAATAATTAACTTAGAAATTATTATGATTGGTTTTGTGAATGAATATATATATATATATATAGTGACCATTCTAGTGCAATAAAAAGTATCAGAGTAAACGGTTTTCATCCCTTAAGAGCAATTTTCAACAACCATTTCATCCCCTTAGACTTGTTGACAAAAAACATCCCGTACATAGATGGTAAATTGGCCCGAAAGGATCTTCCTCTTGGCCAGAAAACAAATGTCGAAAAAACGATTTTTTTTTTAAATTCAGGTGGACAAAATAAAATGATGAGAGGGAAGAGACCGTCTTAGATAGAAAGAGAGAAAATGTCATGTCCTATTGTATCTTTAATAAGTAGACTCGTTTCTGAATATATAAATAAATCAGGTGCTTTTGGGATTGTTCTTAAATGGATAGACAGAATGATATAATATTCAATCGGTCATTTAGGGTAGTTTCTATTCTAACCCAGAGGGTTGACATCTTGTGAACACAGAATACTATAATGTCTTGCATTTTAACTAACTTTCGTCATGGACTTATTTCATAAATTTCAAATAAATAAAAAGTATGAAAATAATTTCTTTTAATTTATTATCAGATTTATCAAATTAAATTTCAAAATATAATAGTGAATTAGGAGTCTGTGGGCAGTAAGAAGGAAAACTGTAAGTTTTGAACTTAATTTTCTAACTTATTTTTAAACATTCGGTCCCGTGTTAGGATCTTTCTAAATTTTCACTTTTTCTGCTGGTTCCCCGTTAATTCATAATCTACTATACATATAATAGAATTTCTAATCAGCCACAATATCATTTTAGTTTCAAAATATTATTTAATAATGAATTTTAAGATATTTTATTATTGTTCTAGTAATGAGGAGTTGTAAAAATATTAAATTTAAAATAAATTAATAATGTGTAAATTTATTTATAACTCTAGTTCGGAGGACTAAAACTAACCCCAAAGTTACATACTGGTAAAATATGAATATTAATAGGTATAATTAAAAATTATTATATTCATTGACAACATCGAAGTGAAAATTAAGATTTTTGTTTAAATGACTAGAGGTGCTCAACTTTGGATTTGATATCAAAATTGTTAATTTTTCTTCTATCATAAAATAAATCTTAAAATATTATATAATATTTTAAATTTATATATAATACCTAAATGTTATTTAGAAAATATATATATACAACATGAAAAAAAAGAAAAATAATACCATAAATAATATTTCCTTTGAGTTTTTGGAGCCCTGGTATTTAACAACAGAGAGAGATATCCAACACCCATGTAGTTATTGCCCTTAAACAATTAAAAATTAATTCTATTGATTTTACTTAAAATTGACTTTGACCCTGAATAACAAATCCAATGAAAAGAAAAGGATATAGGAAATCAATATTATCAACGGATTGGAATTTCATTCATAATTTTATGTTTAACTAAGAATAGAGATAATAGAGATAGAGATAGTATTCAGTTTATGACAAGAGTTTAGAAATATTATTGAAATATGCCAATTATATATAATTTAATTTTTATAGATAGTAGTACAATTGTGTGTGTGAAATTTGGTAAAATAATTTCACAATTAACTATTCCAAGGTATGAATTTAATATATATTTGACATATTTATCAATGTATTGATGGTAAATATAAATTTTAATTATTATTTGATATAGTTCTACAGATTCAAATACTAATAAATATTTTAATGTTATATAATTAATTTATAAATTTGATATAAAAGTTGATAAATGCTGATTTTTTTTAATATTAAATAAAATAATATAATATTTATAATAAATTTCGTTAAATAGATTTAGAAAAAATTGAAAAAAATGTTAAAATTAATTTTATGTATTTAGGATATGGGAATTTATTTACGCTTTGTTTTCATATTTATTAATGATTAATTAATGCTAATTATCATCTCAAAACATTTTTGGTAAAAGTGGCAAAATATACCGAAAAGTCGAGATTCAAATCACAACAATAAATTATAATTTCTCATAATTAAAACCTTACTGATCCCAACATATGCACAGCAAGGTATTTTGTGTCTCCTGGACTAACCCATGACTTTTGCGCTTGATTTCTTCAAATCGAACAACAAACATCGAAACAATGTCGATTGTCGATGGAATTTTCAGTGTTCCATAATTAGCATCTATATACACTGAATAACTCAATGGAAATCTGTTATTTTATGTAGTGAAATGTCAAAACCATCAAATTTAATAGTGAGTTAGTGTTAGTTTGTTTCTGTAGTCTGTGATTTGTTTGCATTGATACTTCGCATCTTCACCAATAGATGTCGCTGATAAGAAATACATGTAATCACTTAAATCATATGATATAAATATCGTTTTTATAAAGCTATATTGAAAATTCCTAGTCATTTCAATGAATTATTTATAAATCTTATATTATATAGTTAAAAAAGATGATCACATGATTTTAATGAAAAATCAATGAAAAATAAATCAGTTTTTATTAATTTTTAATAATTTTTTTCTCATATAATTGTTAGAGTAGACTTAATGCATAATTATTTGTGGGAAAAATTAATCCAAAGTAGATTGACTTCATTTATTAGGGGGAGAGTTTAATAATCCTAAAAAAACTATTCTAAATATTGTCTATTTATTTTACATTCGATTTATAAACATAACTTTTATTAATGATAAACTCTGTAAACAATTAATTGATTCAATTAAATTTTATTGGAAATTTAATGAATTGAATGATATAATCCATAAATCCAAATCATGCATTATTATCGATGCAGTGTTGGCAAATATCAATTTAAATTAATATTTGATTTAGATCTCCATTTTGAAATACTAATAAATATTTTAACGTTATGTAATTAATTTCTAAATTTTAAAATATAAAAGTTCAAGGTTTATTTTTTTTTAAATATTAAATAAAATTAATATTAGTTGTTAGTTGTATATTATAGTATCATATATATAAGGTAACACCAAGGGATATGACACACAATTCAAATTTTTGCCAAAGGTGATATTGCAGAGCCGGTGTGTGGTATATTTCGGACAAACAAATCCTCTTTACATGACAGTTCGTTTATAACTAAGGAGGACTGTTTAGTCAAAAGGGCTAGTTTTCGAGTTATACGAGGTAGGGTCAAAAAGTTCGCGGAATGGTCGCTTATAGTCAAGTATTTCTTAGCTGAAAGGGAAATTTTTGTTTGTGAGGTTGGCATAACTGGTAGTGAATGTGCTTTTGAGGTTAGCAGGCAGTTGTAGTTGGTTCCGTGCGTTCGGTGTTTAATATTGTAGATCGTAGTTTCTTTCTTTCGTCGGATTGTGCAATGTCGTCATTAGAGCAGCGTGGCAATATTAAATTCTGTGTGTTGCTGGAGAAATCACCCTCGGAGACTCTTGAGATGCTAAAAAAAGCATACGGAAATTCTGCGATGAAGAAAACAGCAGTTTACGAGTGGCATAAGCGTTTTCGCGACGGTCGCACAACAATTGATGATGACGTTCGGACTGTGCGGCCTTCCACTTGATTACCGTGGAGTGATTCATTATGAATTTATTCCTGAAGGGAGAACAGTAAATAAAGAATTGTACACAGAGATCTTAAAACGGCTACGAGATGCAATTCGACGAAAACGACCTGAAAAATGGGCAGAGAATGACTGGTGTTTGTTGCACGACAATGCCCCAGCACATCGATCCCTAATGGTGAAACAATACCTTGCCAAGCATAATGTTACCACTCTGGAACATCCTCCATATTCTACCACAACCTGTTTCCAAGGTTTATTTTTTTTATTATTATTTATTTGGCTTTCGGATTATCACCATTTTAGCCAGCCTTCTTTATTATTCTTATATCTATACTTATATATATCGATTTATATATCGATGCACTCAGCGAGGTTTGAACACTCGAACTCGAGTCGGCGGACCGGTCACTATAACCTCGCGGCTAAGCTCCCGGTCTTGTTTCCAAGGTTAAAAATGGCATTGAAGGGACATCGTTTTGCTGATTCGTCAGAATGCGACGGAGCGGCTGAAGGAACTTTCAAAAAACGGCTTTCAAGAGTGTTTCCAACAATTATATGAACGGTGGAATAAATGTGTAGATGCAGGAGGAGAGTATTTTGAAGGGAAATAATGTAAGAATGTTATAAATATTTTTAATAAATTTTTAATAACCAATTCCGCGAACTTTTTGACCCTACCTCGTAGAAAACGCGCCATATTCCTAACTGCGGCATATCCCTCGGTTTACCTTATGTGGAAAATTAATAAAAAATTAATAATTAATTTTTGATTAGAAAATGTTAACAAATGAATTCAATAAAATAATTTCAATGTGCATGATCCTAATTTTATTCTATATTTTTACTATATTTTAGCATTAATTTTTTAAAATACTGAATTCAGTATTTTAAAATTAGTTTTTTATTAATTCTATTCTGTTTAAATTCCAAATAAGAAGAAAAAAATAAATTTAATTAAATCTTTTAATCTAGAAACATATTAGAAGAAAAAAGGTGTTTGAGATTTAACTATAAACACATTTTATTTTATTTGATCAAATATACGTAAAATACTAGGAGAATATCAATGCATATTCAGGTCAAACATTAGATAAGATATTTTCATTAAGGAAGGTGGTTTCGCATGGAACCTAAATTCAAATAAATTTGAATTACCGCCCACCGACTATGTTTAAATATTAATTAAATTAAGTAATTCTAAATGTTAGTGTTAAGTAATTATGGAATTCGTATCGAGAATTTTAAGTTAATTTCATTTATAATTTTAAATATTTATTTTAATTTAAATAAACTCCCTTACCACCCCTAAAGAGTGACATTCACCCTCTTACATATCATCATATAAAAAGAGAATGGCACCCTCTCAAGCTTCTTGTTGTTTCTACCTGCTTGTTGTCTTTGCCTGCCTTGTTGCCTTTCGGCCCGCCGACGCCTTACTTGGCCAGTTTCGCTCGCAATTGGTCCGTTCAAATTTACAACTTGAATTCGGTGCAATTTGGGATCGTCGACGCTGCTACAGACTTCAGCTGCCAGCTCCAGAGTTTGTTCTATCTATCTGGATCAATTGGCAATCAATCTGCAGCAGGGCGATCATCCAAGACACGCGAGTCGGCGAATTCCCTTTCCCAATCCCCGTGGTCAAACAGATAAGTGCACTTATTCTCCCCTTTGAATTATATTAAATTTTAGTTTTAAGTTGTTATATATATTTAAGTGATCCTAAATATAATTAAAGTTTTATTATTATGCTAAATTGATTTTAATTAAAATATTGTAAAATTTGATTACAGTTTTGATTTAGCGATCTTTTCTCCATCCCGAATCTTTAATTTCTTAAAAAGACCTTTTTATACAGTCCACCCAATTTTCAAGGTGCGATAGAAGTGAAGAGGTATCTATCGTATTTTTATTAGCCCTTTGAGCAAAATTAAATAGATATTAAGGATTCATCCCATTTCATTTAAACCCATTTTCGATTTTCAGGAACAATAGTTTTCTTTTAATTATTTAGGCCTTACAAGCCGCTATTAGATGAATTAAGCGGATACAGCATGTATTAGAAAAAAATCGCGAATTCAATATTTCTGTACAATCAATTATTTGAAGACTTTAGTAAAGCATATGACTCAATATATCGGGATAAACTTTTTCAAATTTTGACCTTAATGGAAATTTCGAAAAAACTAGTACGCATGATTTGTCTTGAAGGTAGTAAAGGAAGAGTAAGATGCGGGAATCAACTGTCAGAAACTTTCGAAATTCGGAATAGGTTAAAACAAGGAGACGCATTATCACCAATTTTATTTAATAAAAATAATTTAATTAGTACTGGAATATGTAATTCGACAAATTGGGGAAAAATCAAACGGAATCCAATTAAACAAAATAAATCAAGTATTAGGATACGCAGACGACTTAAATATAATTGCAATCTAATATAGCTTAAAAAAATTAATCGAAGCAGGAAAAGAGGTGGATATTGAAATTAATAATGATAAGACAAAATAATTGGTAACTGAGAGGAACAGTATTAACACACAAAGTCTTAACATACAAAAACGTAGAATTTTGAAAATTTAGAAAAATTTAAATACTTAGGGGTTCACTGTAATCACGAAAGATAATAATAATCGAGAATTTAAATCGAGGTTGCAATTGGGTAACGCCTGTTACCATGCAGTAAAGAAGCTAGTAAAGAAGCTAGTAAGCTCGTCAAAATTAAAATATATAAAACAATTATTTTGCCGGTTGTGTTATATGGGTGTAAGGCATGGTCTAGGACTCTGGGAGACGAGATTAGATTTAGAGTATTTGAGAATAGGATTCTGCGAAGAAAGATGATGGGGAATGGCGGAGACAGCTTAACGAGGAATTGAATGACTTCTATGCATCTCCAGGTATAGTTAGAATTATAAAATCGAGAAGGCTGCGATGGGCAGGACACGTGACTAGAATGGGAGAGGAAACGTTCGCTTGGCGGACCAAGGACGCGGTGGGTGGCCAATGTAGGATGGGACGTGAGAGAGCTAAAAACTTTCAAGTTTCGTAGAGCCACAGAGATAGATAGATAAATAAAGAGAATGAGTTGAGAAATAATTTCATTTTAACACTCCCCTGGAGTAAAACTCTTCTTACCTAAAAATATTTTTAAAAAAACAACTCTTATTTAATTCGTAATCTTATTTTATTTTTTAATAATTATTTTTTTAATTTGATGTTAATTTTTTATAAAACGACGGATTATAATAAATTTAGAACTTAATATTATTTTAATAATTCCACTGACAAACCTTTTCCACTTGTTTTAATTTAATATTTTGATAAGCTAATGATGATGATTATATCATTAAAATTCATTATTAATAAATATATAATTGGTAAAATATAAAGATGAATTAAAATTTCAACATTTTAGTTTAAAACCCTCGTATTTCCATCCTTGTTTTCACCTTTTAAACCGTTAATTATAGTTATAATTATTTAATTTCAAGCTGATGATTTAATTGAATCGATGGTTAGGCATTCTGTGGTTATTTTAATTGTATTAAAAAAATATATATACATATACTATACAGTAAAATATTCGATTATAATGAAAATGCTTATTATATATATTATTTACAACTATAATTTATCTTTTATGCTAGAGATATGAATTCGTTAACTGTAATCTTGTAACTATGTATATAATAATTATTTTAATAAAGAATACTTTGCCTATTCATTTATTCATTTGGTTAATACTATTTTGAGATATTTTGTATTTGTATTACTTTAAATTATTATAATAAATAGATAGTAGAATGTTTTATAGTAGTAAAATATATATATATTAAAATATTTGACATTTATATTTTATGGATTATAAATTATTTGAATAGATAATATTATTATATATTTTTATTGGGTGGACAATGGGTGTTTGCTGTTTATTCATTTTTATTATTTTATTTAAACAGCATTTATTTTATACACACAATTTACAATTTTATCTTCTATTTAGTTTCTGTTTTCAAAATTTACCAAATTTCAATTATAAACGATAGTATACACAAACTAATCAATTGTAATATAATGTTAAAAATGATTTATTTAAATTTAAATGAATGTTTAGAATAAAAAGTATATGGAACAATATAATTATCAATTTATTATTATCTTTATGTGAATAACCGACTATTTATATATCATAAAATAAATATGACTCAAGTACAAATCTCTTGTATCATTACAGTGCTTTTATCAAAACTTGAACTTTTTCAGGAATTTGATTAAATTTTGTCAAGGACCCCATAAGAGAATCATTAAATCAACAGTCATTATGGTGAAAGAATGGAAGAAGAAAAGATATTTGAATGTATAAATATATTAGAAATAGTATTATTTTGATTTTTTTTAATTTAAAATAAATAAAATTGATAAATTTTAATTTAAAATAAATCAATTAATTTAAAATAAATAAATAATACTATTTCTAATATATTTATACATTCAAATATTTTTTCTTCTTCCATCTTAAAAATCAAAATAACATACAAATCAATGAAATTGAATTTGATAAAATAAAATGCAATGTTCAATTGGTCAGTAGATTTGATATATAAATAAAATTTAAAAACAGGATTTGGGATTGTATAAATGTTAAAGTTTATTTAAAATACATTTGTTTAAATAATATATATATACATATGATAATAGTATAAAAATTTATAATTAAAATATATTTAAAAATATTTAAGTACAATTAAGTAAATCTTGACAAAAAATTTAAAAAGAAATCAATTTAAATCAATTATAACACATTTGACATATACATTTATAAAATGAATAATATTTAAGTAGTTGATCATATAAAATATAAATACTGATCAATAAGGATGATAAAGATTTATAAAATCTAAATTGAATATATGAATAATGTATTCAGAAGGAAATTATTTAAATAATAAATAAATTTTATATCTATTAAATTATTTATAAATTTCATAGTCATACTCACGATAGCATTCACAATCATAATTCATTGATTTAATATATTTTTTAATTTTATTAAATTTTTTAGTATGCAAAGGTACTTCAAATTGAACTAATTTCGGAGATAATTCTATTATTTGTTTCATAAATGAATATGTCAACTTTTGATATTTACACAGTAAAGTAAGGACTTCTAAATTTTTGAAATATCCAAGTTTAGCTACTTCCAAAATATCCTGTGTAACAATAATTTGATTAGTCACAATCCTAAAATCAATTAAATTTTTACAAGAATTTAAAAGAGTCCAAAATTCACTATTTTCCCATCCGCAATGATAAATTTTGAGATCATTAAGTGACACAAGTGCATCGATATTCCGTAATTGCGGTGATATAATTAATATTTGAATATGATGCAGATTTAAACTTTTTAAATTTGGACATTTTTTTATATGTTCATATAAATCGAACTCCACAAAATAACCAAATTCAAGGGAGGTTAATTGGTGAGCATAATTTTTTAAATAAGGGATAATATTCCCACAACGATTCGATTTAAAACATACATTTTTTAAATCCTTGAGCTTGTTTAAAGTAATTACCTTTTCAGTACATTCCTTAAAAGAAATTTTTTTTAAATTTGGACACATTTTAACAATGGACGAATCAAAATTGTAACATTTAATCTCTGTAAGTTGTAACGCTTGAAGATTAAACGGATTATATTGTCCTCTAATTAATAGATTAGTTACCACGTTAAAATTACTATATTTCAGATATTTCAAATTCTTCGCTTTACTTATAAGAAATGCAACACATTCGGGTCTGGCATTAAATTCTTTTTTGATATGAATGAAAGAAAGAGAATTATGATCGTCTAACTCTTCCAACACATTTAGATTTTGCAAATATCCTCTATTCAAATATATTTCTTGAAGATTTTTACAATTATTTAATATCGTTACCAGCATCACATCAGTTATATAATCATTTGCATATAAAAATTTTAAATTTATTAATTGAGATATCATTGCAACAAATTTATAATCATGTCTCTCGAAATGATAAAATTCAAGATATAATTTTTGCAAATGACTACATTTTGCTAAAGTGTTATAAAATTCATCATATGCATAAATGCAATTATCATAAAATAAACTTATCATGGCTTTGTTTAAAAGATATAAATCAACTATTAGAAAGTTATATTCTGGCAGTTTATTAGTTTCAATGATTCTATTAAATATTTCCACTAATACCATGGGTGGTAATTTTTTTTTTAATTCTTCAATATAATTAACCCTCTCTTTGGATGAATTCATATATATCAATTTATCCGATATGAGTTTTTCTGAATAAATTCGGCTTAAATCAAACAGGCTGGGAATTTCTTTTATTGGTGGCATTTTTTCTGTAAATAAAAAAAAGAATTACTTTTTAAAATCTAAATTTATAATTGTAATAATTGAATAATAATAGATGAAGTTAGTATATATATATATATAATATAAAAAACATATTTTAAATATTTTAATTAGATTATTTGAGATTAAAAATTATTATTTATTCACAAATAAAATTTTACAATTATGTTTTTAAAAGAAAATCATTTAATAGGTAAAATTTAGGCATTTAATTTTATTTACTTGTTTATCATTAATCTTGCCTTTTTTTGGAATATTCTTATAATATTTATATTCTTCTAATTGTAAGTTAATAAATCAATTTTATATGTATATATTAAAAAAGATAATATATAAAAAAATTAAATATTTTACACAATGAATATGCCTCCCCATATATATATATATATATATATATATATCAAAAAAGGTTCTAGGTTTAATTTATTTTTGAATTTTCGCTGCTATTCAACTAGACCTTCCCATAAACTTGGCAACGCTGTAAGAAAGGGCCTGTAGCCACAGATGCAGCTCAGTCAAGGGTCGTGTTTTTGAATAGGACTATATATTGTTCACAGCCATATATTATATAGTTTATTTAACTTTGTCTTAAATTTTATTAATGTGAGTACTCATATGTATATATAATTATATTTTATATTTTATTTATGTATTTAATTGATCTTATTTATTAATTTTTTAAGATGACCAAATCTTTTAAAGGTCCAATTGATGACCTCATTGATCATTTAGTTATATTATTATTGTTTTTTTGTTTTCTTGATATATATATATATTTAAATAAAATGTTACTTTATTAAATTAAAAATAATTAAAGATTTAATTGATAAATAGAAAAAAGTTGTTAAAATAACTATAGAATTCAATTAAAAATGAAAAACAAATAAAACATTGAAATATTGATTGACTGTTGTTTTCATATCTATCTATCTATCTATCTATATATATATATATGTATTTATATGTATTTTTGATATGATATTTTTAAAATATAATCAAAAATATATATATTTAAACATATTGATAAATTTGAAAATATTTTAATTAATAAATGTAAAATTAATTTTCAAATCTATAATATTCTCTCTCAAGTGTTTTATGATTATAAATTAAAAATAGTAAAACAATATTCTAAAAATCTAAATGAAAAAAATCAGCTGATTAAAACTCACCAAAACAAAAGTGTATTTTGTACAAAGAAAAGTAGAAAATGTCGAGAGTCGGGAAGTGAGCTCCAAAGGGCTTCTGACAAACAGTGAATGTATCTGTGGTGCGTAGAGGGGATGATGGAGGGAGGAAAAGTAGGGGAGAAATTTTGCAGAAATGTTTGTCACAAATAAGAGAAATTATATCCAACAATCAATAGAAGGAATTTATAAAAACTATGATAATTTATTTCAATGTAATAAATAAATATAACTTTAAATGATAGTAATGATAAAATATATATAGAAAAAAATTTCAGATTTTTAAAATAATAATATAGATAATTGTCAAAACATGTTTTGATTCTGACATAAAAAAAAGTAGCTGTTGAGAAAATCCCTTCGATTTTCTAAAAATACAAAAGAAAATTTATTTCGATTTTCACTTATACAGAGAGAAGGGATGATGATTAATTTAGTAGCCCACATATAGCATTATGATCTTTAAATATACATATAAGTTAGTCAATATATAGAAGAAATAATAAATATTTATAATCATCTTAAAATATTTTAAATATGTTCAAATAGTAAAGTAGGACAACAAACAAATCATTAAGGCAGTGATTGCGAACCTATGACCCGTGGGTCAGACACTGACCCATCCAAGCTTTTTTAACTAACCCATGCTTTGATTTTTATAGATTTTTAAATTTAAAAAAGGTAAGATGATTTTTTGTGAACCTAAAAAAATAAAAAAAAAAGTTCAGATGATTTTTGCGATCAGACTTTTAAATAGATTCGACATTTTTATATTTTTTCAATATTGTTCTAAAAAAAGGTAAAAAGGTAATTTCCAAACTTTTAATGTTAGTGACCCACGAGCTAGTACTAAAAAAATAATGATCAAAATTTGACCCACTTCTCAAAAAGGTTCACCATCAATCCATTGGGGTCTTCTTAAATGTTAAATACTTGAGAATATAAGAAATCGAACTTATTAAAGAATAAATATTTAATTAATTTTTTCAAATTTTCATAGGTCTCACTTCTCTCATAATTTTATTTTTTTCTATTTAATTAAATTTATTTAGTTAATTTAGTATATTTTGATTGATTTATTTTTATTTATTTCTCATGTTTTTACCTGCAGATTTTTCTTCTTTCTAATTCTGGTTCTTTCCTTTATGAATATGTAGAAAAGGTTTCTAAATTTTTTTCTAAATTTTTTTGTATGTATTAAGGTAAAAACAAGAGAATACTTGGAACAAAACGTGTATATAAAATAAATATTAAAAAAAATAATTTCTTTCTTTTTGCAGAAAATGTCACCGAGAAATAATCCATTAACGTTATTTACAATGACAGAAAATATGGTGCGAAACTGTATAATTAATTTTTTGAAATCTCTAAAAATAGAAGAGCATCATGCAAATGAAGCGAAAATTTATTTACAATCTTCATTGGAGCAGAATATATTTTATAAATTATTAAATGATATTCTTGATGATTACTCTAAATCAGATATACCACTTTATGTAGCTCTTAAATTTTGTAGTAATTTAAGAAGAAAATCATTATCCTTTGGAGAAGAAGTTTCAAATATTTTTATTAGACCTATTTATGAAGTAATAAAGGAATACCAAAATTTGGATAAATTAAAAATAACTTTCTCTTTTCAAAGAGTTCCTTGTTTTGATCCTGATCTATTGATCGAGGTATTAAGATCTTTAAAAAAGTTGAGAATGTTTTCCACTTGTGACGTGTTCAAAGAAGATTTGTTGAAATCTATTTTAGATGCTTGTCCACTTTTAGAAGAATTATATTTACCTAAAGCCAAATTAAAAGATGCCGATGTTATTGAGACCTTTCCTCAGTATCCGAATGTGAAATATTTAAGTGCAGGAAGTGGCGTATCTGAATCAGTTATTGCTATATTATTACATAAATTTCCTAATTTGCGTAATTTGATATTTCATTATAGTGGACAACCTATTATGGTTTATGCTGATAAGTGGGGGGAAAAATTATTACATTTAGAATTTGTTCATACTACAATTTATTTAAATCAAGAGTTATTTCACATTCTATCCAATTGTCCAAATCTTAAAAGCATTTTTGTTAGATTTGAATTTAATACTGAAATGGCAGTTATGGGTAATTTTAGAAATTTAAAACAATTAAAGAAGTTGTTTTTAACTGGCCCCCTCGAATATCGACTATTTATGGAATTCATCCCTGAGATAGGATCCCAACTCACTTTAATTTATATAAATGGAGGAATAAATATAAATGTCTCTGATCTTTTAAAATATTGCCCAAATATTGAGAATTTATCATTAGTGTATTGTAAAGCCTGTACATTTAATAGTCAAACTTTTGTAAAGTATCCTAAAGTGACCGTGTTTGTTAATAACAGATCTACTTGGTCTGATCATAACTTAGGAAAATTTTTAAATAAAATGGAAAATCTTGAAACTTTCAAATATATATTAACAACGAATTATGTTGACAATTTAATTGATGAAGTATTAGATAATCATGGTTGGCAAAAAATGGAAGATTTAACACTTGGGCCCGATAAACCAATGGAGTTTCGTATGATTAGTTATGTCATTGAAAATTGTCCAAATTTGAAAAAACTTACTTGTTGGGATATTACTAAGCCACTTGATATAATAGCAACTAGAGACTTTATTAAAGATAATAATTATAATTGTTTGTTTAAATTGGAAAAACATCCTCATTCAATATAATTGGGAATAATTTTCCAAGTGAACAATATAGTTCCCTTTAAAAATAATTTATTTATTTCAATTCTTTCGATTGAAACTTATAATTTATATTTCTGAATGAGTAACGAAGAATTACATGTCAATAATATGAATTAATTTGTTATTTTAAATAAAGAATATAAATAATTTAATAAATATTTCATTTATATAAGGAAACTTGTAAAGGCGTTTTATTAAAATTAAAATTCAGAAATTTTATAATAATATTTGAAATGTGAAAAACTAGTCCTAGGCAGATCATTCACTTGATGCTAATTTCCGCTCCTCTGTGCATTTATGAATTTCAAGTCAAACAATAATCCAGTAATATTTTATTCTAGTTATTTAAAAATGTATTAACTATCTATAAGCAAGTGAACTCTAATATATTTCTCTAATATTTATATATATAAATCTGATAGTAATAATAACAATAACATTCACGGAAACCTAAACCAACATAAATATATAAAAGATAAATAATATATTATATTAACAAGATATATATTTAATCAAATTAATGAATATGCTGATTGTAAAATAGAAATTTTATAATTAAATTAGTCATTAAAATTATAATGACAATGAAATTTGTTTTCTATTTGAAAACATTTTTCACCTAACTATAAAATATTTTTTATTTATATATTTAAAAAATAATTATTTATTTTAAATTTATACTTAAATATTTTATTCTTTTAAAATTAATAAATATAATATTAATAAATTTTATAATAAAAATAATTTTTTTTAATATATCGTATATATTTGATTTTTATTTTCCATTTCTTTTATTACTATAGTCCAAAATCTTTGTATTTATGATTTTATAAGTTTACCATAATAATAAAATATTTTGTATTTGTTTAATTATTGTTTCTTTATACGTTAACTGAATAATTTAATAAATAATTAATTATAGCATTATTTGATATCTAAAATTAAATAAAGTTTATATGATTATTTATATTTTTTTAATACTTATATGTACTATAAAATAAATCCTAAAGCCAATGTTATTTTAAAATAATTTTTCAAAAAAATAAACACACATTTTAATTTACTTTTTATTTAAACATTCTCACAGGGATGTTACAGAGATATAACTTTGGTGGATGACGGTGAGAATTGAGTTTAATTTAAAAATTGTTTGTTTCTGGAAATTTGTTATATTTTAATTGGGATATCATAAAATGAAATTATAAAATATTACATTTAAAAATACAAAATAAAAAACAATTGGGTTAAATATCATTAAAATAAAGGAAAATACATTTTAATTATTTTTTTCTCTAAAATATTTGAAATTTTTTAATCTTTTTTATCGTTTAAATTTTTGTTAATTCTTATTAATTTTTATTAGTTAATTTTGTTATTTATTATTATTGATAACCCTAAATTCCATTCATTTAATCAGATTGATTCAATGATGTAACATTTAATAATTTTAATAAATAATTAAAGAATTGTATATCAATATTTTTTAAAGGATCGAGCGATAGGTCGGTGTTCCAGGTACTTACTCTTAAACTCAATTAAAAATCTGGGTTAAGGTGAATTTCCCTAAGACAGTAAATTAATAGTCATTAAATAGTTTATTTTCAAAAAATTAATAAATTCTTTCTTAAAAATCAATACTAAAAAATATGGATTTAGTGGTAAAGGAGACCTGATGCACCAATCAGAAAATCATTCTGCGATTGGTAATAACCTAAAGCTTCATAAACTTCGCAACGACCGCTGCCCACTATTTTAATAACCGCTATACCTAAAGAGCTATTTTGGAAAAATTGTTTATATTTGGATTATTTGGAATATTGTTATATTTTAATAAGAGAGAGAGAGTTAAGACTATATTAGAAGGAATTTAGAAGGTGTTACTTCCTATTAATTTGGATAAATAAGTTTTAAATTTTAATGTATTGCATATTTTAATGGTTTGAAGTTAAAGATTCATATAAGAAGAATATTATTATTTTGTATTTCAATGGTTATAATAACAAACTTCTTTTGTTTTACCTCTCACTTCTTTCTCTTTGAAACACATGGAGTGAGTTCTTATGGTCTTTTATGTAAAAACATTTGGTGATGTGCCAGTGGTGCCCTGTTTTCAGCCCTACTTCGCTCGCCTATCACCACCAACCATTCTTATCGACTTATTTTCTGTTAAAATTTCTATCTGACCCAATAAAAAGAAACTATGCATAATGTAAATGCTTTAAAGTGAGAAGCTACTGGGCATGTTAGTCATAAAAAAAAATTCAAGGAAAAAACATGGTCATAAAAATTGAATTACAATAATCGATTGTATTTTCACTTAACTTTTAAAATAATTGATTAAAGAAAAGAAGGTGAGAATATTTATATTCTTATTAAATTCGTTCTATTTAATATATATACCTATATATATATATATATATATATATGATGTAAAGTAAAAAGAAGATAAATGGGAGTTATAGCTCTTTTCTCTGAAAATCAGAGACTAACTTAGGGTAAATGGCGCATATCTGGCGATAGGCCTGATGTTTTTTTAGGGAAAATGATATTTAATCTTGCATTTTTTCATTTGAATTTACTAATGCCTCTCTTTTGCTTACCTAATTTTTAAATAATATTATTTATATCTATTGTAGGCGATAAATACTTAATAATTAAATAACTAAGAGGAAATAAGATTAAATAGTTTTTATATAATTAATATTTACAAAATATATAAAAGGTTCATAAAGGTATATAATAAGCACATACGTTCTCAATTGAATCATAAATCATGTTACACGCCGTGTCTGCCATACTCTAACAAGATAAATAATTAATTAATTGTAGAGATTCTAATTTAATTCTATTACCAAATTTCACAAATTCAAAATAAATATGTTAAATTATAATTTTAAAGAAATATATAAGGAGTTTTTGGACTATAAACTTTAGAACATTAATCATAAAAATCTATCGTTATTTTAAGAATTTACATATGGATTGTATAATAAAATAATAAAAATTTTACATTACACATTTGAATAATAAAAATAATTTTCCTTTAACATGAATGAGTGGTAAATCAAAGTTTTGGATGCAAAATTCAATTGTAGAGATGAAGGTTGATTACTAGAAACATTTTTTCTAAATTAATGAGTATTAATGATTCTTAATCTAATATTATAATATGTGTCAAAAAATATATAGGATTAAACCTTGTTACCTTGATCTCTTTGAAATTTAAATTTTCTTTTTGAAATTTCTTTTTCTTATATACTTGTATATACGTATAATTTTGCGAGTGTATTAGTAGTGTATTATACTTATATTTGTTAATAAGATTGGATAGAGTTGAGTTTAGATGATAGATTTCTAAATAGATTTTGTGTTAGTTTATTACTTGTTAAAGTAATTGTTATGAACAGAAAGCACTTATAAACTTTCTCATATTAGATTGGTTCAAGAGGAGAGGCTATTAGGGTATATAATTAACCTTCCGGTCCAACCATATCACAGAAACCCATCTCGATTAACTTAAACAAAATACTTCCTCTAAAAACATTGAAATTGATTTTCATTTTAAAAACAGACCTATCAATATATAAATAAATCGAAAATTCATTTTGTTAGTATGATAGAGTATAAATATTCAATTAATATCAAGATAATATAAAATATATTATAGTCAATATCATGCAAAAATTAGATACTATAATAAATAATCAACAATTTTCTAGAAATTAATTATGTAGTTTAATGATCTCGTTGTAATTTTCATCAAAATTTAAAATGATAGAAATTGGGCGCCCTTTTCTCTCAGTTTCCTAGAGCTTTTCAATTCATGAAGAAGTGAGATCCTTTTAAAATCTTTGTAAATCATGATTATTTTTCTTCTAATTGAATTTCTTATTTGATATTTAAAATAGTATAGTTATTTATTTTAAATAAATAATTTTTTTTCAATTTACTAAAAGCATATAGTTTTGTTCCTTCATTTTTCTATTGATGAAATCTTTTCCTGATCTATCTTTTTTCATTTACGCTGTGTCTATAAAATCTCACCTCATTTCAATTGCTCTCAATCCTCTTAGAAGCGAGTAAATAATATAAAACGGCTGGTATTTTTTCCACCATACTACTATGGAAATAATGGTATAATTTTTCTCTCTTGAAGAGCAGCGGCCATCCAGAAAATCCCTTCAACCATGAGCAACTGAGAAGGGTAGTTAAGACAAAAGGGCTGCGTTTTCTTTATCGTTTCATTATTAAAGAGCCTGGCCCGTTTTGCACTGGACATATTTCGTTCCAGACATGAAGCAGCTCTCCTGTTGGAAACACTTTTCCTTCTTCAACCTGTCTGGCCAGTCTTTAAGTAGATCTACACGTTATTATAAAAGAAATGAGGGCTTTAAAAAACAACACAAACAACCCTTTGGGGTGTTGCCCTCTCTCCTGGTAGTAGTAAGTGATGCTACCAAAAAGGGCCAAGTTGAAAGCACCAAGATGAGTTCTCTTACTACGACGGCCAGAACAGAAACGCTCACGCACACATCATCTGGCAAAAGA
This sequence comes from Labia minor, assembly GCA_963082975.1. Classification (NCBI taxonomy): domain Eukaryota; kingdom Metazoa; phylum Arthropoda; class Insecta; order Dermaptera; family Spongiphoridae; genus Labia; species Labia minor. Next base: position 93,756,834 of record OY720344.1, on the reverse strand, counting down.
TAATATTGATCCAAAATGGAATAAAAAAAACCCACTTTCAAATAAAACATAGAAAGTTTTTTATCCTTGGCATTCCAGCACCCTTCACCCCCAAACACTCACGTTTCTTGACAAACATACATTAATATTAATTTCCGAAAAACAAACTCTTCAAAATTGTTCAAAAAAAAAAAATGAAGTGAAAGCTTTCAGCGAAATGATACAGACAAATTATTTTCCAATTATACTTCTCACTCTTTCTATTTCATTTTATTTATTTATTTATTTTTATAAATTGAAAAGATCTAAAAACCGACAACAAGGAAAAACATTTTATCACACTTTTCTAAGTATTGCTTCTTGTGTCATCTAATGTATTCGTTTTCATTTTTAAAAAAAATAATAATAATAAATAATACAAAATAAAAATAATAGCGTAAGTATATAATGCATATAATTTTTCATTTTTTTTTTTATAAAATAAATGAAACTATTTTTTCTAAAGCTCAAATAATAAATACATTTGTCGGAGACATGTAGAGATTTTATTTAACATCTTATAAAGAAAATAATTAAATTTATATCTACTACTATTTATAAAATTAATTTTAGAATAAAAGGAATGATTATAACACATTAGTTACAATAATTATTATAAAAAGTTTAATTTAAATTTATATATATTTTTTTAAATATTTACTTTTACATCTAAGCAGGATATAGGCAATTTTTTTTTCTCTTATGAATTTATAATTTTATATTTAAAATTTAATCACATTGTTCTCTTAAAATAATTTTAAAGAGCGGGACAATTTAAATAGATATTCTTTTAGAGTTGTAATAAAATATTCAAAAGGATTTTTCTAAAAAGCAGAGTAATAGTTTTTGAAAATATAAAAAATTATTCAAACTGCTTTCTACATAAAAGATAATTGAATTAGTTTTTTTTGCTATTATATATTAGTCATCAATTTCCATATACGATGTTACACATTAACATTATAATCATATAAAAATAAGGAAATAGTATATAAAAATACAATCTTTAAATCTTTTGTCAAAAGTTTCTTGCTTCTTCCACCTGTTCAAGTGGATATTCTTAACTTTTTACTTAAAGATAGAGATTGAAAAATATATAGAAAAAAAAATCGGAATATATTCAAATCGAAACCAAACAAAAATCTATCTACCTAGGTATTACATATATATTCCAAAGAACGGATTTTTCAATTCGGATTATATATATATTCCATCTCTTTCTGCTGTTTTTTTTTCTTCACTCTGTTCCTCTTTCATTTTTTCTCTCTTATACACATAAAAATCAAGAAAAAAAAAGTTCATTTTTTCTATTCAAAATCTATAAATCTAAAGAAAGTATCTCCTGGTTAAAAGCCAAGATAGAAAGTAAACACACAACCATCTGTTCTTCCAATTGTTATTATAATTATTTTTTTATATTTTTATAAAAACATACCTCCCAGAAGTTTCACTAAAATATACAAAGAAATTAGGTATATTTTATGTATATTTAATCAAAAAGGATTGAGATTGTTAATAGAATTAGAAGTAATTAATTTTATAAAAAATAATTAATGATCTCTTAACGCCCATTCTATCTTCAATTTTACCTTTTACAATGAAACAAATATTTGGAATCGTGGCGGGAAATTTAATTCATAATGACTTCTTGCACAAAATTATAATTTCAAAATATTAATTGCTTTATTGCCATACCAAAAAATTAATATCAGACAAGATATCTCACAAATGATATGCCTAATAACTTCAATCTAGAATATTTGATAAATATTTTTTGGAAATAAAAAATCATATCGATAATTGATCATTCTATTAAAATTTATTTACCTAATAAGAAGAAATGTTAAATAATCTAATCATGGTTATTGAATGAAGAGTAAGATTTAAAATGTTTCCAAAGGATTTTGACTCTCTGCATACAACTAGTCTACTTTATGTAGTGTGCTATACTTGAAAGTTTTTCAATATCCATCTGAGTTTCGTTAAGAACCTTTCCAGACTTTTCGATGTGTGTGGGATATTAGAGGTAGTTGTGGTGATCTTGAAATGGAAGGAGGTGGGTTGTGTAGCAGCAAGGGAAAAAAGAACGAGACTTGACTTTCTCGAGGCTGGCTGATTGGAGCACTCTCAGGTCTTCTTGCTTTATTGCGCTTGGTCGTTCAGGGACACCGCACAATCGGGGAAAATAGCCTTAGTATGGGGTGGGGATTAAAAGAGCAAATATCTTCCCTTTCCTAAACCCAATTCAAGCTATTCTTTATGGTATAGATATCAACAAAAGTAGAATTGGCTGATTTCATGGTACATTTCAACAAATTATTTATGTGCAATTGGCTCAAATACCTTCAAAATGATGTTGTTTTCAGTCTACATGGGAAGAAAATAAAATTTAATTTTAAAATAAATGTTATAATTTTACTAAATAACATTATTATTATTTGTTATATTATTATTTGATAAATTTACCGATTGAATATATTTGTTAAGAAAGATTGTTAATTAACTAATAGAATATAAATAATAGAGGAGTAATCTGAAAAGTAGGGGGAATTTCGTAATTCAAACATAAATACTGTGCAAGTTAATTTACATTGAACAAGAAATGTATTTGTTTGTTATTTTATACTTTGCAACTAGAAATAAGGACATTTATGTTGATCAGTTAAATCATAAGAGAGTGCAGCATATAGGCCTTCGTTAAATACATATTTCAAAATTAAAGATAAAAAAATCATTTATAAAAAAATTATTTTAATCAAATTTCAAAGAATAATTTAAGTGCTTCGTTACCACGATAATAATAAATTTGGGATCCGTATTAAATGATTAAAAGGAATAAATAAAGAGGAAAAAACTGAAAGAAAAATTACTACTCTTTTAGTTAATAATTTTGACAGATCTAATATTTCATGTCTAAACGTATATACATGGAAAAAATTCATTATACACAAATGTAACATTGAAACATCTAGTATAATTAAAAATCGAATTTACAAGTATAATAATGAAAAATGTACCTATATAGTCAGTCGAGTAGTAAAGATCAAAAGAACTTATCAAAAAATCAATTATCCATCTTTTAAAAAAATGAAATATAGGTACATTAGCATTATAATTAGAAAAGTTTCGATAAACTGGTTTATTTGAGGCCATTAAAAAAAATCAAATAAGTGGATAGAGAAACATTTTTTTTATTACTTTATACAATTTTTTTTTATTAACTACCCTTCCAATATTCTCTAATAGCCATTTTCGAAAGTTAATCAAGCAATTGGTTAGATATTGAACGAATAATTCTTTTTATTTATTTTTTTTTAATAACTAATATATATATATATATATATATATAAAACCTCTCTCTGACTTTTGTACTTCCTACGCAAGGACAACGCCTATCTAGCCGGTTATATCAATGAGGTGTCCTATGATCAGTAGAGCGGGTCCTCTCAACCTTTACCTTGATTTTCTTGATCGGAGGCGCTATCAAGTAGCTTTTCCCCAATGGTGTTCCCGGAGGCTGGGTTGACTCCGTCCCATAGACCCAGCTAGGGAAATTACCTTGCCAGGCCCGGGACTTGAACCCGGGACCATGTGAATGGTGGCTTCATATATATATATATATGTATATATATATCTAAAATGTCTCTGTCAATTACTAAGTATATTTGAAATAACGAAATTCAAATGAAATTACTGTTTTTTTATTTATACTTCTTATATCCTAAGGTTAAATCTTATTTCTAATTTATATCAACCTTTATTAAATGATTTTGTTAAATTTCAACATTGAAAAAATGCCTGTTTTTTTATTAAATTATCAATTTTGTAAAAATAAATCAATGAATTCAATCACAAATTTGAAGAAAATCGGTTCAGCTTGAGGGATTTTTTCACTTATTTCTCTCTCTCTCTCTCTATATATATATATATATATATACACTGAGGTGCAAAAAAAGTGGAACGCTTAGAAAAATTTTCAGGAAAAACATATATAGTGTTTTATTTAAACTTTTAATTAATTGTTACACATATTTTAAAATATTTTTAGAGTGAAACAATTTTCAAAATTCTGATAGTCCAAACACTTAGATACCAAAAATTATTTGAAAAAATCAAATTTTTCTAAGCGTTCCACTTTTTTTGCACCTCAGTGTATATATATATTATATTATAAAAAATTTCTTCCCATCCGTTAATGTGAAATTAATATTTTAATAATAGAAAGAAGTTTCTCATTACGCTAAAGGATTATCCATAATTTAGTTGTTCAACAGTGAAGTGGATTTAGGACCTCAATCACCTTGACATCAACACAAACAACAAACGATGGTTAATTTATTACTATTACTTCCTAAAATATATAATAAAAATAAAATGATCGATAGTTATATATAATGAGATAATAATCAAATTTTTATAATAAAAGAGCAAATGTTTTATAATTTGATTAATGTGATCGGTATCTGCTTCGATGAACAAATTAATCGGCTCAATGAAACTCAAAAGTATACAATAAGGTATATTAAATTTATTATTATAATTATATTATATATACTTGGAGAAATAAGGTCCAATTAAAGAAAAAAAATAATTTGAATATTACTATAATTTAATTTTTAGTAGACATTTCGATCTTCTTCAAGTTATTTAAGATTAGTATTATATTATCAATATGGTTTAGAAAATAATTTTTATATGAGAAAACTTTAGCCATTTAAGTATTACTCTATCTATTTTACATAAGTATATAAATGTATTCTATATAACAATTGTATACAACATCCATTATTTACTACTGAATAGAATATTATTATTATTTATGGTCTAGTATTTACCATTCAGTCATTTCGCTTTCTTATAACTAAATTATTTTTAATTATTAATTCTATATAATATTAACATTATATACAAATAGATAATATATATATAACACCAATAAATATTATGTAGTCTTAAAAAAAATATAAAATTTAATAAGAATATACTATAATTACAAATTCGGCTAAGTTTAAAGTTTATTGATATATTTGCTTTCGGTTCATACGATATCATTAGAAGCTTCTTCTGAGGATGGTGTAAGCTTCATCTTTTCAACTTCTGATGATCTTAACAGCCCAAATGCGTATAAAACAAATATATCAATGAACGTTTAACTTCACCGAATAATTAATTAAAAATATTCTTATTAAGTTTTATAATTGTTAAATTTAATTATAGCTTTCAGAATATATTAAATTGTTCCATTGAGCGTCTAAATTTAAATATAAATATAAATATTATTTATTATACAATATACATGGGTATTCATGGTCAATAATTTCTTTAGTAAAATTCAAGGAAATGAACATTTTCAAATTTTTTTTTAAATAATTTGAAAATATCAAATTATCATAGATAATTCAGAAAAAAAATTAAGGCTTTGATGTATATGCTTGTGTGAATCATCAAAAAAGTCACTTTGTTTTTTTTTTTTTGATTTATAAACAAAAACGCTTGGTGTAGCTCCATCAGTATAAAAGATTCTAGGCAAAATAGTCAACCAACAAAATTTATTCCCTTTGTAGAAGTATGGACAATCATCATGGGAGTTGATTTAAAATTAATTTCCTAAAGGTATTCTATTTATTAGTGGGATGCACCTCTCAGATGTAATTGAAGAACAATAATAACAATAGAAATTGGGCGCCATGGGACATTTACTATTGGCGCGCCGTGAAAATTCTCTTATATACAAATCATATTAGACAAAATTAAATCTTTTTTTTTTAAAAAAACAATTTGTTTTTTCATAAAATAAATTATGACAGTTAATTTTTAATGAGTGTTGTCTGAAGAATTTTTTTTTAGAATTCCTTAAAACAGCATCTTCTGGAAGAAAGATAAGAATGAGAAAGCATTTGAACTAGAATGAATTGAAATGTTGAATCTTGACACATTTTATATCAATTTTTTAATTTCTATCTGTAAAGTAAAAACTATTAACATAAATAAATGTTGGTATTCCAAATTCTAAAAAAAATTATTAGTATTTGGTAACTTTATTATAATTAAAAAAAAATCAGAATAAATAAAATTATTTCTATAGTTTGATTTTATTTTCCCTTGTACCAACTTTCAATGAAATTGATTCGTCTTCCAATATAAAATGTTTTTGTTAAAGATCACAGCTTTGAAAAATACTTTCAAACAGATAATATAAAAAAAAATTCAAGTGGATTCAAGCAAGATCCATTTACATCCAAAGCTCAATCTGATATTTACTTGTTTAGAATAAGAATTATTGACTTAACGCATTGAATTCAAAAATAACTGATTTTTGGATATCAGTAAAAGAACTATATCCATTACATAGGGGTAAAGCTCTACAGAAATTAATACCAATTCCTATTTGGTTTTAGTAATAAAAATTAAATATCAATAGCAATATCAATATCAAAATTAACGTTGAACATGAAATGAGGGTTACTATGTTCATATGTACTAGTATAAAGAAAAAAATTAAATTTACCCCTTAATTATAATAAAAATGTTTGTGATAAAAATTTGAAATAGGTGTTGAATATATTTTTAAATTAATTATGCGTGTGTATTGAATGCATTCAAACACACGGATTCTTACTGGAGGTTGTTTAGAAACTAAACATATCAAGAAACTCCTGAAAAATATTTTATATTATTGCAAAACAATATTCTAATCATGCAAAATTCTATAAGCATCGTAATAAAATTTAATAAGACATCAAGATTATATATTATATATATATATATTAAACATCTAAAAGAAATCAAGCTTTTATTCAATTATTTTCAGTTTTCATTTTAACAAGTATGTTTTATTTTTTCAATGATGATATATCATAATTTTTATCCCCATAACATCTAAAAGAGATTATAAAATACCGTAATTAAAATATATATGTAGGAAATTTCGTTGACTAGGGGTTGTTTTAGCAAAAAAAATATCTGTTTCTGTTTAGAGATGGTTCCAAAAAATATCGTTTTTATTTAAAGAAAATGAACAAGATAAAAATAGTATAAAGATAAAATAAATGAAAATATAACTTCTTCAGTTCTTGAATATAATGATACTTCTTCTTAAATCTTCGTAACGATCCGATATGCTGATGAAGTGGCTATACTGGCGATGAACACTGTTAAACTGAATGCAATAAACTGAATAGAATCGTGTCGGGGTCCTTTTTATAAAGAAGTCCAAACGACTGGAACTCGGCTGCTATTGGTCATTGAATTGGCGCACTTAGCGTAGGGAAATACGGCGGCAGCGTGCGGGGCGCTCGCTGCTTGGAGCGGAGTAGAGAGGAAACAGGCACTACGATGATTTCGTGTTTGTGTTTGGCCGAGTAGGAGACCGTAAGATGAGTCAGGCTTTGACAGTCGGTCGGTCGTTCGAGTTGCTTTGGTAGTCTTGATGAGCCAAAATACTCCATTCCCACATAATAATTTTTTACCCACCGACGAAGACAAGGTATTGTTTTCACAACAAATTTGACAGGCGGAGATTTTTACATATCTCCACGAATTATGAATTTTGTTAACAGAAAAAGTATTTTTAGCATGGTGTCTGTCCATTGTGTCTCCGTATAGAGGAAGTATAGCTTGAACGGCTCAACAGATTTTGAGAAAATTTGGTATATTTACATAATGCATCAGTAGCATGAATGCATCAACTTTGGTGTATATCCGGAAACCGGAAGTGGTAGTTTCCAAAGTATTAATTTTATATTCATTGTCGGAAATTTTTCACTTAAAATATAGTAGTAATTAATAATTGAGTATTTAAACTAAAAATAAAAACCGAGATAATATAATTTAGTAATTTTAGGTAATACAAGTTTTAAAAATATTTGTTTTTATTCTTTTTATATATATATATATATATACGTATATAATATCTATATATTTAATACGATAGTGTCCGTCTGTACGCAAAAAACTCCAGAGCCTAAACTACAAGGAGTAAGGTAACCAAATTTTTCTGAGGTGAAGGGTACTTCAAATGATGAAAAATAAAAAAGAAATTAGAATCTTAGGTAACTCCTGAGCTGAGCTGCGGGTGTTCCATTTTCCAGCAATATATATAAAGGAGAGTGTTTGTATGTATGTAATTTGTTTACTTTTTTGCTGTCATAGAAACAGATATATATATAATTAGAACCTCTCTCTCTCTCTCCCTCTATTTAAAATTTTAAAAAAAGGAGTGTTCTAGCCAAATTAAGAAATTTAAATTCCTTATGCAACATTGATAGGTAAATGAATTGGACTGGAAGAGGAGACATATGATTAGAGAAATTGGGGAAAAATCAACCGAAATGTAATTAAACAAAAAAATTCAAGAATTATGATACGGATACAACTTACATACAATTAACATACAAAATGTAGAATTTGAAAAAGTATAAATTTTTAAATACTTAAGATCTCTAATCACGAAGGTTAATAATATTCGAGAAGAATTTAAATCGACGTTGTAATTGAGTAACGCCTGTTATTATTAAGTAAAGGGGCTTATCTCATCAAAGAGGATCAAAATTAAAATATATAAAACAATTATTTTTCATGTTGATCGATGACTATGGTGACCATATTTCGAAAACACCAAACCGGGACAAACGGTATACCTTTTTTTAGAACTAAATTGAAAAAATTTTGAAAAAACGAAATGTCCTAAATATTGAAAAAACGGGACAATAGGCTGTCCCGAAAACATTTTTGGGATAGAGCACCTAAAGACGGGACGTTTGGTCACCCTATCGATGGCTCTGGGAGACGAGAGTAGATTTAGAGTATTTGTGAGATTAATATTGTTCGCGCAGCATTTATAGGCCAAAGGAAGATGAGGTCACAGGGGGATGGCGGAGATGGTATAACGAGAAATAATGTCCAGATATAGTTAAGATTATAAAATCAAGAAGGCTGGGATGGGAAGGGGACGTGGTTGGAATTGGAGAAACTAGAAATTGGGAGAAACCGATTGGGAAACATCCGGTGGAAGACCAAGGACCAAGGTGGGTGGACAATGAAGGAAGGGACCTGGGAGAGATGGGACAGGGTAGGATTTGGTTGTAGCTCAGGATAGGGACGCTTAGAGAAATGTGGCTGTTGCGGCTAAGAACTTTCGAAAACTGTAGAGACACAGAGTTAGATAAATACAATAATAATATATAATTAATTTACTGATTAAATTAAAATATATTTTACAAGAAAACAAATACATGTCTTATCTACTTATACTGATTGAAACAAAATGGATGAAAACCTTTTACATACAGACTTTCAACCAAATACTATGTATCACTCGGGGGTACAGGGGGCGGAGCCCCCGTCTAGGTGTGAAGAGCGCCGAAGGCGCTCGGAGCAGCTAGTATTTATTAATATTTTATTTACGTTTCGAAAACTGTAGAGACACAGAGTTAGATAAATATAACATATACAATAATAATATATAATTAATTTAATCAGTAAATTAAAATATATTTTACAAGAAAACAAATAAATGTCATATCTACTTATACTGATTGAAACAAAATGGATGAAAACTTTTTACATACAGACTTTTTCAACCAAATACTATGTATCACTCGGGGGTAAAGGGGGCGGAGCCCCCGTCTAGGTGTGAAGAGCTAGTTGTTTATTAATTAAATTATGTCTAAATCTAATTATATGTATAATTTGAAATTTTGAAATTAATAAATTTTATACAAATTCCATATAAAATAAAAGACGATGAAAACTGAAGCTAAATCTGAATGTAGACCATTTCAACATTATGAATGATGAAGAATGAATCAAGAATCACCAAGAACCAGAGATTGAAAATCGCCGATTTAAGTACAATTAAATACAAATAAAATCTAGGATGTATATTTGCAAAAATATATCCATAGGCATAGGACGAAGAAAGGGAGAGGGACAGTTAAATCTCGTTTCTAATAAGAAGTTAAAATACTATTATACTATATATATATATATATATATAATATACTATATATATATATATAATATACTATATATATATATATAATATACTATATATATATATTGAAATAATATGTTCCTTTCCCTAAAAGTCTCTTCAAGTTACTTGACTTTTATTTCACTCATACAATATATATTTTATAGGTTTGATAATCAATTTTATAAATAATATATAATCGATTTTGTTTAAAAAAATATAAAATATATATATAAATATCTTTGTTGTGTAGATGGAAAAATTAAAAGAGAAAAATGACTAAACAAGCTCGATTTGTTTAGTTTTAAGAAAATCCTTTCAGTTTTACCGCCAGGCGACTATCCGAATCTTTGACAAGGAGTTTTCCTCTCTGCTTGATCTGCCTCTATGAATGAATGGATCTATAAGCTTTGAACATTCGAGAGACTCTCAAATCGATAGGTCAAGTTGAGGCTGAGAGTTAAAGAGAAGGGTTGCCTCCAGCTCAACCACCCCGAATTTCTTCTTAAGAGGGGAGGAGTCGAAAATGTCACTCCCACCCTGTTAGCAAGGGCACAACGACATCGCTCACACCCCTCGAGGGCCCGCATGCTGTCCTTGATCGCAAGTGACAGAGTGGTTCCAATCTGGCTGTCAGGAGAATAAGGCGCTGCAAGGGTAACTGGGGGTGTGATCGAAGGCGTTCATCGGGTGGAGGAGGTCCAAAGAAAACGTCTCTTTCCACTTTAAATAAACTTTGTGGAATTTTTATTTGTTAATTGTATAATTAATAAGTAGTAACCAAGAGGTTGTATATTGTATATGTACTAAATAAAACACAGAAAAGAGAAGGAAAATAATACAAAGATCAAAATCGGAAAATTCTACCAAATATTAGTTGAAATTTTTTAAAAATAATTCATTTAAAAATTATTCCCAATAATATATAAATAAAAGATATTTATTAAATTCAATTATAATAGATCAAATTAATAAACATTTTTTTTCATTTGAATCTTGATAATGTCATTACACATGTTGAATTTCGAAGAGAGAGTGCTGCTTTTTTTTAATAATTATATTGAAAAAATAGGCTACCCCCAGATAGTAATTAAATTTATCAGGACAAGTTCCATGATATTATAAATTAAATAACTAAAACTTATAAAAAATTGAAGTTGGAAGGTGGAACTGCCCCACGTAGAATCCACTAGTGTAAGGTGCTGAGATGTCGACCAACGAGTTCCACGATAGGTGCACCAATTTGGGGAGGGGGGGTGTTGGCAAGTCGGTCCTTATAAGGGAAAGGAGGAAAGGGAAAATAAAAAGAAAGTCTGTTGAGCTTCAGCTAATTTTTCTAAATTAGCAAAAGGAAGAAAATAAAGAAAGAATAGAAAAAAAGGAGAGGTAAGATGTGATTAATAATAAATTTATAGGAGAAGGTGAAAAGAAAGTAAAACAATGTCTTCTTAATATCGAAATGTAGATATTTATAAAATAAAAATATGTATACACTAAGAATATAATTATATTAATTATACAATAACATGGAAGAGAAATTATCCTAAGATAATTTCAGGAACCGAAGGAAAATATAATGGAAATCTAGCCTATTTTTGTTTAGCCAAAATATTCTTTAACATAAGAAATAGTTTAAATTCATATTTTCAGTTTTAAGAAGGGAGTGTATTTCGATTAGAAAGAATTGTTAACAATTCACAAATTAATTGTAAGGGAAGACCTGCGTTCGCTCATGAAAAAGTCTCGAGTACGTCCGACTTTTGGGACTCGTCTTTTTAGGACGGTGGATGTCTCTTTTTTCAATTGGCTTGATCTTGTTTTTTAAAAAACGGCCAATAATATAAGTGTTTTCATTTGCTTATTTACCCCACTTGGAGTAACCGTTAATATTGGCGACAAAATAGAGAAATTAATAAAAATATTAACTAAAAAAAGAGAGATTCCCTCTTACAATGTTTGATTTACGAATTCACTCTTACAACGTAAAAATCAAAAGTGCTAAACAATTTTAACTCAAAACATTTAGTTCAAAGAGATGAAGAATTTTTTAGAAAATGATGACATTTAAGATAGAAGAAATAAATAGAAACCCCATCATATATTTAATCAACAAGTGTATTTATTTTATCAAAGCAAGTTGAAAAGTTATTTGAAATGAGAAGTTGCACCACAAAGTTTAACCTTTACTTACCTTACACCATCCTTTAAAATATATTCCATTTTCTCTCTTTCTCTCTCTCTCTCTCTCTCTATATATATATATATATCTTTTGAACTTTAGAAGTTTAAAATTAAGATCAAAGTCTACATTAAAGTTTTCTGGATATATATATATATATATATATATATATATATAAATATTATAAATTAAAGTGTATATGAATCTAGATTTATTATTTAATATGAGAAGAACAATAATGGAACAGAAACAATGAAAGACAACATGGTGTTAAGAGGTATAGAATTAAAAACGAGAACAGATGGAGGTGGTATATGGAGGGTAGAGCATTCATTAAAGTTAAGGGTTGAAAAATAGAGGAAAAGAGGCGGGGAGTTGGAAGAATATGCTTTCAGAGATATATACTTAGGACCCTACTTCCGTCTTGATAAACAATGTCTTGTATCCTAAAGGCATTCATTCATGTCCATATTATATATACGATGTAGGGTTGCAAAAGATACTATCTTAGAAATCAGTCCTTATTGTATTGTTTTATTTTCTTTTTAAAGAGAAATCGTAATTTAAATCATGTATAAAAAAATTCCAATATTACAAACGTTTCATTTCTTATTTAGGAAAGCGCTAATGAGGACTATAAGTGATTTATTTCAAGAAAATAGGAAAAGAATTAATAAAAATAGTCTAATACTTGGTACTTGAAGGAAAGAAACAAGTGAATGAAGAAAAGGGAAACAAAGTTTTAATAAAATAATATTTAATAAAAAATTACATATGTATTTACAATTGAAAAATTCGAATTAGTTTGAATTTGAAACAAAACATGAAGATTAAAATGTATATCTTTGATAACATGTTTTTGTGTAGAAATCGTCTTACTAGTGGGAATGTAGAGGATTCGACTCACCATCGCCACCATCCCCCAGACTCCCACTCCCACTCCTACTCCCACACTTACTCCCTCTCCTCCCACCTCATCCTATTCTGGCTTTATCTCTAGCAAGACACCAGGATGAGAGAGTTTGGTCGAGCGATGGTGGGCTGAGCTCTATCTCCGTTGCAGTGTATGTTTTGTGGATCTAATTGATTCAGTTAAGCTCGGGTGTAAACACAGACAGCCTCTTGAATAAGCGGCTTAAGTTGGCGACGACGACGACAACGAAGGGGCAAAGCCCCTTTAGCAGAAACCAACCAACCTCCTCATTTTGATCTCACCACCAACCACCCAAACTCATCCTCTCTCTAGATATTCATCCAGTTTTATTTATTTAAACTTTTTTTTGACAAATAAAATTATCGACATAGATAAGATTCAAATCACAATTACAAAGTCCTAACTAATATCCTCTTATTATTTCTTAATAAAATGTTTTGGAACAATTTTAAAGATTTAACTTTTTCTATATTTTTACTCTTTTTCTAGAACAGAATAAGGTCCCCTATATAATCCCTACAAACAATTAATTATCTTCACTAAATACCTGAGTCGACTCATGCTGATAAAAGAATTAATCATAACTCATTAATAAATAATCACCAGAAAAAATATTTCCTAAAGAAAATTACAATTTTCATAACCCAATTATTATGAATTCTCTGTATCCTGCCCTTTAACGTATTCTCCCATACCATCGATGTAGTATATGATCTCACTCCTTCCCCTCCTGTAACACCGCACGTTGTGTCAGTCAACCAATTTCTAACAATGATTAACAGGTTATGCAAAAATAATAGATTTATCACACCTTTATCCCGCTTAGACGAAAACTGACTTGATAGATACTATTCTTTCATAAAATGTACAAAAGTCAGAGGTAACCAAATTCTGAAGAGGATGGGACGGAATTAAAAATAAAATATAATATATTTTAAATAAATATATTATATTTAGTTAAAAATTATTTGTTTAATTTTGCTATAATTTCACACTTTTAATAGATTTTTATGAAAAGTTAATGTGTTAGTACTAAGAGTCACAAGAAAAGAGAAAAAACAATTAAATTAAAAAGTTTTTATTTGAAAATAAACATTTGATTTCTTTTTGTTGTATTGATTGTGTGTGTGGTGATGTCAACAGATAGCCAACAAGAGACACACTTCTCAATGAACGATAGGTGGATTCAACTCTCGTATTTCTCCTCACCTCTCCCCCATCTTTTTTTTCTTTTTCTTCTTCTTGTACTGGTAATTCTTTGGGATTTGTCAGGACTTGGCCTTTTAGTCTATCTAGCTTCTCCCATCCTTCTACCTTCATTTCTTTCTCATTCTTTTGATAAAAAGATTACGCGCACCATTGATCTTTGCAACATTAATTTATCATTAACTGAGTCCTTGAATTTGGTCCATCTGCCTTAGATATCTATTACTGTGTGAGTCTGTGTGACCAGATAAAAGCTAGGAAAAAAAAGAGATAGAAGGAATAATCATTCGAAATTTGACCTGAAGACGGCTACTCATAAAAAAAGTAGAGGATAAAAGAAGGGACTTTCATATTTTGGGCATAACTCCAACTAACGAGGTCAAAGCTCTTCTCAAAACTTAAAAAAAGGGTAGATTCCATATTTCATAAATCTATAAAGAGCGAGACCAAAATGGCACAGTTTTTCATTATATATTTTCTTTCCAAAAATTTTATCGATATTACGAATTATATAAGTATATATATCGTATAAATCTAAATATTTATTTATATGTATATAAGGGGAGTTGAAAATATAGAGATGTAATGTAAATGCAATATAAATGTTGAAGAAATTTACGTGTAAGTCACCGATCTCCATTCAGGAATTAGAAGAATATATGAATTTTAATTTGATTAAAATATTTAAAAGTTTAGATAACACAGAAATATAATAAACCATGCTTTGTTTTTTTTCTTTCTTCGAGGTTTTTCATGCTAATTATAAATATAAAGAAGATGAAAGGTGTTATTTGATCTTTGATTTTAAATTCAAGAGTTAATTATTCGACATTTTAACATTCAGTATCAACAGTGAGCAAACCTTTTATCTTTTGCTTAAAAGCGTTTTTAATAAATTGAATTAGTAAATTATATATATAGTACCGGGACCCCGAGCCTCGGCTCGGTACTTAAGTTAAAAAAAATGATTCATTATTATTGGATTTGGCTGGTAATATTAATACCTGGGACACCGAGCTCTCGCTCTACCCTTTAAAAAATATTGATACACAATTCTTTAATTATTTATTACAATTATTAAATGTTACACATTTGCATCAATCTGATTAAAATTAATGAACTTGTGCTCCTCAATAATACATAAATATATAATATATAGGTACATATATTTTTTTTCTATAGTGTTTTTTTGAAAAACTGTTTAGCGCCCCAAGTGGTTATAAAACAAACTAAAGACAAAAAAACGTGCTTTGCAGCTTTTCGGAATTAAAAAAGCAAAATTGGCAGTCGTGGGACTGGCCGACAGAAGTGAAAACTTCTGCGTAAGAAATTTTAAAACAGACGAAATTCGCGCTATTTCACGAGAAAGATGAATTTCATATGCATGTATATATATATAACTTATATATTATTTTAAACATATATTTTAAACAAATTTGTAACTTATATTTATATATATATAAATACACAACTTTGTTTAAAATATTGCAATACGAACTGTTTTATAATTCTTATCTCTAACATAAAATATATATTTATTATGTGAAGTTCATTTCGTATAATTTTGATTATATATGTATATATGAAATGAACTTTACATAATAAATATATATTTATATGTTAGAGATAATTTATAAAACAGTTCTAATGACAATTCAAATTTCGCGCTCTGTTATAAGAAATTTGAAAGCAGATGGTTTCATGGTGTTGGTCACGATCACGCGAGTTCTATACTTTTTCCCCATCCCGCAAAAGTGCTCAACGCCGCTAAAGAAGTTTTCACTTCAAAAATTATTTAATATTTGGAAATATATCTGACTTATAGAAAAAATGAATATTAATTAAAGAAAGAAATAGTTTTTAAAATATCCTGAATAATATGTAACAATTTTCAAGATAGAAATTTATTACAATATTACAATTATTAACTGTTGCATCATTGCATCAATCTGATTAAAATGAATGGAACTTCGGGTACTCAATAATAATAAATAAAATAATATTAATAAATATATTGAATAATATTTTATTGAAAAAATATTAAAACTTATAAAACTATCTAAAACTTTATTAATAAAAGAACAATGAATAAATAAATATAGAATAGTAATTTATTAAAAAGTAAACAATAGATAAAAAGAAAAAAAAATAACAAAATCATTATTTTCATTTTTAAATAACGATTCACCCGGCGAGTTTCGAACCGACGAAATCCACTCGTTAAAACATCAGTCCAACCGCTGGACTATATGTATTTAGATAAAAAATTGTCATTTTTTTACTGTCTTAGCAGGCAGTATTAAAAATTTTGACGTTTTCCATATATAATTTTCAATTAAGAAATTAATAATGAAGCTGTATGTTTCAAGAGATATCATCAATAAAACTTAATTTTTCTTTATAAATACTATATCTAGTGTGAATTTGAAAAAAATCGTTAGAGCGGTTTTTGAGAACCAATATATATAGATAAATACATATATACAATTTTAGCTAGCATAATAAGATAAGATATATCGTAATATAATATATATATATATAATATAATATAAAAATCATGGAACCAAAACCAGGTAGGCAAAAATAGAATGACTGAAATTTAAAACATGCTAATGGCATAAATTGTATAAAGGGAATGTTTTAAAGAGTAAAAGATGCCTCCAAGTAAACAGATGTAGAAGGAAAACTGAAAAAATTATAGCTAGTATATTTTTGATGATTGTGATTTATATAAAAAAAAATTAATTATAGAATTCTTTAAGATATAGGAAAGTTTTATCTAGTTATGTTTGATTAAGTAAATTAATTAAATTAGTTTTATTTCCAAAATAATGAAAACTAAAATTATATTATTTTTTTAAATAATTTAGTAGCTTTGTTTATTTTAATTATTTTAATTTAATTTATTTTTAATGAGTAATTTTTCAAATTTTTTATTGAAATTAGAAAATAAATTTAAATTAATTCAGAAGGCGATGATTTATATTCATTTTATGAATTATTTATTTTTTAATATCTATTTAAGATCGTAAGAAATTTTGAAATTATGGATTTTTATAATTCATTTATTTATATTGATATAAAATTTAAGAAGAATGAGGAAAATCACTCAAAGAAAACTTTGAACTCATGATAAATTTTCTACCATTTAATACAAAAGTCTTCATATACTCATCAAATTAAATAATAATTTAAATGTCCTAAATAATATATATATAAATGATTTTGGAATTAAAAATAGTCCATAAATTAAAGTGATGTAGATAAGTGAGTAACTATCTATCTATATCTCTGTGGCACTACGGAACTCGAAAGTTCTTGGCTGTAGCAACCACACTTCTCCAAATATTCCTATTCTGATTCAAAACCCTTCAGTCCCTCTCCCCTCCCATCTCTCTCACGTCCCTTCTCACATTATCCACCCACCGCGTCCTTAGTCTTCCAAGCGGACGTTTCCCACTCGGTCTCCCCACCAATATATTTGCGCCATTCTTTCCCATTTTAGCCCCTCTCATCGCAGCCTTCTCGATTTTATAATTCTAACTATATCTGGAGATGCATAGAGGTCATGTAATTTCTCGTTAGTGAGTTAAGTATTTAATATATAATATAATATAATATAATATAATATAATATAATATAATATAATCTATATATATAAAAGGCAATGTCTGTGTGTCTGTCTGTGTGTCTGTCTGTCTGTCTATAGACTCAAAAACTACCCGTCCGATTACGGTGAAACTTTCAGGAATTGTTGTGGGCATACCAAGGAAGGTTTTAGTGTAGTTAAATCCAAAATTAATTTATCCAAAATTAATTTAATTAGTAATATATTGCTAAAAATCTGTAGTGTCACAAAACTATCGACAGATGGCGCTACATATAATTTTCAAAATTCAAATATTTTAAATTTTTTTTAAACTTAATATTTCTAACTTTGTATTACAATACAATAATGAGACGGAATTGTTGTGTGTTAAATTAGATTTTATAAATTGAAAACCATTAGTTATACTCTTAAGTTATTTAGTTTTATTGATCACATATCTGGAAAAAATCATCTTCATTAGTTTTTTTATATTTAAATGTATATATGTGACCTCACAGTTACCGCCTTTTAGATATATATCTATTCTTAAAATAAAATTAAAAATATTTATATTATATTCATATATATGTAAAATAATAATTATATTATTTTAATATTCCTATAAGTTGGTATCACAATTTATTATTATTATGAATTATTTATAAGTAATTAATATTATTAATTGGTATTAATAAATAAATAATATTAATTATATTAACTTAATATTTCTAACTTTGTATTACAATAATGAGACGGAATTGTTGTGTGTTAAATTAGATTTAATTAAAGATTGAATTTAGAATAATTAAAAGGGTTATTGAAACCGCGTATGCTGATTAGGGAATGACAAGATTGAATAGGTTCAATTAAAAAATGCTTATATAAAATTATAACTAAAAATGATTTATTTAATAAAACTATAAGAATTTAAATTACAATTTAATTAATTTTTTGTGAATAAATAAACATATATAAAAAACTATATATAAAATTTGAATTTTCATTTATTCATTCATTTAAAATTATTTTCCGATTGTTCCTTTAAAATAACCCCTCTTAGGGGGTCGGAAGGGGAGGCAACATAAGGGAATTTTCTTTCACTTTGTTATTGGGAAAAACCAGGGGGGGACAGTCTTACCAGGAAAAACCCAAATTGTCAGCGTCCACTCTGGGGTTTTAAACAGTTTTAAAGGAAATGTTAATTATAAGTTCATTTCTCAACGAGTTGTAACTTTAAATTATTTTTATTAATGTTAATTATAAGTTCATTTCTCAACGAGTTGTATCTTTAAATTATTTTTATTAATTTAATTAATTATAATTAATTTATAGCCAATAATAGTTTATTATAGCTAATAATTTTTTTAATTTTTAGTGTAATTTGCACGATCATTATTTATAAAAAAAAAAAACACATTTTGCAATTTCCCAGAAAGGCTGTTTTTGAGATGTAAGTATAAGTTAGTTTTATGAATAAAAAATATTTATTTTAATAATATTTTAGAATCAAATTACGAAATTAATAATATGGGACAGGGTAGGATTTGGTTGTAGCTCAGGATAGGGACTCTTAGAGAAAAGTGGATTCTGCGGCTAAGAACTTTCGAAAACTGTATAGACACAGAGTTAGATAAATATAACATATGCAATAATAATATATAATTAATTTACTGATTAAATTAAAATATATATTTTCTAAGAAAACAAATATATGTCTTATCTACTTATACTGATTGAAACAAAATGGATGAAAACCTTTTACATACAGACTTTCAACCAAATACTACACTCGGGGGTACAGGGGGCGGAGCCCCCGTCTAGATGTGAAGAGCGCCTGGAAGGCGCTCTGATCAGCTAGTATAATATAATATAATATAATATAATATAATATAATATAATATAATATAATATAATATAATATAATATAATATAATATAATATAATATAATATAATATAATATAATATAATATAATATAATATAATTTTAGTTTTATAATGATATTTGCTGAATAGAAAATATGACATAGATTAGGAATCAGCAGAAGTCTACAAGAAAACATAAGGTTTAGAAATGAAACTCTCTTACTGGACCAAATCGTCATCAGTGACTGAAAAAGAAGTTATAGTTTCCCTGCTGGCTACCCGCTGACTTTCAATCCATTATATTTTTTTAATTCTACACATTTTTTTTTATTTAGTAATCGTTTGGAAAACAGAATTTTACTATTGGTAAATATAGTCACACAATTTTCACTTATGAAAACAATATTATTAATTTATACATTTATTAATATTGTGTGTAATTGTATTCGCATCTTTATCAAGTATGTACTGTCGGTTAACATTAAAAATTCCATTAAGTCAATTCAACTAAAGAAAGAGATATTGATGAGAAAAGGATTTTGGAAATATTTTCTAAGTTTCATTATCGATGTACAATAAATAATTCATAGATTTTTAATATCTCAATCACCATGGGAATACCTACTAACAATAGACAAAGATACGCATTTGGTACTAATTAGAGAAAATAAAATAAAAAGTTTTCATTGGGAAGATAAAGATGTAGTTAGGTAATAATACTTTCCTTAGAGAGAAATAAATAACTAATTTAAAATATTTTTTCAGTTATAACTTTGATCAGAAAAAGAGTTTTTAATGAATGAATAATGAAATAATGAAATTGGTACCTCTTCTTTATTAATGAAAAAGAAAAAAAATGACATTCTTTTTGAAGTTTGAATGTAAATTTAGTTAAAACATTTCAAATATACTAAACATATTTCTTTACAAAGTTCCCTCTAAACTATATTGAGAATGGGTTACGCGACTGTGCACTATTTTTCCGAAAATTATGCAGTCATTTGTGTATTCTGCGAAATAACTTTTTATTCATTTTAAAAAATAATTATATATCGTAAAAATATGAAAAATAAAAAATTCACAAAAAAAGGGATTAAATTATAATACCTTAAAATTTAACTTTTAAGCTACATACTTTTGCTTGTACTTGAGAATTATATACGGTTCCCAAACTTTTTTGTGTCGTAGACCCCTTGGCATGTTTTTCGGTTTTGGGTAGACCCTCTAAATTGATTTTGATTTTTTATAAAAAAAGTTTACCCTTTTTTTAGAGCCTTATTGAAAAATCAAAGATATTGGAAAAAAAAAACAAAAAATGTTTCAAATGTTGAGACCTGGTGAAACAGTACATTTCCAGCTTGACTAGGCATCATCATTGACAGCAAGATCGGTCTGCGATACGTTGTAAGCACTTGGCTATGAGTTTCTATCCCCACCCGCAGGTCTGGACGATTTGTTTGCGTTAATGAGACAGTATTATTGTTGAGCAGAACTTCAATTCATATGAAGATATAAAAAATGGCTCGATGGGTGGTTCTTCTACAAAGGGGATGAATTTTTTTGGAGTAGAATCCACAATCTTGCAAGAAGATGGAAAAAATGAGTATCAAATACTTTGAATAAAATATTTGTTACTTTTCTGTTTTTATTATTGTTTTTCTAAAAAAAACAACCCTTTAAAGGTTGCACGCCTGGCATATATATATGTTTAATATCTGTTTGTTTAGATTTATGATAAGTTAATTCTGGGTTGTTTTCGCGTATTTTAATGGGATATGAAAATTGATTATCGGCATCTATTCTGTTGAAGTTGGCGGCACTCACAATCGTAAAATATTCTTCCCAAAACTCTTTTGAAGATGAGCGCCGAAACTTCAAATTCAAAAACAACATTAAAATACTCGAAAATAATCCGGAATTAACTTTTCATCTATATGTATTTAAGTTAATTTTGACTTTTGAGGTTTTGTTTATTTTTGTTAAATATTTTTCTGAGTAGTTCGCTTTTAAAATTTTATATATATAATACATTTTGTGTGTGTTTGAGTTTGTTTGGGGGTGCGTAAAAGTTTCTTTTAAATGATTTCTAACGAAAAAACAAAAACATTTATTTGAAACAAATAAAAAAAAATAAACAGAAAACAAAACTTCGATCAAGTTTTAAATCAAATAATAAGATAAAAAGCAAAACAGGAATAATATATAAAAGAAATATTATAAACTTAATAATTTTTTATTTGATTTGTGTATTAATGATCATTTAAATATTTATTTTGACGTTGTAAAGGTCAATATATTTTATAAGTGTTTTCTTTATTTTAGTAAGATTCGATACTAGGTAAACAATTAACAACAAATTCGTTCCTGGGAGTAGAGAGAGTCAGAATATATTTTTAGATTTTATAAAATCAAAATTAACATTGATTATGTATGTATCTAAAAAATATGAGTCGGAATAATATATTAGGTTGAGTCATAAATAACTTCCGCCTAAGTAGTGTGCTTCTTTTGGTATTGTTTGTACACAATGAGATTCCCCTTGATAAGGGATTTTTGTTTTTGCTTAGCAAGTATAAACTGGTCAGTCTCTAGACCAGGGGTGAGCAACCTTTTTAACCCACGGGCCAATTTAAATTTTAAAATTTTGTGGCGGGCCGCACTTACTAATAATTTACAAAGCTTTATATATATACTAATAAACATTATAATATTGTTTATAAATAATCGAGACGAATAATAAAATTCTATTTTAGAAATGCTCGGCGGGCCGCAGAAAAATCTTTAAAGGGCCGCATGCGGCCCGCGGGCCGCGGGTTGCTCATTCCTGCTCTAGACAACCTCGTTTCGGTGCGCACGTAAATATTTTTTTATTTATACCTTTAAAATGGATAATCAAAAAATACACTTTCGACATGTGATGCTTTGGGAATTTAAACAAGGCAATAGTGCTACAGCTACGGCTCGAAAACTTTGCAGTGTATATGGTGAAGGAGTGATAACTGATCGGGCAGTAAGAAATTGGTTTGTAAAATTCCGTTCTGGAGACATGACCTTAAAAGACGAGCCAAGGATGGGTCGTCCTTCTGACTTTGATGACGATGTTTTGAAGTCAGTTTTGGAAGAAAATCCACGCCAGTCAACTAGAGAGTTATCACAGAAGCTCAATACATCCTAATCAACTGTTTGCCGTCACTTGGAAAAACTGGGGAAAGCCAGCAAATTGGGTGTATGGGTACCCCATACATTGAGTGAACGCAACAAGGCGGATAGGATGTCAATTGCCACAAGTCTGCTCTCACGTGAAAATAATGATCCTTTTTTGAAGAAAATTATAACTGGTGATGAAAAATGGATTACATATGAGAACATCGTCCGTAAAAGACAGTGGCTAGACAAAGATCAACCTCCTCTACCAGATCCTAAAGCAAACAAACACGGCAAGAAAATTTTGTTGTGTGTATGGTGGGATCGCCAAGGAATAATTCACCACGAGCTGTTAAACAGGAATCAAACGGTGAGTGGAGAAGTATATGTTCAGCAGCTACAAAGAGTTCAAGAAAAAATGTTGGAAAAGCGGCCTGCACTCGTCAACCGCAAGAACGTCATTCTGCTGCATGATAATGCAAAACCACACACAGCAAGGGTGACTCAAGAAAAAATTCTTGAACTTGGCTGGTCTGTTTTGCCGCATCCTCCATACTCTCCGGACCTTGCTCCAACGGATTATCACCTTTTCTGTTCATTGCAAAATTTTTTGAATGGAAAAACCTTCACTTCAGACCAGGGAGTAAATGAAGCTGTCCTGGAGTTCTTTCAGTCAAAGCCTATAAATTTTTACGAGAAGGGTATCGATATGCTGAAAACGAGATGGCAGCAAGTCATATCCAATAATGGAGAATACATTTTAGATTAATTTTTATTTGTTTTTGTGTTATCGAAAAATAAATGTATGAATAACAAACGGAAGTTATTTATGACTCGACCTGATATTATTACCTTTCAAATCCATTTTGTAATACAATTCATGTTAATTGAAAAATATTTGAATTTTATATAGCTTTATGTAAATATCAATAATATGAAATATTTGAATTAGAATAATCTTTTTTGTTTTTGTATTTTGTAAAAGAAAAATAAATAAATAATATTAAAAAAAGAATAAACTAAATAAAAAATTTGAAAAATTTATAATAGGTTAAAAATCAGATTAAAAAGAAAATTTATTGGTTTTAGATAAATTTTATATTTTTCTTTTGAATGTTTCTTCTTTCTCTTTTTTATTCTTATTATTTTTTTTTCTTTTTATTTGATACCTAGAAGAATATTCCCTTAGGGGTTTTGCACTGACAGTCAGAGAGTCGAAATGGCTTCCGAAATGGTCCAGATAGGCTTGTGCTTCTGTCGTAAAAGGATAAAGGTAAACCGCCTACATTGTATTGATTTAATAATTAACAGTAATAGAATGGGTAATTTAGGAATTCAATTAGGAATTGAATCAAGAACACTAATTATCGGCAAGAGAAACGAAAGAAAAATTAGGAGAGCAGTACGACAAAAGGAATTGTAAGAGTACTGCAAAAGTAAATTAATCAGAAAGGGGCTCTCCAAAAAAAGTATTAATTTTGCCTGTTAATAATAACAATTATTTTCCAATATTTGAATCTTTAAGAAATATTTGAGCCTTAATTTGAGAAGAGAAATTTTCAAATTTCTAGATAATAAGTATTAAAAATAGAAAATTGCTCTTAATTATAAAATTATAGTAATAGAAAAAATAAGTTGACCTGTGGCCAGGTCCGAACCGACCTGACGGTTCGAAGTAAATTAATTTCCAGCTACAGAAACAATTTCAAATAATGTTAATATATCTATTAATGTAATAAAAAACAGATAGGCATATAACATAAATATTTTTAATTTTATTTTATTTATAATATATATGTAAGACTGAGACGTCATGAATGGCTGGATGACGTCATATATGTTTAAATTAAGAAAAAACTAATAAAGATGATTTTTCTCGAGGATAAAACCAATACAAAGTGCATGATTTGTGGTGATATGAAAAAAAATATCCTCATGTGAAATTTGGTGTGAAAATAACCCTTCACTTCCTATCGTCGATCGCTAATACTACCACTTCCGGTTTCCGGATTTGCACTAAAAGTTGATCAATTCATCATACTGATGCATTAAGTAAATATACCAAATTTCATCAAAATCCGTTGAGCCGTTCAAGCTGTACACATCTAGACGAACGGAAGGACAGACGGATAGACATGATGCTAAAAATACTTTTTTCTGTTAAGAAAATGCATGATTCGAGGAGATATGTAAAAATCTCCACATGTGAAATTTGGTGTGAAAACAATACCTCCCTTATCGTCGGTCAGTAAAAATGAAACATTCAAACACAAAAACAAATGATCATTTTTAGAAAATTAAATTCTTTTGCCAATTGATGACGTTCTTCGAAACAGATAAATCACAACAACAATTAGTATTATTTTAAGTTTCTTCCTCCGGCTACAGGAACTTTCAGTTCCTGGTTCTCTACATGCGGAAGGCAACGGGAACCGCATTAACATACCCTATAAAAATCATCATGCCTGATCAGCTTCTAAGTCATGATGATAGCCTAACTCCCAAAGGGAGAAGGCACCTTAAAAAAAAACTAATATTTTATAAATAATAAAATAATAAATAAAATACTATAATAATTAAAAAATATATTTTACTGATTAGAATAAGAAGAACATTTGGTTTAAAATCTATTTCTAGCACATATTTTGTTTTAATATAAAATAATGATAACAAATCCATCATCAAAATATTTTGTTTTAAAATAAAATCGTATATTAAATGGTTGATAAAGTCCCTGAAACCCTCTACCCTTATTTTCCTTATCTCTTCTCAATTTCAATCTTCTCCCAATTCCTTTATATTTATAATTATAAATTTTATCATTATTTTAAGCAGATCAAAAGATTTTTTTATTGATTTATGGACCTCAAAACCTCTATTTCAGTAGAAATATCCTGACTTTTGGGTAAATCCTGGGTAAATCTTACATAAATTTTATTTCTATATTTTCATTTTATGTATTAAAACCAATTGAAAACTCAATTAAAAGCGACTCTTAAATATAAACGAAATTCTAGATTTGACATTTAATGAGAAAAGATTAAGAAAGCTTTGGGAATGGTGTAAATTGCCTTGCCTTATCTTATTATGTTTGAAACGGAACTCATTATGTTCACATGTTATTCCCATTCATTCTCATCTTTCTGTATTTTATTGTTTTTTTTATTTTTGTTCTATTTAAATACAAAAAGTGTCTCCACTCGACTATCTCGCAAATTTGAACTAGATTAATTAATATATATTATATTTAAATTAAATTGAATTAATTAAATTATAAATTAAAATTAATAAATAATATTTATTAAAACAGCGCGTGTTTAGCTCTTTGTTGATAGCACCACGTCACGTGCTGGCGCGTGATTTGCGGTGATAAAAAATTAATTCTGGTTCTTGCAGCGATTCAATCTAGCTGAAATTCTATATATATATTAGTTTTATACAATTTTTAATCATGTGAAAAACTATCAAACATATATCTTTATTTTTACTGTCACTTTAGGTTTAGAGGAACAAAAATGCAAACGTGGTAGGTAATAACCCTCTTTCGAAAGAGCTACATTTCTCAAAATTTGATAGAAAACTACGAATTTTGAATAATGCCTCTGTACCAAATTTCAGTATTCTAGCTTAAACCGCATTTGGGTATTCTTGTCTACATATACATACACACACATTTTTCTCAACCTATTTTATTTCTGATATCTTAATGTTATCATTATATATATGATACTACTTTCAATTCGGAAGATCTTAACCTCAAAAATCACATTAATTATTCTGACAAATTCCTACTCTGAATATAAACTAAACATAATTGAGAAGTAAAGCTATATATTGTATAATAGTACCGCTGTGTGGCAAAACTATCTCTCTATTTTTAAAGTTTATTAAACAAATATTATTTGAAATACCAATATTTCATTTTAATATCTTCAAAATACAACTAAAACAGTTTCATTTTAATCGATTTCTAATAGCATATCTTCCAAGAGCCGTCCATCATTGATGAGGAATTGTCACAAACGATTTTTAAAGTTTCGCATAACACTTCCTAACATTTCTTGCGGTATTTAGCAAATTTCCAGACTGATTGCCTCCTTCCTAACATTATTTGCCTGACTATCTTCATGTTTTCGACTGTTCAAGTTCTGGCCTTGAACATCCATCCTCTCTTTTGACAACATACACAGTTTCCCTACAAGTCAATTGATTTTCGGACAGGGACATGTTACTTTCGAGGAATTTCATATTTGATACAGATCTGATGCTCAATGTGCAGCGTTGACTGATTTATTTTCACAGATAAATATACAGTAATGGAAAAATGAGGAATGACAGTTTAGCGCAGCGCCTTTTACAACAGCATTCATTTCTTAACAAAAACTTAAAAAATGAATTTTTAATACCATAAAACAAAAAAACTAAGGTAAGGTAAGTTTTAATAGCAATTTAATTTTAAAAAAATTGGAAGTTTTTTGTTTTATGGTATTAAAAATTAATTTTTCTTTAATTTTGATTCATACATTAATAATGTTGAGAAAGGCGCTGCTCTAGCCAGACTAATTCTCTTTTTTCCATTACTATACATTTCCATGGCGTCAATCCGCGTGGTGATACAAATTAAACCGTTTGCTAAATAAGACTTGTACATTCTGTATCCCCACCTTTCTACTTTGAATATAGGAAGACAATTTTGCTGCACTCTGTATAAATAATTATTATAATTAAAATTTTAAAAAGAAATTTTCGTTTGTGTAAATTATTAGCTATTACTTTTTTGTGTATAAAGTACATATTGTAATATTTTATTTATTTATTTATTTTCTTCAAAGTCCATTAGTAAAATGAACTGTTCTTTCTAAAAAAAAAAAAATTCTTTTGAGTGTATAAAATTAGATGCTTTTTTTCAAACCCTTTTTATTTAATTAAAAGAAATTATTAAAAAGTTAAACTTTTTCTGAATACATTAAATATTAATATTTATTTAAATATCGATTCTAAGACAGAATATATATAAATATATTATATATGAAAATTAACACGTAATTTTAAGAAAATTTACGTAAAATAAACAATTTCAATCTATTTTTTTTTTATTTTTATAATCTAAAACTTTAACTGTTCTAACTAAACCTGTCATTATTAGGTTACGTTTACTTTTATTATTGATCCTAATTATAGGTAAACTATTGAAAAATCCATACCATTTAAAAATCCATTATTTATACCCTTTTTCTATCTTATTTCCTTTCACCTCGCTTTTTTTTCTATGTTACTACTGATCGATTATTTGACGTTTACTTTCCATTCTCCGTTTTTCTCACCAAAAAGAAAAAAAAAAG
Organism: Labia minor; assembly: GCA_963082975.1. Taxonomy (NCBI): domain Eukaryota; kingdom Metazoa; phylum Arthropoda; class Insecta; order Dermaptera; family Spongiphoridae; genus Labia; species Labia minor. The sequence goes on along the minus strand of OY720344.1, from coordinate 93,728,585 downwards.
TTTAATATAATCTTATATATGAAAAGATGGGTAAAAAATGAAAGCTTCTAATATTAATTTTACAATATAGACACCAGAGAATTAAAGCTTATTTCTCAAAGGATAAATTTTAATAAGAAAATATGAGCCAAGCTGAGAGGGCGATGAAGAATTGGCGGCTTTGTTGTTGAACATAAGAAAATTAATGAGAAATATTGTTTGGAAAGCGATCAAGCTCTGGTTTTCTCATTACATTACATACAGACAGGTATTCCATTTTCTTTTCTACTTCATTAGTCAGATATTTTATTTTTTATTTTTTTTTATTTTTTTTTGTTCTTTGTTAATTAAACAATATTAAACATACTTTGTTATTTTAATTATCTAAATATTTATAAAAAAAATAATCTGCTTAATATTATTTTAATATTTTGAAGTTAAGCTACATGTATTTTTGTTGATTTTTGGACGTCTGGGAAATTGATCGAGTGCTTCCCAATCCATAAACATTAATTAAATGTATATGATTTATAGAGCACGTATATATGTAGAGAGATGATCGTTAAAAGTCCACTTTTTCATTGCAATATAATAGAAGCTAAGTCTGGGCTGATTTTTTTTAATGTATCTTTTCGTTACCCAAATGTTTTAAAGGGTTTCGAATACATTCATTTTCTCTGCTATTTCTCATGATGTTGTCGATCGTTATCAATATTGCTATTTTTTTGCTAGTTATCGACATCAACTTGGTGTCCTGTGCTCTCTTTGAATTTTAATAAAAAATCATCAGTACGGTACGGTTTCATCTGGTCTGACTCTGCAGTCCTTTCCCGAGTTCATGTCTTTACAAATTTTTATTAACTCTACTTAAATGAAACAATGAAAAATAAAAATAAATTATCGATTAGAAATAGTCATATTTATGAAATAAGTAACTAAAAAATTTACGTATATTAATAATATATATAAATGAAAAATAATAATAAATATGGTAAATGAAAAAAATACTTTTTACTGTAGAGATAGTATTGCGATCGCGAAAATTATCGATATCGAGATTTTGATGTTTTTATATGTTTTGAAGGTCGCTGAGTCATTTTCACTAAGGTTGAGGAAAATGTCTGTGTGTGTGTGTGTATATATATGTATCTATGTGTGTATGTGTGTATGTAGACAAGATTACGCCAAAACAGTTTGAGCTAGAATAATGAAATTTGGTACACGGGCATTATTCAAAATTTGTAGTTTTCTATCAACTTTTGAATAATGTAGTTCATCCGGAAGAGGGTCATTACCTACCACGTTTTCATTTTTTTTTACCTAAACTGACTGTAAAAATAAAGATATATGTTTGATAGTTTTTCAAATTTCTATATAAAGAATTTCATGTTGATTGAATCGCTGAAAGTATCCGAATTAATTTTTTATCACGATGACTGGCAACCAGCACGTGACGTGGTGCCATCAACAAAAAGTCTAACACACACTGGTTTAATAAATATTATTTACTAGCTGATCAGAGCGCCTTCCAGGCGCTCTTCACATCTAGACGGGGGCTCCGCCCCCTGTACCCCCGAGTGTAGTATTTGGTTGAAAGTCTGTATGTAAAAGGTTTTCATCCATTTTGTTTCAATCAGTATAAGTAGATAAGACATATATTTGTTTTCTTAGAAAATATATATTTTAATTTAATCAGTAAATTAATTATATATTATTATTGCATATGTTATATTTATCTAACTCTGTGTCTATACAGTTTTCGAAAGTTCTTAGCCGCAGAATCCACTTTTCTCTAAGAGTCCCTATCCTGAGCTACAACCAAATCCTACCCTGTCCCATATTATTAATTTCGTAATTTGATTCTAAAATATTATTAAAATAAATATTTTTTATTCATAAAACTAACTTATACTTACATCTCAAAAACAGCCTTTCTGGGAAATTGCAAAATGTGTTTTTTTTTTTTTATAAATAATGATCGTGCAAATTACACTAAAAATTAAAAAAATTATTAGCTATAATAAACTATTATTGGCTATAAATTAATTATAATTAATTAAATTAATAAAAATAATTTAAAGATACAACTCGTTGAGAAATGAACTTATAATTAACATTAATAAAAATAATTTAAAGTTACAACTCGTTGAGAAATGAACTTATAATTAACATTTCCTTTAAAACTGTTTAAAACCCCAGAGTGGACGCTGACAATTTGGGTTTTTCCTGGTAAGACTGTCCCCCCCCTGGTTTTTCCCAATAACAAAGTGAAAGAAAATTCCCTTATGTTGCCTCCCCTTCCGACCCCCTAAGAGGGGTTATTTTAAAGGAACAATCGGAAAATAATTTTAAATGAATGAATAAATGAAAATTCAAATTTTATATATAGTTTTTTATATATGTTTATTTATTCACAAAAAATTAATTAAATTGTAATTTAAATTCTTATAGTTTTATTAAATAAATCATTTTTAGTTATAATTTTATATAAGCATTTTTTAATTGAACCTATTCAATCTTGTCATTCCCTAATCAGCATACGCGGTTTCAATAACCCTTTTAATTATTCTAAATTCAATCTTTAATTAAATCTAATTTAACACACAACAATTCCGTCTCATTATTGTAATACAAAGTTAGAAATATTAAGTTAATATAATTAATATTATTTATTTATTAATACCAATTAATAATATTAATTACTTATAAATAATTCATAATAATAATAAATTGTGATACCAACTTATAGGAATATTAAAATAATATAATTATTATTTTACATATATATGAATATAATATAAATATTTTTAATTTTATTTTAAGAATAGATATATATCTAAAAGGCGGTAACTGTGAGGTCACATATATACATTTAAATATAAAAAAACTAATGAAGATGATTTTTTCCAGATATGTGATCAATAAAACTAAATAACTTAAGAGTATAACTAATGGTTTTCAATTTATGAAATCTAATTTAACACACAACAATTCCGTCTCATTATTGTATTGTAATATAAAGTTAGAAATATTAAGTTTAAAAAAAACTTAAAATATTTGAATTTTGAAAATTATATGTAGCGCCATCTGTCGATAGTTTTGTGACACTACAGATTTTTAGCAATATATTACTAATTAAATTAATTTTGGATAAATTAATTTTGGATTTAACTACACTAAAACCTTCCTTGGTATGCCCACAACAATTCCTGAAAGTTTCACCGTAATCGGACGGGTAGTTTTTGAGTCTATAGACAGACAGACAGACACACACACACACAGACATTGCCTTTTATATATATAGATTAATTTTAACTTATAATTTAATTAATTCAATTTAATTTAAATATAATATATGTTAATAAATCCAATTCTAATCTGCGATACAGTCGAGTGGAGACACTCCAGATTTTTTATATGAAGAGAAATAACTTTATTGATCAATATATTTGATTGATTTTTTTATTAGAAATTTTAATTTATTCACAATTGCATAGAATATTTCTTCCATTCTTTCCATTTTAAATAATCATTTGCCTCAAAATTAATTTAATTGAAGAGGTGAAAATTCCCTAAAGTAATATATTTACTTCTTCTTTCCTATATATACACTCTGTATATATATATATATAATATATAAGTTAATGGATGTTACAAGTCAGCCTTGAAACCAGAGAATAATTTCCACACAAAATTTAATTAATATTAATGAGAGACCTTTTGAATGTTACTGAGGAAGTGTTGCCTCCTATGGGAGCGGGTGGAGGTATGGCACCAAACTGGATGGATATTCAGATAGATTTGATCTCGAAAGAATTTCCTTTAAACCCCTTGAAATTTAATAACTTTTTTATTTAAAACTACTTGAGCATATTTTTATTTTCTATCTCTATGATATAGTCGAGCATCTAATATTTAATTTGAATTCATAATTATTTTTAATTTTAAAACTCTAAAAGAAACAATGTATTTAATTTTTTATGAAAAATGTATAAAATAAATCTTTCTAAAATATAAAGAATAAATACTTACTATATACTATATACGAAGAGCTTGCTAAATAATAATAATAATAATAATAATATAATAAAAACCTCTACTCACTGAATAGGGTATCAGATGAATGGAAGGGAGAGTAAATTTAAGAAACTTTTTAATTAAATTCAATAACTTACGTATATTAAGTTAAATAAGAAGTATACATCAAAAGAAACTAATAATGAAAAAAAAATCTAATCCCATTTATATTAAGAGAGATGAGTAAGAGACTGGGGTAGGGGGGGAAAGGAAGATTCGCATAACTTTTAAATTAAACTTCAATCGTGTTTTTTTTAATGCATGTAAAATATTTTCTATTTGTAATCACTTAACATAGGGGACCAAAAGTGGGGGAATATAACAAATAATGACATAGATTAAAAATCGATATACGTTAACTTTGATGAATAAATTTTTATGAAAATGTCATGAATCATATTTATATTTTGTATTGACTGAACCTTCGATACTTTTATTTTTTTCTATTATTATGAGATATTATATAAATAAATCATCATATATATTGTTATATCAAATAAATAATATAAAATCCATTTTCAAGGTAATATATAATATATATATTCAATATAAAAGATATATTATTTATTATTCATCTAAAAATAATTGTTATTAAAGTTTAAAAATGCATCAATGATAAATATAAAAAATCTAACCGATATATTATTTTAATAATCATTAATAGTAACAAAAAAGTATAACATAAGATAATATAAGTTTTTTTCATCTATTTTGTTTTATTGGCTCTTGGGATGAATGCTTTTATTAGTCAGTTTACATATTTATTTATTTTACATTAAATACCTAGTATATTTTTAATTTTTGGGGATTTTGTGAGATTTGAACATCTTTAAGTTAAGTAGTTCAATGTGACCACTGAGCTACGCTTTTTAAATATTTAATGATACTTTAAAATATTTTTTTTAAATGAACCCCTCATATCTAGTTAATTTTTTAGTTAAATTATTATAAATTATGTAAAGATTTTTTAAATTAATTTTTTTTAAATAATACATGTATTTTGATCAGCGACATCTATTAGCGAAGGTACGAAGTATCAATGCAAACAAACTAATTTAACTATTTTTTTGATATTTCTCTATATAAAATAACATTTTTCCATTTAATATCATTGAGTTATTCAATGTGTATAGATGCTAATCATTATTGCATTTTCGACATTCTTAACTTTCGTTGTTTGATTTAAAGAAATCACTTTTAGAAACTTATGGTGATGCTACCCCTTCATATCCTATTGACGGGTTTGGTTTCAACGATTTAAAAGTGGTGATTTCGATGTCAATAACAAAGAATGGTCAGGAGGACCAAAAAAGACAATGATTTACAAGACTTGTTGAACGAAAACCCAGCTACAAAGGATATTGTTGCAACTCGAATAGTAAGTTCTGTCCCACCCAGCGTACTCACCAGACATAGCGCCTTTTGACTACCACTTGTTCAGATCGATGCAGTATGGTTTGGTTGGCACATGGTGAAAATGGATCGATGATTGGAGCTTCCAAACCAATATCGTTCTTTCGACACAGTATCGCCAAGAAAGATGTTGGTAAAAGTTGTAGAAAATAATGGGAAATATAGGAATTTTTCTGAATAAAGGCTTTTAAAGTAAAAAAATAACCACAATACATGCAAGCACCTAATAAATAAAATATGGAATAATTTAGAGAAATATAATAATCAAAGTTAAATATCAATCATATTTAAATAAAAATCGATTCTATATACATGCACACACTCATCATAAAAATGACTAAAATATTGGAACCTTAAAACGTACAGAAAAATCAAAATCTTAAAAAAAATTGTTTATTAAAATCATGATTGAAATCTTTAACTATTCTTAACATAATGTTAAAATTGAAAATAAATTTTTCACTTAAATTTGATTTGAATTATTTTATTTATATTTTTGTATTTATATTTAATTATTATCATTAAAAAATTCTAATATATTATTTATTTTATCAACTTTCTATTTAAATAAATTTTAAAAATATTATTGGTACTGACATTCCTCCCCTCTTTTTAAACCATTGACGCTTCTTCACAAGATGAATAATTGTCAAGGCATTGAATATTTCTGCAAATGATCTTTCCACCTGACTTTGTTGTGCATACCATGAAGTTAAGATCTTTTACATATAAAATACCTTTTCCTCTATTCGATATTCATCAATTGTTATTAAATTAAAGGAATAAAAAAATATAGTCCATTTATTTGATAATAAATACAAGTTAACTGTTATAAATATATAAAACAAGTTGAAAATTTATTATGTCTGGAATAATAAAATATTCATTCTAAGAACATTCATCACTTTAATTGGATAATTTATCGGCCATTAATATTTAAAATTGCATTCAAAAGGGAGAGGAGAACGAAACCTCTTTCCTAAGAGTGCTTCCTTTGCATATACTAAATTCCATTTCCCTCACCTATTACTACAATTATCAAGTGAGTTCCGCCCAACCCTAGCGAGAAAGTTACCTGACATTAAAGAACCATTTATTTACATATTCTACTGAATATATTATAATGTAGAGTTAAATTAGATATAGAGCTTGTATTTTTTTAAATATATAATTAATGAAACAGAAAAAGTTTATTTATTATTTTTTTCTATATTTATAAAGGAGTATCAACATGCTTTGGATAAGTGATTTTAAAAAGATTTCATTCTATCTCCTTATAAAATTTGAATTTAAAAAGTAAAACATCTTAAATTTTGTTGAATTATAAGAACCCTTTAATTACGATAAAATCAAGTACAGGGAAGATATGCAGGTTGCATAACTTTTAGGATCTTTTTTACTAATCTATAGAGATAGAGTATACCAAATGAGAAAATTGCAAAAATCTGGAAAATCAATAATAATTAATCAGTTGAAATTAATAAAACAAATTAACTCTTAAACACTTAGACGAATATATTTTTCATACACTTTGGTAATAAATATTAAACATCATAATAAAATTAGGGAAAATTCTTTGTTAAATCTATAATTTATAATAATCAATCACTAAAAATTTATTATTTATTTTACAAATAAAAATAAATAAAGAAAACAAATATAATCTTAGTAAATTATAAATCATAACTTAACCACACATCTCTAGAAATTGAGAAGTTACTATGTATCTTATGGGTGGGTGGCATGGGTGTTTCTCTGTGATCTATGTTTAAGTCTTAAGATAAGTTTGTTCACCAACTTGAAGAAAAGTTGAACCAAAGGATTTAAGATATAGAAGCATTCAATTGAATGGGCAATTAAATGAGCAACTTTATCGGCCTAAAGGGATGGTGGATCCATGGCAGGGGGATATGCGGGGTGAAAGGGTGGAAGAGAAGGTTGAGGTTATATCAAATTAAACGACATATCAAAGGGGAATTTCATTTTAACTTGCATGCGTGGTTAATCAGATATTCGATTTTTTTACTCTTTATGGTCAATTAAATTATAAGTAACGAAAAAAAATGTTTTTTTTCTAAAATGGAATGTAAAAAGAATAAAAAAATAAGTATAATGAGTTCACTAAGTTTAGAGAAAAAATTTTTTTTAATAAAATCGGTGTTTTATCAATTATTTTTTTGTAACATTATCTTTTTATAGTTATTCAATAAATCTCGTGTTCATCAAAATATTTTATCACCAAGTCTCATAATCTCTAATAAATACCTTACCTATAAATGAATTTTTCATTGATATTTAAAAATCCATTTTGTTTTATTTACTATCGTATCTATCTACATTCAATTATAATTATTTTATGAACAATTATTATTATTTATTTTTATCTTATCTATATCTTTAGTTATAAATAATAACAAAAATAGTTAATTAAAATAATATTAATAATAGTTTTTATACTAAAAAATGTTTATATTAATTTAAATATTAAATAATCAATAGAAAAATAAATCAAATTTTATTTAATATTATTTTTTTATTTTCATTAAAGAGACTAAATTACAATTTAAGCTATATTATACTATATGGTAAATAATTCATTAAATTTTTTTGGAATATTATATTTTGAATTGATAAATTACTTAATATTCTATACAAATGAAAATTTACTTACATATATATGGTGAGCTGTTGAAGATATCAGTCAATGATGTGAAAGTTCAAATCATCATCAATGAAGTTGAATATTGCTTAAAAACATAATTATTAATTTAATTATAAATTAAAAACTTAAAAAATTTCATTATTATATTTTATAAAAAAACAAATCCTAAATACTCACCTCAGATTTATTAAAAGGCTGAATTCTTGCAAAGATGAAATTAAGAAACTCAAGAATCTGATTATTTGACATTCATTACCTTTCTTCTTTCTGAAATATTCAAAATATAACATGAAAAAACATTATTCTTTAATTTTAATAATAATTTAGATATTTTATTCAACAATTTTTTTCAGCCATCTTAAAATAAATTATTGATATTATCCATTAATTATAAAAATTTTTCTAGTTACCTAAGAATAATAATTATTAGAACCTGGTTTACAGAATCTCTCATCCACTCCAGGTCTTAGTGCCGAAGGTCATATATATGAGTACTATGAGTCACACAGGGCGGAGTGTAAATGTGGTGGGGACCAAATAGTGTGAAATTGTCCCTTAGGGGGATATTGCTGCCCTTCACTATACACCTTTGACTCCTGGTACTACTATTTGGGGATCTGACTGGATTTTTCCCAAAATCCTCATTACCCTGCTTGGTCCAGTAAATGCGCGATCGAGACATCACCACCTGGTTATATGAACTTCCTTAGTATACTATAGTTATCATTATCTTTATTTGTTTGGTGCTTTTATATACTCGATACTTCATCCACATCTTCTCTCAGAAAGTTGAATTTTTATTATTTTTAATTTATTAACTAAATTTAAAAAATATATAACTTATTAAAAAATTAATTTTAATTAAACATTCAGTGAAGTTTATTGTTAAATTTTCTTTATGCGCATTTTATGTTATATGTTCTTCAATTAGTAAAAAAATTTAAAAATCTAAAATTGTAAAATATATATATATATTTCATCGATTTCCTAGAATGGCAAAGGATATTTGATAATTATTATGTTTAGTATTGATAGCAGTGAGGATTAAATGACAAATGGCTTTCTTCTTTGCTTACAAGCTCTAAAAAATAATATTAATGAAATAAACTTATATATAAATATATTTATTTTAACCTTGGAATTATCATGTCTTAAAAAGTTGGATTAATTTTACGAGTAAAAATTTATAAATTTTATAAATTTCAGTAATATATAAATAAAAACTGTTTAACCCATAAAGTTTCTTTTAAATTTACCCGGAAACACTAAATTTCATTTAATATATGAAAAATGAGCTGATGACGTAATCAAGTACTTTATTATTATCTAAACGGAATGAAATATTTCCTGGAGGTATGAGGTTAATGTTTGTTGTTTGTTTGTTTTTTTTATAATTACTGGTTATATAAAAACAACTTCAAAAAACAACAATAATACAAAAGAAAGATTGAATATTATTTTAAATAAATCCCTAGAGGTAATTTTTCTAAAATTTTTGTTAATCATTTTTTTTTTTATTTTATTTTAACAACCAAGGGTAAAGTTTGTATATCCGGTGCCAGAAAGACTGACTTACACCTTTATATATTCCCCCTTGTCCCTTAACAGACAAATTTACTTCATTCCATGAGAACCAACCCCCAACTACCCTTGACAGTCAACTTTCTGTTTGTGACAGATTAAAAGGAAGAATTTAAAATATTTTAACGAATTTAGATTAAATTCTTTCATTTATAATTATTATATATATATACAATATATTAAATTCTTTATTAAATGAAACATAAAAATTATTTATTCAATTCTCTCTGCCTTGTTAAAGGTGAAAGCTATCTTATAAAATTAATAAATATTCTTTTATAAGTGTTGAGGAAGAAAAATAATATGTTTTAAAATCTTTAATGACATATAATCTATATATCAACATATAGGTAATACAGACTTTTGATAATTTTCAACAGATTTTGTCAATTTAGAGGGTTCAACTTGGAATCTCAATAATGAATACTGCTAATGAATAGTGGATAAAAACTCTGGCAATTTATAATGGATTGCGAAGTCGATGATCTCAGAATATTAATCCTCTTCATTTTATAATCTTTTTTCTACAATACGATAAGAGTTTTATTCTTTATTGATAATTATCCTGATCAGTTTTAATATCCTTAAAACAAAAACAAAAATCTGGAGTGTCTCCACTCTACTATCTCGCAATGTGAATTGGATTAATTAACATATATTATATTTAAATTAAATTTAATTAATTATATATAAATTACAAATTAAAATTAATAAATAATATTTATTAAATCAGCACGTGTTTGGCTCTTTGTTGATGGGACCACGTCATATGCTGGCACGTGATTGGCAGTCAACGTGTTAAAAAATTAATTCCGGTACTTGCAGCGATTCAATCTAGCTGAAATTCTATATATATTAGTTTTATACAATTTTTAATCATTTGAAAAACTATCAAACATATATCTTTATTTTTACGGTCAGTTTAGAGCGGAGGTGGGGAACCTGCGGCATCCGCCAGTTTCTTGTATTCATAGTATTTGATAAATAAATTGATAAACCTATAGAAAAATTATAATAATTTCACAAGTCACTTTCTTAGGTCAATCAGCTTATACAGCCTCTCTTATTGATGCCTATATTTAAATGCGGCCTCTAATGTTAAAAAGGTTCCCCACCTCTGGTTTAGAGGAAAAAAAATGAAAACGTGGTAGGTAATGACCCCCTTTCGAAAAAGCTACATTTCTCAAAAGTTGATAGAAAACCACGAATTTTGAATAATTCCCGTGAACCCAATTTCATTATTCTAGATCAAACCGTTTTTGCGTAATCACACACACACACACACACACACACGCGCATTTTTCTCAAATTTAGAGACCTTTAAAAAGTATAAAAACATCAAAATCTCGACTAGCGAGATAGTAAAAAAATTACTTATTTAAATAAACCACACACACACACATACACGCGCATTTTTCTCAACCTTAGTGAAAATGAGAGACGTTCAAAACGTATAAAAACATCAAAATATCGACATCGAAAATTTTCGTCATCGCAATACTATCCCTACGAGATAGTAAAAAGAGAAAAACTGACTTACAGAATTTTACATAGACCCTAAAAACAACACATAGGACATTCAGGAGTAAAAAGATATACAGAACGAAAATGTACATACGACTGAAATTTAAATATATTATCGTATATTCGAATATTGGTCGACGTACATACGTACGATATATAGTATATACGGTGTCCCTTCAAATTGTTAATACAATCCGTTAACATCCCCTTTCTCCTTATTTGAGGTTATATATGTATATAAACATGTCATCAGGATTTATTGCTACTGTCTAACCCCTTTCCCTTCTCTATATCCAAATTATGATCTTATTCAGATACACATTATTTTTTAATACATATTTCATCTATTCTTTTTAATTTTCTTTTACTTATATATTATATTATAATATGGGTATATCTATTTAATAGATAGTATGAACGAAATATAATATGAAAACCATTTACAATAGTCACTCTTTGATTTATTATAGTTATTATAATGTATTATAATATAATATTGAAGGAATAAATGAAAATATTCCGATAATATTGATCCACACATAAATTTCTACGACATGAAACATACATTTATCAAATACTTAACCTTGGATAATGTATTCTTTAGGGTGAACGATAAGCGAGGAAAAATTGCATTGAGAAAAAAAAATGAGCGAATATTAATGAAAAATACCACTAAATGATTATAGTTTATGTTTAAAATCTAAAAAATTATGGTAACAATTAATCGTTATTTTAAGAACTTGGTTTACTAACTTATATCTTCATATTTCTACTAAAAGGAACATTTTTTTTTAATTTTAATGAATCAATTATTGATTTACTTAATAAATAAGAAAAGATAAAGTTTGCGTTTAATAAGCTATTTTAAATTGTTTCATTCATATATATTCCTGTGCTTGTTAAATAATTAGAATAATATTATAATTTTGATCAACAATGACATACAAATTGTAAAGAGGTGCTATAACGAAAACGAAAACAATATCTTTAAAACTACACTAAATAAGTATTTCAATTTGTACATAAAACCCTTATGTAATGAATCTCAAACTACAGCTCAGGAATCAATTACAATAGTCCAATAATGAAAACTACTGCCCAAAAGAAGTTCCCCCTTAAAATACGTGAACGTAAGCAAATCATTTGAACCTATTTCATTAAAAAAGTTTCTTATTGGGAAAAGTTGCTTATAGGGTAAAAAAGAGTATAAAAATACTAACCGTCTGAAAAATATTTCTCTTTATTTCTATTACTATCTAAACTGAGTCAGAATAAATATAAATAATCATTCTAATTAACAGAAATTAACTTCAATACTGGCAGCACAAAATACAAACATATTCCAATAACATAATTTTTTACAATTTGAGGTTATGTTATTGTGAACAGCTGTCAACTCAAGTATTTGGCTTTATAAAAATAAGTTGCTTATACAGAACAGTTGAACTAAAAAAATAGCTTGTATAGAGGTTGCTTAAATAGAACGTTCACTGTACTAGTATTTTATTATATTATAATATATATTTTAACTATTTAATCCAATTGTGTAATAAATAAATATTTTATTTCTAATAATTCAATACGAATATAGATATAAGTAATTAGGTAATTAGGTATAAGTTAACTACCTTCTCACAAAAAATCTCATATTCAATCTCCAATCTCTATTTCCAATAGAAAATCTTTTATATATTTAAGTATTAATATTTATAAATATAAATAATAGTAATACTAAAGGAAATTCAATTATTTATACCTCTATCTATTATCTTTTTTGGACAATGATCATTTTTTACTTTGTGTCTGAGTATTTTTATATCCACAAAAGATGCATATTATTTATGTTTTGTTTTTGGCACAAATAAACCTAGCTATAATTCTAAATCTTCAGTCCATTTCTTTTCGAATCCTAGCCTGTCTGGTATCTATCATTAAAATCTTCCAAATGACTGTTTACCGAACTACAATATCACTGAGAGTGAGAGAGAGAGAGAGAGAGAGGATATCTTTTCCGTTTTCAACTCAAATTGAGGGAGATTGTAAGTGAAATTTATCCAAAAGATTTCACTATTTTATCTTCTTTATTTCGCTATATATTTTATTTTTGTTTTCATCTTTGTGACACGGTTATCTATTTCTTCAACACGATGATGATGATGATCACTATATCAATAAGAAGGCATCTCTTATAATAGAATAACATAGAAGAAAAAATGAATGTCCTTCCCTGATTCCATTCACTCGAGAATAAGAGAGGACAAAAATAAATTTGTCTTCATTTCTCCACCCCACCTCTCTTCTATAGTATCATTTTTTTTTATAAGAAAAGTGGATGGTCAGTAGTGGGAGTCGTTTTTCGTCGTAAGTTCCTTTGATAGAGCTACTGGACTCTATTTGCATGCTGCCAAAAGGGCATATCCTCCCTCTTTTGACTTTTTATACTGAAGAGAAGTAGGTCAGCTGAAAGATATTATGCAATGCAAAATCGTGAGGAATCTATTATTTACAAATTTACTATAAATGAAAATATTTTTGAAATTGTTGATATTTTTATAAAAGAAATAATAGGTAAAAAAAGACAAAAAGGAAAATATTATATAATAAATAAGCGCGAGTGTCCTCCCCTAGACTTTCCCGCATATAAATAGGTATAAAGAGTTGTGAATGAATATTTAGAATGTAATAAAGTGCTACTTCCGGTTAACTGATATTTTAAATGTAAAAAAAAAACAGATATGGATATAATATAAATATTTTTAATTTTATTTTATTTATAATATATAAGGGCTGGCTGTGACGTCATGAAGTGCTGGGTGACGTCATATAATTTTAAATTAAGAAAAAACTAATGAAGATGATTTTTCTCGAGGATAAAACCAATACAAAGTGCATAACACGTGGAGATATGTCCTCACGTGAAATTTGATATGAAAATAACCCTTCACTTCCTCTCTTCGATCGGCAATTCTAGCACTTCCGGTTTCCGGATTTGCACTAAAAGTTGATCAATTCATCCTACTGATATATTAAGTAAATATACCAAATTTCATCAAAATCCGTTGAGCCGTTCAGGCTGTATACATCTATACGGACGTACGGACAGACGGACGGACGGACAGACATCATGCTAAAAATACTTTTTTCTGTTAAGAAAATGCATGATTCGTGGAGATATGTACCTAAAAATATCCATAGGTGAAATTTGGTGTGAAAACAATACCTCCCTTACTATCGTCGGTCGGTAAAAAAAGAAACGCTACTTTATAGGTAAAATGTCACTTCCGGTACTCAGATCATGATGAAATTTGGTATCTCAATTTTTTTCATATTTTTAAATCTATATACAAAATATGAAGCAAATATCTCGAAGCAAACTGGTACTTTACTTGAAAGGTAAACGCAACCAGTGTAGGTAAAGTACCACGTCCGGTTAACCGATTTTGACGAAATTTTGAAAGAAATCTACAAACTGTGAATAATATCGGTGTACCAAATTTCGAAGTCCTAGCTTGATTAGTTTTTGAGTAAATTTGCTTACAGACATTACATACATACATACATACATACATACATACATACATACATACATACATACATACACACACACAGACATAATTCGAAAAATGGTATTTTCCGACTCAGGGAGGTCTAAAACGTCAAGATCTATCGAAATCTCGAAGTCGAAATTTTTGACGATTCCAATACTTCCCTTATACGAAGTATGCGGGAAAGTAAAAAAGAAAAGAAAAATTATTTGAAATTAAATTTGATCAAATAAATATAGTAATTTATTTATTCTATGTAAATTTTAAATAATTATTTTATTTCTTATTGTTCCAGGTATGTAAAAGACTAAAGCATCCTCTTTTATTTATAATGTTAAGAAGATAAAGGGAATATCCGAATTGTAAGTTGCTTCATTAATAATATATATACATATACGAGGTGTGTTCGAAAAGTAAGGTGACATTTCAAATTTCGCGGGTAACGTACTTTTGATTATCGATTTTTTTATTTTGTTATGTTGGGACACTCTTCCCGAACATCTGTACCAAGTTTCAAGTGTATAGCATTTTTTTGTTTGGTTGTGAGAGGCGTAAAGGTTATAAGTGTGTTGCGTGCTCAGCGATTTTTCGCTTTCGAAAAATATGGATCAAAGGATTTGCATCAAATTTTGTGTAAAAAATAAAATAAAGTGCTGCGAAACACTTGAAATGTTGATATTGGCATAGGGTGAAACTGCTCTGAGTAAAAAAAATGTTTACAAGATGGCCGGGAAGATGCCAATGACGAGCCTCGCTCTGGACGCTTTTGCTCACTGTTTTCTTCGATTACCATGGCGTGGTGCATCAGGAGTTCTTACCATATGGTCGTACGGTCAATAAACAGTATTATCTTTAAGTTATGTGCCGTTTTCGAGAAGCAATACGAAGAAAACGTTCAGAATTGTGGAAAAACAATTCATGACTTTTGCATCACGATAATGCCCCAGCTCACTCATCTTTGCTTGTGAGAGATTTTTTGACCAAAAACAACACCACAATCATGCTTCAGCCACCATATTCACCGGATTTGGCCCCATGTTACGTTTTCTTGTTCCCAAAACTAAAGAGACCTAAGAAAGGACGAAGATTTGGAACGATTGAGGAGGTAAAGACTGCATCGCTTGAAGAGCTCAAGGCTATACCGAAAAGTGCTTATGAGAAGTGCTTTGAGGATTGGAAAAACCGTTGGCATAAGTGTATTGTATCTGAGGGGGATTACTTTGAAGGGGACAACATAAATATTGATAAATAAATAAATATTTTTTCTTAAAAATACAAAGTCACCTTACTTTTCGAACACACCTCTCTCGTATATAAGTAAATACTCGATTTTCTCTAATCAATATTTCGTTAATTTTTATAAAAATTGTTTCAATAAAACAATTTCCAATTTTTCAAAGATATATTATCTGATGTATGTTTTCATAAATTTAAGTAGATAAGTAATCTAATAGTTAAGCTCAGTTTGACAGTTGAATGAATAAAACTACATATTTGAAGAATTTCAAATATATTTATTCGATATTTTAGAATAAAAATTTAATTATTTAAAAATTAAATAATACATTGAAATCTTAATTTAATTAACTTCAATATAACGATAATTTCTAAAATTGCACTGTTAAATATGTAGTTAATGTAAAATATATCTTAATATTACATACTATTTATTAAAAACCTCAATATAATAAATTTTCAATCATTGCAGAACATAAATAAAAATGATTAATTTACCTATGAATATTAACCAACAACCTTTACATAATGTATTCTATATAAACCAGAATTCATATTTCTCGCAAGTTTAGACAAGAGAAATTCATTGTAATAGTGTTTTCATTAAATTCTGTTTAACTTTACTATTGATAATCGATCGTTATAATAGGTAAAGTAGATGAGTATTTAATTTTGATATTATTAAATAGTAACAAATCTGATTGTAAAAAATTATTTGATTTAACGATTTTTTTCGAGTCCCCTGTAGTTTTTGTTATTTTGATGTTTCACTGAATTAATACGATTGAGAAATCATATATATATATATATATAACATTGCCACCTGCCTCTATCTGTCAGAGTGTCGCTTCTATTTTCCAACCTCTCTGACCACACCGATACCTGGCTGGGCGATACGTGTCCACCTCCCATTCATCTTTCTTTTGCTCCCACTCATACTATAGTCCGGGAGATGAGTGTTGGTGCATGAGGGGTGGCGACCAGGAGAGGCGGGGCTACCCTCTCCGCCTAGAGTGATTTCCCCTCCACCACAGTCTTCTACTCTCTCAAACGTTCCGGGTGATAAAAAAGTAATTTTGACAAAGATTTTTATTTTATTTATTTATTTTTTTTTTAATTAGACATCTCATTAGTTGAGATTCAGCCACCTCTTACAATATTTATCGAGGTTAGGTTAGGTTAGGTTGGGTTTTGTGGGAATGGTGGGGCAAACGCGGGGACTGCTTGGCCGAGGGTGGGGGAGGGCTCGTGCACCAACTCTCATCTCTCGGACTATAGTATCGCATCGTTCATATGAAACTACCTTTCCACGTGGACGACGCCATTAAATGTTACTCTTATATTACAATTTTTATGTAAATATTCACTTGTACAGTATCTCTTTAATAAATTTTGTATATACTTGTAAATATAATTTTAATAAAATCAAAGTGTTTTTTTATTTGAAGAAAGGAATCAGTCCTGTCACATACATAAATAAAATAAACACAATTTGTAAAATGATTTGATGAAGATTCCTCTAAGTATATTTGAAATTAGTTATGATTTGAGATTGAAATGGTTACATTGTGAGAATTTACGGATTAAAAGAGAAACGTGACTTATCAGTAAGAAACCGAAACAATATAAGGTGTTGAAATATTTCTGACTCGTCAGAAATCAAGTTAAAATATAGACAGTAGAATAAAGGCACAAAAAGATGATAATCAATCTGCTTCCAAGACAAAGTTTCATTCAAGTTTATCAAAAACTCAACTGTAAAGTTTCGTATATGCTTTTGTTATAGTACGTCCAAGTTATTATTTTTTTTTTGTTTTAGTTTAGAATTGTATTATGTATATACGAGTAAAATTACTCTATAATGTTGATCTTTTGAACATATATATATATATAAATTTATAAAAATTAAATTAATTATATTTAATTTTTTGTTTAATATACAGGCAGAATTTTCATCATTAATCAAACAAATCCTGATCTTATTGAACTTAAAAAAAAATCAAAAGATAGATAATTAATAATATCCCTTTCAAATTGATATTTTATTTAAAACAACCCTCTATAACATATATTAATATTAAAAGTATTTTCTTTTTGTATAATTTTTTTTCTAATACATTCCAAAATCATTTATTAAAAAAAAATCTTTAATTAAAAACTTGTATTTATATATTCCTATTTAAGCCTTTTGTCGTTTTATTTCTTTTCTTCTGGTGGTTTTAATTTTGAATTTTGGATTAATATAAATTCATTTCAATTGAATTCACTCCAAACATTCCCTCGTGTTTTTGCTTTTTTTTTCTGAACTCCTTTCACTATCAACAGCTGGATGTATATACATACATATTAAGCTCTTTTATGTTGGGAACAACGAAAGGCGGACTTTTATATGAAGTCGATCGCGTTCGAATTCGAGAAAAAAAAATAATAAGAATAATAATAATAAAAATAATTGGTTCTTTTTTTGTAATGGGGAGAATGAAATGAAGGGTGGGGGAACGAAATTGAAGCGAAGAGGGTATATTGGAAAACGGGGAAGCGAATAAAGACAAAGCATTTTATATTTAATCTTTGATATCAAGTTAATATAATAAACGAAAGAATAGAAGCTCTCCAAACTCAGTCTGACTTTTATTTCTTCTTCCATTTTTGATTTTTAATTTTGTCCCGGTTTGTTCGTAACCCTCCTTCCCCATTTTCCACTGATTTTCTCATTTACACTTTTCTCTGTCTCTATATATATTCTTCTTTTGCTACCACTCTAACTAATTTCCGAAGCAAGAAGAAATATTTAATAAAACACTTGTCAGAATGTTGGACATTATCTCTAGGGTCTTATTTGAGGGTGGAAAATTTCAAGTGTTATTCGGAGTGTATCCTGGATTTGACAATAAAATAAAGGGAAAGTGGAATGAGGGGTAAGAGAATCTAAGGGAAAGAGGTTTAGAGGAAAGAGGAATTGAATTGGACAATGAATTTCACTTTATATTTTAAGTTAATTTTTTTTATTAATAGTCTCATTCTTATTGTTCTATTATTTATTATTTTTATTATCACTAGATTTAAAATCTTTCCAAAAAATACAATAAACAAAATATATATAAATACTCCATTATATTGTATAAAATCAAATTTTCTATTTGGCTTCAAAAAGGATTAGAAATTATTATTAGCGATGGGGGATAAAATTGTGTAAATCAATTAGTAAAATTCTGGAGTGTCTCCACTTGACTAGATTAGATTAAATATCATATTATATTTAAATTAAATTTAATTAAAATTAAATTATAAATTAAAATTAATAAATAATATTTATTAAACCAGCGCGTATAAGGCTCTTTGCTGATGGCACCACATCACGTCCTGGTACGTGATTTGCATTCGTGTAAAAAAATTAATTCAGCGATTTAATCAGGCTAAAATTCTATATATAGCAGTTTTATACAATTTTTAATCATGTGAAAACCTATCAAACATATCTTTATTTTTACGGTCACTTTAGAGGAAAAAATTCAAAACGGGGTAAGTAATGACCCTCTTCCGGTTGAGCTACATTTCTCAAAAGTTGATAGAAAACTACGAATTTTGAATAATGTCCGTGTACTAAATTTCATTATTCTAACTAAAAAAACATTTTTCCGTAATACAAAAATACACACACACAGATATTTTTCTCAACCTTAGTGAAAATGACTCAGCGACCTTCAAAACATATAAAAATATCAAAATCTCGAGATCGAAAATTTTCGTGATCTGGCGAGATAGTTAAAAGATTACTTATTTAAGTATACCAAGCATTTAACAGATATTCCATTTTGTTTTTATCTTTCTTTGAATGAATACTTATAATTTTGTATAATTCATTCTATCTCTGTATCATAAATTTGAACTCAAAATTTTTGGCAATTTTCCTCAAATAGTCCCCAACTCTAACTAATTTATTTTTTCTATTAATTCCTTAATATTTTAATTATTAAATTTGGGACTATACTTGCCTTATTCAGATTTTGTACATTTTTTCTCATTTTAATTCCCCCTTTTAACTTGAAAACTAGTTAAAGGTTTAAATTGTTTTTTCGAAAAGAGTAAGCACTTCTCTGTCCAATTTCAGAGAAATAAATATTAACTTGAAGAAAAATATCTATATAATTAACAAATAATTGTAAATATATTAAACTCAATATTATTATTTTGTACCTGACAAGGGGTAGGAGGAAGATTTGTTCTGAGAATTATTATTTTTTTATAAAAATTTTAATAACTTTTAAATAGGAGTAGTAATTATATAACATTTTGTAATTTAATTGTTGAAAATTTTTTTTTTTAAGAAAGTTAAAGCATTTTTTGAGAGATAAAAAACTACCAAACAATTATTTATAAAAATTTCAAAGAGTACTAGAATTTGTACTGCATGTTTAAAAAAAGAGAGTTTAATGAAGAAGCTTATAATAAAGAGAAAGAAGTTCTTCATCCATCCACATTCATTCATTAACAGATTTTGAATTTCCTAATGAACCACTTTATTCTAATCATCTTATTTAAATTTTATTGATTTTTATTAAGATGATTATTTAAAAATGAAGTGGGAAAATTGAGTGAACCAGATTCTATCTCAGCCGGACTCATCCGTTCATTCAGGATTCGAAAAGGCGGATCATGAGATCCGATTCAAGTTTCCGATTCTCTGACCAAAGGGAAATGGCCCTTGGCCAATTAGGGTGGTCAACCAACAACCTCTAACTACACAACACGACCAGCCTGTCAGGATTCACCCGTCTTGCATCATGATGCAAATCAAGTTGTTGTTTTTATGATAGACTTGACACAAAGAGGAAAAGCGATAGAGAGTAGTAACTGTATGGGATGGGATAGAATTATTCAAATACTAGCCACCCGCATAAATCAATCCCCGCCTGTTGTCTCGAATATATTATAGATGATATATTTCATTCGCAATATGAATATATTTATATATACCTAAAGTCATATTTTGATGACTTGAATTTAAAAAAATATCTGACCCTTTTCAAAGAGTAAAATGCAATATAAAGAGTTTCTTAAACGGAGGATCGTAAAGTAACGTACAATAATTTTTTTGACAAAAACTTTAACAGTTTAAAAAAAAATGACTTACTCTCTTTCTCAACATATTTCTACCATTGATAATATGCTTTACTCGTAGAAAAGTAGTATACAACTTGAAAGTTTATATTTTCAACAAGTAGGCACTTGTAATTGTAGTTATGGTGTAAACTTTACACCAACAATTACACTGTAAAGAATCTTTGATTTATACATTGATCGTTTTCCAATCCCTTTAAATATATTTTTTGATAATATCTCTCTTCACCTATTCGAACCACATGTTTTGCCCATCACACTTGATTCTAACGATGCTTTGGAATGCATGGATGCATGTAATTCAATTTCACAATTTCTTTTTAATACCTAACGTTTATGTCTATAAATTATAATAAGTATTCTATTTATAAATATCCTAAAACTATGATGGCCCTTCAAATTCATAAACCATGCCTTACCATTATTCATAATATATTTATTTATTTACATAACCCTACCTTCTTCTTTATGAGGGTTAGGCTATAATTTAATATCACAATATATAATTTTAATGATATAAAACAAACATTATACAATTTAATTTATACAAAAAAGAAAAAGAAAGAAAAATAAGACAAAAACCAGTAATTTAATAAAATTTGATTCTTAATATCATGTGTGTGAATCTAAGATAAAAGAGTTAAATTGATTAAAATTGCTGTTCATTTTTTCTTTACAGTATTTGAAGGAATTCAACCATTTAATTTTTATGTTAATTATAAATTGATCTATCCAGCGATAAATTACCTTCTCCCATATTGTCATTAAATTTTGTCTCCATTTTATAAATAATATACAAATTTAGATTAATTTATTAAAAATTGTAATATTGACTAACATAGTTAAAATTTGATATAAAAAATATCAGGATGAATAAGAGATATGATAATAATAATGAAAACTTGACATTTATAAATGCGTTAAGAAAATTTTAAATATAATTTTTTTATATACTTTTTAAATTTGTTTAGAACCATGTTTTATTTTTATTTTTTTTGTTTTATTTATTAATACACTTTACTTAACTCACACTGTCCGGTTGTCCGTTTGTTTGAACGCGGTTTGTACGCGGGTTGTCCGCGGCATTTTATAATCGATATTTCAACAACTTCCCATCATTCAATCAACTTGAAATTTTGCATACGCGCTTGCTTCTGCTAATAATACACGAATCAATTGAAAAATCCACTGAATTATTTATCTGTTAGTGGTAATTAATTAACTAAACTTTCATTTGCGGAATATGGAATAGTTCACTATTTCAATCATAGATGGCGATAGCAGTTCTATTAAAATTAAATTAAATGTCAAACTATTCTGTGGTTGTAAAAAAATGTTACACATGTTATTAATAAGAAATATTTAAAATAACGACTACATTTATTTACGTACGACTAAAAAGTATAAAATAAATTTAAGTAAAAAGAAATCTTTTTAAAAAACACACTTTACTTAAAATTGCACTAAAAAGTAAAAAATAAAATCACTGTAAAGTGTGTGTGCTCAAATTATAATAACACCGTAACCACTATTGGGCGCACACACTTTACAGTGATTTTATTTTTTACTTTTTAGTGCAATTTTAAGTAAAGTGTGTTTTTTAAAAAGATTTCTTTTTACTTAAATTTATTATCAAATAATTTAAATTGTTAAATTTCTATATAGTAATTTGAATTTGAAATAAAATATAAAATAAGACACATTTTAAAAATTTTAATAAATAAAAATAACTACCAATCTATACATAATTATCATATGTTAATATAAATGAAAGACTATTTAATTTTCTTTTTTTAAATTTACATTTTCATTCATAGAGTATATGTTAATTAATAATTTAACATTATTCTTCACCATTCATTAATTTAAATGGAATAGATAATAAGGTGTTAAGAAATTATATAAAATACTACATAAGAACCATCAAATGAATTGAGTCTGAGCAGTTTGGTGAGCAAATTCAGTTGTCTTTGCGATTCATGAGAGAAAACATGAATTCATAGTCCCTTAGTAAACTTTCTCATTCTCCCTTTACCTTAAATCTTAAACTTAATTTTCATTCTACAATCAAACA
This sequence comes from Labia minor, assembly GCA_963082975.1. Classification (NCBI taxonomy): domain Eukaryota; kingdom Metazoa; phylum Arthropoda; class Insecta; order Dermaptera; family Spongiphoridae; genus Labia; species Labia minor. The sequence goes on along the minus strand of OY720344.1, from coordinate 93,705,373 downwards.
TAATAAATCTCATATTCTTATTCTATTACTAATACGAGTATAATTTAATTTTAGTAGAATGGCGCTTTATCTTTTGATCACAAAGCAAATTTAAGGAGATATTCATAACTATTTAAAATAGTTTAAAATAACCTTTGTATCCAGGTTAAACGAAATATCCAGATAAAGTGATTGAATTTATGGACTTCGTCTAGATAGGATTTCAATCGAGGGAAAAGTTTTTCGTGAGATATATATTGAGTTAGATGCAACGAGAAAGCGAAATACAATCAATAAGATTAGGTGTGTGGGGCAGAATTCGACGATAACAATTCAAAGGAATTTATATAATCATATTGCGATAGGAGAGGGGTTTACCTACAATTTAAATAGATAAAGTCAAAAGTCACTCTCTTTTTTCAAAAATCAATATTACTTAGAAAAAATAATGTAAGTTGATATATTTTTTATTAAATAATATTTAATATTTTATTTTGCTATAACTACTCGTATTTCAATATATATTATAATTATAATTATATATCTATGAATGTCTTTCTGGTTTTAATGAAATTCACTTACAGATACAGAAATGATCTGAATAAATCTCATCGAAAGAAAAAATAATTTTAATTGTTTTTTCTTAATTAAATTAATTAATTACTGGTGTCAAAAATATCCAAATCAAAAACATTACAATAATTTATATTATATATATATGAATATCTTATCTTATTATACTAGCAAAAATTGTATGTATATATATATATATATATATATATATATTTGTATATTTTTTTAGAAATTCACACCATAGATCATATTTAAAAAGATAAATCGATCTGTGTAATGGTCCTCGAGCCTCGATAAAAAACAACTTTATTAGTATTTTCTTAATTTAAATAGTAAATCCAAATGATGTAATCAATTACGACATCCATATTTGCCTCTTGTCATTTTATTTAATTGATATTGTATTAATATTTTTTAAATTTATTATATTTTAAAAAATTTTATTTAATTTCGAAATAAAATTATAAATATTATTTTAATAATATTTTCGAATAAAATTACGAAATATATTTATTAATCTCTCACCAAAAAAAGAAATCTAAAATTTTTATTTGTCCTGCAAACATTATAAGTATATATTATTTTTCTGTGTTTCTATCTTGAAAACATTATACATATTATTTAACTATGATATTTAAAAAACTTTCTTTAATTAATATTCATTTAAAATGATAATTAAAAATATCTTATTCAAAATAAATTGTTGAATAAATATGATCTAATAATATTAAATAGAAATGTCAGTTTTAGCTCTAAATAAATAATTTTTTAATAACAATATTTCTTCTAAATAAAAATAAATTTAAAAAAGCTTTTTTTTCTTTAGTTCTTCTTGGGCGCTAAACAGTGTTTCAAAAATTAACATTGATTGTCCGAGTATGTTAAGGATGGTATGTGATCCATAAAACATAAGTTAATATTTAATAATAGCTAAATATTAAAGATTTTTTATCAGCCCAACTCATTCGTTCATTCAGGATTAATTGTTAATATTTTAAAAATATAAATTGATTGATGATCAATAGTTTGTTGTACCCGGTAAGAATCGTCATAATAATATTCATATCGATTTAACAAAATTTATACAAATAAAAAGGCAACGATTTTTTTACAAATATTAATTTGGATGAACATTTAAATTTAAAAACCTATAATATAATTATAGTATAAATATTTAATATAATAAGTCATTTTTCATTATAAATATTAATATTAAGAATATTCTCAAAACAATATATCCAGTTCATAAAATATACATTTTTGAAGTATAGAAAGTCTGGTGGATGACCTATGCATATATATATATATATTGTATATATGGTATATATATATATATATATATATATGGTATATATAAATTATAATAATTTGACATTCATTATTAATGATTTTGGTAGCCAGGCAAACATTAACTATTTCGAAGGAAGTTTTCAAATCATAATCGAAAATATAAAAAAAAAATGAATTTACTAACGCACTCTGATTAAAGAGGAGCCAGTAGGAGTGAATAAAGAGATCATTTCAAATATTTCACCCCTGCGGGTGGGAAAAAAAAACTTTAATTTAGATCCGGCGGACAACTTTTTCACTGGATACATTTAAAAGGAAAGTTTCATTATTTTTTACACAGATCTATGTTAAATTTAAAATTTACTAGCAAATGACCATGTTCTCTCATTATTATTATTATTGTAATAATTTTTTATATAAACTTTTCTCATTTGTAATTTAAAATCTCATTGACATATACTATAAAAATAATAATAATAATAATAATAATGTTACTACCCTCTTAGTGCAATGTCACTTAAAGGTCACTTTCAAATGAAAGAAGTCGAAATTTCAGGATATAAAATTTGAAATTGAAAAATATAAAACAAAAAGAAAATTAAAATAGAACCCTTAAAATTATTCTGATAACATAAAATGTTTTCTCCAGATTTAAAAGGATTTTTGTTTTTTATAAAGTAAATATATATGAAAGAGTTGACTTAGTAGAACATACTTCTATCTGATAATGAAACTTAGCCATCCTCCTTCAATGTTTTCCCTAAAGTATAGGGATTATAGAGAGAAAAGATGGTGAAAAAATAAAAATAAAAAGAATGATATAACTATCTCTCAAATGATATATAATATTAATAAAAAAATAATAGAGTTTTAATTAAATTTTATAATAAAAAATTACAAAAAAAAAAAAAATTAGTATTCATTAAATATGAAAAAAATATTATACCTATATTTAGGGACGTAGCTATTTATTAAGTAAACACATTATATGAAAGTAAAAGTATAATGTGAACTTGTGTTAGGATTAGTGAGAGAGGCAGTTGAAAATAAATGACATGTAAAGAGACATGAAAGGGTGGGTGGAGAAATCTATTTACTCACGCGAAAGCCGAGGTGCTACACCCGGGAAAGAATCTCAACTTCATAAGAAGAATCTATCGATCTACTTGTTAAGCAAAAATAATTGCTTATTTACATTAAAAATTTAAAATAAAAATAACGATTCTTATCAGGAAGTAAACAATATTTTATATTAGATGTTGTTTTTAAAAAGAAAAAAAATTATATATAAATTTAAAAAAATATACATTTAATTTAAAAAAAATCTATACGTCTAATTTTAAAACAATCTATACATCTGACTATGTTTCTAATTAAATTATTTCTTTAATATTATTATTTGTATTAAAATAAAATTAAATATTAAATTATATAAATTATGTGACCAGCATTTTAGTAAACAAATTATTGATGTGTCATTTTTAGACAACTCATTTAATAAATGTAATAAATAATTAAAAAATTGTTAAGGGTTCCAGATTTGCTATTGGATTCCTTTTTTAATTCCAAAGAAACTTTCCTTATGCATTATATTTCTCAGTCTCTTCTAGTTTACGAGATAAATAAAGATTTTTTTAAGTTTGACAGATTAGCTGGTTATGAACGTCGAAATGTTCAGCTATTAAGTAATTTTTTATTGACTAATTCACTAATTATTCACTTATTCACTAATTTTCGGTTTTTTCGGTTCGGTTTGGATATAGGTTAATTATTTAATTAATGAATTTTTTAATATTTCTATATCCAACCCGAACTGAAAAAAAAACACCATCAATTAGTGGAGCTCTCTGATGGTCAAATGAATAAAACATGGTAGTTAAATAGAATATCAGTGGATTTAATAATTTTTATCCCTAAACTAGAAGCGCCCCAGAAAAATTGCAAAAAGGAAAGTTTCTTTGGAATTAACAAAGGAATCCCTGGTAAAGTTTTATAAAAATCCATGACATGACAACTAATCTGGACAATTATTTAATATGACTTTTAATTAGATCTTAAGTCGATTCGTTCTTTTAAAGCTTAAAAAATTCCTTTTTTTCATCAATAATATCATTTTTGTAACTAATTAATAAATAATTAATTAATATTTAGTTGAATTGTTGATTAGTATGGTATTGAGAGTTGATTTCTATTGCTTAACTGAAACGGGTTTTAGAACTCGCAGTGAATGGCAACTGAATACGTTCGTCGCTGCCTGCCTGCAGAGGCCGGCCGACCTGGTAGAAAGGAGTGGGGGCTGAAAGGGTGAGAAAGTGAATGCGCGCGCCATCGAAAAAAACACTTCGAAAACTATTTACAAAACAACCATTAAATAATAATAATCTTTTTTTATTATAATTATCATTAATTCAGAAAAGGTTAAGGAACTTATTATTACATTTGTTTTATAATTTTTTAAATATAATATATTTTTTATATATAAATTTAAATCTTTCATTATTTTTTTTATTTATATAAATATAATTATATAATGGTATAGTAGTGGTTATAGAAAATATTTTATTTTTTATGGGGAGGGTAGATGCAGGTTTCTTTTTGTTATTTTTATTTCTTTATTTAAATTTTTTCTATTATTTGTATAATCATTCTCTTTATCCTTTCAATTTCATTTTATTTTACACAATATTGAAATTATTTAATTTAAAATATATTAGAAATATTAATAATTTATGTATTACAATTATTCAGATTAGTTAATATTTTCTAAATAACACCTTTTAAATTTAAATAATAAATGATATTAGTTTTTATATTCAATTTAAATATGTTAAAAATATTATTTCTTATAAATTTTTGGAATTTTAAATTATATATATTATATACTTCATTTATTTATTTGAATCCTCCCTTCACTTATTTGCATTTAGGGTTACTACATGTGTATATACATTTAAATTCTTAATTAAACAATCAAATAATCAAAATTACATCAAACTATACATTCCTATTATTCATTTATCCAATCTGTTTTCTTCACTTTTCAGTCTTCTTATTCGGTTTTCCCATTTTTTTCCCTCCATTCATTCGATCTTGCACTCATTTCCATCAACAAAATCTTAATCGCATGTTTATATTTTCACTTGCAAAACCACATATTCTATGTTTACTCACATCATACAATTCTTTCGACTCTTTCATAACATTCCTCATACGCATTCTTCTCCATATAACTCGTATTCGCCAGTCCACGCCCTCATTCTTCCAATAACCTTCTTTTCCTCACCAAAATACTTTGTTTTAACCTATTTGGGTCGCCTCCATCAGTCAGTATTTTTACAATTATTTCCACATTACTCACTTTTTACCAAACTTTCGATAACTGAGATGCCCTTTTTATTTTATAGTTGTTTTTAATACCTCTAACAATCTTAGGTAACTTATCATCTGTCAGTTAGTAGTAGTGGCTGGCTCTTGTTATGTTTTGTAACCAAAAATCTTTTTGATATAGCGATTTTGTATCATTTGTAATGTTTTATTCTCCTCCAGCCTTTTATTTTGGCTCCATAGGTTAATAAAGGTCCTATTATTCTGTTATAAGCTAGTATTTTTTTCTTAATTGAGTTGGGGGGATTCAAAACTGCCGTGGACAATATTCTCAACGTCTTTGATGCTTTGGCGTATTTTTCCCTTTCGTTGTTATTCATTGGGAGATTTCTAGAAAACAACGTCCCTAGGTATTTATATTCCTTGGTCTCTTCTATTATTTATCTTTTATATCTCAACGGTTCATTTTTTCTTCTATTTTTCCCTTTAGAAAAGACCATGTATTTTGTTTTTTTTTTCTCATTTATTATGAGTTTGTTTTTATAAATTATATATATATATGTACTAGCTCCTCTGACCGTCTTCGTCGTTTTTCGCACCTATGCTCTGCCCCCCTATCCCCCCAAAGTTATACGTATGGTATTATTTGGTTGAAAGTGTGTATGTAATAGATTTTCATTTGTTTGATTTATAAAACTAAAATTAACTAAAATTTCTTGAAAATTCATGAAATGTTAAGATATGAAAAGTCTTAAATTCTGACTAATGTGCAGACAAAATTTCTTTTTTTTTATATATTTATAGAAGAATATAAGATATAGGTATATATAAATTAAGAAATTAGTTTTAAAAAAATATGATTGCATTGCATTTTAAAATGTTTCTTGTAATGTTATACAAAAAAATATACATTATCTTAATATCTACAAGTAATATGTAACAGCTTATGAATAATAAAAGAATAAAAAAAAGAGTAAAAAGCAGAAAGGATTATGGATAGCTTCTGGTCTCAGGGGCCAAGTCCCTAGAAAGCTAATGCATTGCATTTGGTTTTGAATCTACTCTAAGAGCCTTCGGAAGTCTAATAAATGATTCACACATCCGATTTATAGAATCGATCCCTGATGATTAGAAAGACAATAACGGAAGAAAAGGATACAAAGTCAAGAACAAAAATGGAATTAATCAAAAAGTATATACATAAATTTGATATAAACTTCAATTTAAATTCTTTAAATAAGTCAAAAAATAAAAGCCATAACTGTAGAAAATAAATTTGAATAATTGAAATTCATAACATTTTTTTTTTGTGAATTTTGATGTTCATTCGTTATGTGATTCATAATTCATAAATTAGCATAAAAAAATACAAATTTTCAATTTTATTTTTTAAGAATAAAATATTTTAGATCCCTTTTAAATTAAAACAAATGCATAAATTAAACATAGTAAAATTATTTTAATAAAAATATTTGAAAAGTATAATTTTATCATTTTATGTTAGCTTTTTGAAATATTGCAAATTTTGAAATCAATATTTTAGTGATTTACAAGAATTTATAAACAATTCTCTAACAATTGCTCTTGTATAATATATTAAAAATTCCAATTATAATTTAGTATTACATTACAATTATTATAATTACTAATTTCAACTATTTTAATTGAATTCCCCAGACCTAATTAATTAGTTAAAAAGGTGAATTTATTTTATTTATATATATTGTATGTCATTTAAAGAGTTTATCCCTTTTAAATTATCCATAAACCTTAATATTAAATATTAAAATTCATTATTAACCGTTTTATGCTCAATCATATTGACTTCTTAAGTAACCATCATTTGATTTGATTGGCATTAAACTCGTAAAAAATCATTTCATGTAAAATTTCCACTCTCAAACCTTTTCTTTGCTTTACTCAAATTTCGGGATAATTGAGTTCTTCTCGATATTTTAATAAATCCTGCTACATAAGGTTCATATTCTTAATATTACTTTTTCATTGATCATAACTAATTTCTGTCCTTCACAGTACTAATACTCGATCTGACAATTTTCATTTATATTTTTTTTTGTACTTTATTATATGAGGAAATGAACAAAATCTAGCAATTTTTTTAAATTAATAATAAATCATAAAATAATTAAAAATTAGTGGATAGACTAATATGAAACAACCAAAGAAAATATACATATTTATATTTACTTTTACCTCTAAAATAAAATAGAATTGATGTTTATTTAAATGAAGTAAAATAACTGAAATAGAATATACTGTGGAATGTGTTTATTTTTTTTTAATATATTTGGCTTTTAAATTAAAATTAATTATTTAATCTTAAAACTAAGTGAAAATGCCGAGGTTTACGATTCCATAAACCTCAAAGGCTAAAATCTAGAAAAGGAAAAAAATATTAAAATATTTTTATAAATAACTTATTTAACATTAAAAATTATTTTATACATTTTTATTTTTACAAAAAATAATAATTATGAAAAAATATCTCTTCTCTCTCCCTATATATATATATATATATATATAGATAGATAGATATTAAGAAAAGTTATTGCAACCTAATGCATTGACAATTATATTTAATCATTTTTGATTGTAAAAACATGAGAACATCGTCTGGAGTAGAAATAGGTACGTAGAGTATTTCTAGTTTAGGGAATTTGTCCATGAAATTTTTAAATTTTTTTAGTAAATATGTTAAATTCAAATCTAAATGCATTGTTTTTATTGTTGAGCAGATATTTGATTCTTCAATATATGAATCTATGAGGCTCTCATTGTGAAAGTTTTGTCGAATAATTAAATTTGAAAGATGTTTTGAATTTTCTATCAAAATATTTATCGTACTACTAAAACTATAACAATAATCGATAATTAAAGATGAAACATTTAAATCTGGTATTGGTTCATCAGAATCAGTATCTAAAAAATCGCAGAATCTAAAGCATAATTCTGTTAGATTTGGACAAAATTGCATAACTTTTGCTAGATTCAGTTGACTGGCCCATTGAATTGATAATAATTCAAGATCAGCACCACGTTTTGAAACGAAAGGAATTAGTTGAAGGGTTGTTAGTTTACTTTTAATAGTCACCAGTTTCAAATGTTTCAAATGACTTAAAAGTTTGATATGATCTGGGTTATAAAAGTTGAAATTTACTGATGTCAATTTCGGTAAAATTTTAATAATTGATGATAATTCTGATGAGTTACGTATAATCCCGCTTAGACTCGTTAATTTTAAATTTATATTTGGTAACTTCTTTAAAACGTATTGTTGGAAACATTTAATAACTTTTCCAACAAAACAACATTGGAAAAAAGTCAAATTTGGGAATTTAACTAGAATATAAGCAAGATAAACAGGTTTTATGTTTTTCGCATTTGAACAAACATGATTAGATGGTGAATATTGTGGTAAACTGATAAACCCATTTTCATCAATATCAAATTCATTAGGAAATGGACAAGTTATGATTAACCTTGTCAATATATCATTTCTTTCGTAAGAACAAATATGTTTAAGCGAGTTTATATGATTGTTCTTTATTTTAAGTTCTTGAAGCATTGGACAAAATTTCAAAATTTTAATAAATAATTTATCATCCACTTTTATGCCTGTCCGTAAAATTGTTAAATTTTTAATCGATAGTAACATTTCTTCAAATTCCTCAATATTGTTAGAACAATAATCAGATAAATCTAATTTTTCCAAATTTTTACACTTTGTAAGAATGACATATAAAGAACATGAAGGAATCAGTGTCCAATATTTCTTGTATGTGTATTTTTTGGATCTTTCACTTAAACAATATTGAATTTGATTGATAGCTTTTTCCCTATATATTCTAGCCATTATATTTGAAATAATTTCTTCATACCAAATCATAGGTAAATTATTGACATAATTTTCTATAACATCATTTATAAATGACCATGATTTATTGGAGAAAACACCCTTGTTTATAGATGTTTTATATTCTTCTAAAGATAAATATTGCAGCGAAGGTACAACTTTCGAAGTCATCTACAATAAAAAACATAAGTTAATTTACATTCTAATGTCAAAGTATAATATAATAATATTAATATTTAGTTAATAAATATTTAAAATATTATGAATTGTACGATTAAATCTATTATCTCTATGGCCATATAGAACTACAAACATCATGGCTTTAAGAAAAATGAGATAATGAAAATTTTTGGATAAATAGATATTAAAATTATAATTAATAATAAAAATTCAGAACTAAGTATTTATCATTTAAAGGCATTTTTACCGACCGACGATAGTAAGGGAGGTATTGTTTTCACACCAAATTTCACATGTGGAGATTTTTACATATCTCCTCGAATCATGCATTTTCTAAACAGAAAAAAGTATTTTTAGCATGATGTCTGTCCGTCTGTCCGTCCGTCCGTCCGTCCGTCTGTCCGTCCGTATAGATGTGTACAGCCTGTACGGCTCAACCGATTTTGATGAAATTTGGTATATTTACTTAATGCATCAGTGGGATGAATTGATCAACTTTTGGTGCAATTCCGGAAACCGGAAGTGGTAGTATTAGCGATCGACGATAGGAAGGAAAGGGTTATTTTCACACCAAAGGAGATTTTTTTATATATCACCACGAATCATGCACTTTGTATTGGTTTTATCCTCGAGAAAAATCATATTTATTAGTTTTTTCTTGATTTAAAATTATATGACGTCATCCAACCATTCATGACGTCACAGCCTGGTCTTGCATATATATTATAAATAAAATAAAATTAAAAATGTTTATATTTATTATTTAAGTATCCATATCTGTTTTTTATTACATTAATAGATATATGAAAATTATTTGAAATTGTTTCTGTAGCTTGAAATTAATTTATTTCAAACCGTCGGTCGGTTCGGACCTGGCCACAGGTCAACTTATTTCTGATATTTTCGGGAGGTTTGTATAAACAGTAGCCCAAATTATATTAAAATTAAATAATTTTTGAATATAATTATGTAAAAATTAAAAATATTTTGTAATAAATAAAAATATAAAAATCAAATTTAAATTAATATTAAAGAAAAAAATATTATAAGAATTAGACACAACTTAATAGTGCTTAAGGAAATATTTCTTAAGTTAGACATGCATTTTACTTTAACAGAAAAAAATATATTTTTCTTTGTAATAAAATTTTATAAAATAAAAACTAATATTAAATGTTCATAGGTATTCATTAAATAAATTCAAGAAATAATAAGTTGACCTGTGGCCAGGTCCGAACCGACCGACGGTTTGAAGTAAATTAATTTCCAGCTATAGAAACAATTTCAAATAATTTTAATATATCTATTAATGTAATAAAAAGCATATAGGCATATAACATAAATATTTTTAATTTTATTTTATTTATAATAAATGTATATATTTATATGTAAGACCAGGCTGTGACGTCATGAATGGCTGGATGACGTCATATAATTTTAAATCAAGAAAAAACTAATAAATATGATTTTCCTGAGGATAAAACCAATACAAAGTGCATGATTCGTGGTGATATATAAAAAAATCTCCTCATGTGAAATTTGGTGTGAAAATAACCCTTCCCTTCCTATCGTCGATCGCTAATACTACCACTTCCGGTTCACGGATTTGCACCAAAAGTTGATCAATTCATCCCACTGATGCATTAAGTAAATATACCAAATTTCATCAAAATCGGTTGAGCCGTTCAGGCTGTACACATCTATACGGACGGACAGACGGACAGACGGACGGACAGACATGCTAAAAATACTTTTTTCTGTTTAGAAAATGCATGATTCGTGGAGATATGTAAAAATCTCCACATGTGAAATTTGGTGTGAAAACAATACCTCCCTTACTATCGTCGGTCGGTAAAAATCTAAAATAAAATTAACTATTAAAAATGTTTTTCTAAAATCGATTTAAAAGAAAATCTCAATAATATAAAAAATACAGATGATAAAATAAAATCAGTAAAAAAATTATATATTTAAAAAAATATATTATAATAAAAAAAAATAATTAAAAAAATAATGATAGATTTTAAAATGATGTTTGTAAAATAATTAAAATTAAAAAAAAAATTAAAGTTACTATTTTTATTAATAATGAATTATTCTTACCGTATTATTAGAAGTTGTGTTTGACGTAGATACCCCGAATATAATTCAACACAGTATGAGAATAGACACTATTGCTTCTTCACACAAAAGTGAAGAGTATACCAAGAAAACAAAATTGCATCTGAACTTGCGCCCACAGTGCAAATTCCTTTTAAATACAGATTCTTCATGTGGAGGGAAAAAAGGGTACAATCCTTTTTCGGGTAATTTATTTTATAAAAATACAATAGTTTTTTTTATTTACATTCTTTTAATATATTGTGAACATAAGAGATAATACACAAATGAAGGGACTTTTATTCATAATTATTATTTTTGTTCATTTTTGTGACCTCTCCTTTGGAATTTTATTTGGTCTATTTATTATGAAAAATTATTTTTTAAATAAAAATAAATCTATTTTGAAAAAATAAAATTTAATGTAAAAAAAAGTTAAGTATTTAAAAATAGTTGTTATTCCTTAAGAATTATTGTTGTCTTTTAAGGTATGTTGCTTTGTTCGAATTGTTTGTTAAGTATTTTTAAGTTGATTCAATAACAACCTATTATATATTGAAATTAAAATTTTGTGGAAAAAAAATATATATAAAATAAAAAAATATAATATAATTTAAAAAAAGTTTTTAATAATGCATTCATAATTAAAATTATTGGTAGTCCAATGGATTTTTATTTAAGATTTCAAGTCTCATTTTTTAATAATTTAGAATAAACAAATTTGAATTGTTTAACTTACAATTTCAGAATTGAATTGAGTAACGTGGGTCGTTTTCGGAAGAAGGAGAAAGGTTTATAAAAAAATAATCTTGATTCTTGTATCTTGAAGACTGGGGATATTCCCCTGTGGCTCGTACTTTTTCAAATCGCGGCCAATCACCTAATTTTATAGGTTTATTTCATAAATAAAAGATGTAGAGGTGTTTTATGTAAAACTTATTAAAATAAACGAAAATTGATCGTTTGGCGTCAAATGATGTAATCGCTGGAATCTTCATTAACTAAATTAGTCGATTCACTAACACAATAATTTTTGTTATATGCGCTTTTCCGTCGTCGCTTTCTCGATGATGTCATCGGTCTCCACTACTCCACTGGCTGGAGCATGTCTTTTGCCATGAATTACTTGGCTTTTAGTTATTATTTATAGGAAAATTCAATTTGCTTGTCTTTGGTTTTCCTGGAAGATCCAAGTATCCACTTTATTAATTAGGTGTCCTATGATCCTCCAACTTTTTTGACCATTTCCATCCAATCTTATCCCTCTCATAAAATAAAACTATCATTAAAGCTCTCTAATAAAATTTTTAAAAGTTTTCTTATAAATAACAAGAATTTTTAATTTTTTATGAGAAATATAGACAAAACCTAATTTAGATTTATTATACTCATATATAAAACAAAATTATTACATCATTATTAAAAGGACTTTTAGTACTATAGGAATCTTAGTTCATCTACCTTAAAACAAAAAAATATAAAATATAAAGCAAATTGGAAGGAAAAAATTGAGAGAAAAAAGTAACGGAAACCGGATCTCTGGATTTTCGGTTGGGATTATCCCAACCCCCTTTAAAATGAAAGCTAAGTAAGGGAGGGAATCTTGTTTTTTATCTTTATCTTTTGCTTTTTTTTATTGACAAAAACCTTTAAGAAACTTTAACTCTAACCCCTGGGAGCATAATATATATTAAATCCACAGGGTTGAAGAGAAAAAATTTACCAACTAAAGATTATCAATTCTTCTTTTTCTAAATTGAATACCAAGTCGATAGTTATTATTAAAATAAAAATCCCCAAACAACATTATATATACTTAATATATATAAAGAATAAAAAAAATATTTTTAAAACTTGGATTAAAATGACTAAATTATATTATCTTGGTTTTTATTTTTAGTTTAATTACTCAATTATTAATTACTACTATATTTTATGTGAAATATTTTCCGACAATGAATATAAAATTAATACTTGGAAAACTACCCCTTCCGGTTTCCGGATATACACCAAAAGTTGATGAATTCATGATACTGATACTGACAAAATTATTATTTCTATCAAGTAGTAAATTTTAAATATCCTACAAACTTACTTTATTCTTTGGAATAATGAGTAATTAAAAGGTAGAATTAAAGGCAATATTTGATCAAAGAAAGAAAAATATATTTATTTGTTAACTAAATACAAGTTACAATCATTAAATGGCCGAAAGGGAAAATGGGGCCTCTCAGTACATTCTACTCTCTCTAATAACTCTTACTTTCCGTCTCAAAGAAAACTTACTTATATTAATTTAAGTTAAGGGGGTAGGTGAGGGAGAGCAGTTAGTTTCAAGGGTGTGAAATACATGTGAGGAAAATTACTTTCTTTCCAAAAGGTCACGTGGAATAGTGTATTTTATTATATATGTGAAGTTGTAACAATTTCAATACAAATATGAATTGTTTTTATTATTGTTACCTGTTCGAAAGCCATTTTATATAGAACACTTTTCAAGGGATCAGGTATGGAAATTAAGACTGATCCAAGTTTGTGAAATCGAATTTTAAGTCTAAAGGTTGATTGACAGTTTATAAGTTATGCCAATTTCTATTACACTTATTCTAATTGATAAGCACGTACGAGATAACATGTAAATGGATGCGTGCAGACATATAACTTACTTCGTATATAATTTAAAAAAAACAACTCTTAAGTTCATTTGTCAAGAGTACCATTAAAAAACATGTAGTACATTTCAAGATTGTGCTTTTTTCATTTTCTAATCACTCTCCAAGTTTCATACACCTCTCTTCTTATTAATGAAGCAATTAGAGAATTGAAGAGGATCCCGAGGGAAAGTGATAAGATGCGCTAAAAAAAGAAAGACGCTATCCTGTTATTAATGTTATTAATTGCACGTTCGTCTAAATAAAAGAAAGGTACCAATTACACTCAATTGGAAAATACGTGTATTTTAATCAATAATAGGATCTTTTATTTATTTTTATTTTGTCTATTTTTTAGTAAAATATTTAATTAAAAGAACAATTAGTATATACTTTTTATTGATTTTTTTGAAAAAGCTATAAAAAGCGAATTAAATTTTTAAAACCAATAATAATAATAAGGTTTATCCCTTTATCCTGCAACCTCTCTACAACCAAGAAGTAAAATTATAGCAAATGTCAAAATCTTGCGACAGAGCTTAAATCTCTATGGAAACTGACTAGTGTAAAGATAGTTCCAATAATAATGTCGGTAGAAGGAATATCTCCAGTGAAATTTAAAGATAATTTAAAGGTATTAGAACTATCGGATAAACTTTCCATCATTATCCAAAAAGCAGTTCTACTACAAACTTGCTATATTCTCAGAAAAGTCCTAATACCATTAAGGAAAAATAAAGGTTGTTGTAGGCAACACTCTTGAGCCTAATTCACAGGAAAATTTTGGGATAGATGAAACAAATTGACTGACACTAACACTTTTAAATGACATTTTTAAATGTCAATAATAATAATAATAATAATAATAATAATTTTTTTTTATTTTTTATATCTTATATTATATATAATTAGAACATAAAAATTTAAGTTGTTGGTTATATTTTTTTCATTGAAGTACATTAAATGGATTTGTAGCAATTCCTTCCGATTGCTATGTATTATTGACAGTAAAACTCTACATTTAAGATTCAATAACGTAATAAACTTTCCATTTAATCGTGGTCGAATCGCCATCGCTGTGATTTTCATCCATTGCATCAATAAATCTACAATGTTGTTACAAAATGAAAAATTCAAAATCCAATCCATTCGGATTATTTTGATTAACGGGATGGTAAATTTCCAATAGAATTATTTATTATCCAATCCACTTCAGCTACCGTTTCAATGAATCCTTGAAAGTGAAATACGGTATGATGAATAGATTATTTGACTATAATGGTATATATATAGTATATATATATATATATATATATACGTTGTTGTTTAATATATTAATTAAACCTTAGTATAGATATATTAATTAAAAAGTTCCCAATATCTCTAAATATAAATAAAATTGAAAAAATTATAAACTAAATATATATATTATTTCCTTTAAATTATTATTTTAATCAATTTTTTCTATAAATTTAAAGTTATTTTAAAACTATTAGATTCTAATTTCTTTCAAAAGGATCCTCAGGATAGCGCACTCAATGACATTGGTGGAGGGAGGAGAAAGAAGCAACAATTTGATACATATATTGAAGTGGTATTTTGTTATATTTTGTTATAATTGTAAAAAACCATTTCTTTATTTCATTAGTTTACAATTCAATTTAGACGAATTATGAATTACTGGCTACGTTCCAGTTGTCGATCACAACGCTCACGGACGCGCTTTTTCCCGTTTCACATGCTTGTGAGCGTTACAATCATTTATTCAAGTGGAACGCACCCGTGATCGTTTTTAAAGTTGACAAAAATTTCAAATGACGCATTTGGAAAAAAGAAGCAGGAGCTAAAACTGTTTCAATTTGTAAATGTTGATAATACAATAAATAATTATTAGTTAACTTGATTAAATTGTATATTTTATATATGTATATAAAATATACAATTTAATGTTTATATATTTCATTTCAGTATAGTATTGTAGTTATTTATACTTGATATAATCAAAATCATCATCTTTATTTCACGGTGGCCATTTTGATTTTTTTAAAAATTGCGACTATTTTTTTTAGTCGACATTCACTCTGTTCTTTCGATGGGTCAGTGTGAACGTATTTAATGACGTCATTCAAAACGATTGCAACGTGATCGACACGTGGAAAGGAAAAAGCAATGTGTTTTTTCGATTTCATCGACAAATGGAACGCACCCACTATAATATTTAGAAAATTTTTCCTTGTCGTAAGGTTCAATCCAAGATGGAGAAAATATTACCTCTAGAAATTTTTGTCCTAATACAGACAAAAATGTATTCAATAGTAAAGATTTGAAAATTCTTTAACTAATATTTATTCTAATTTTGATAAAAATTTTATTTGAACAATTACTAAAAGTGTCGCCTGGAGATTCTTATCTTTGTTCAACAATGTATGAGTGAACTCATACTACAAAATTATTCATAATAAAAGAAATTTCAAAAAAAGATAAATTTTCAAAGCATTATTCACTATGAAAAGTCAATATATATAAATATGATTACATAAATAAATAAATATGTGCACAATTTGTTTGATTACCCAAACCAAATGAAATTATTTAATTACAAATATAAAATAAAAAATATTTAATGTTAGGTATTTTGTTTTTATAAATTTTATATATATATATAGCTAAGTATGTTTAGTTTTTTAGTTACTGAATCTGCAGTTTTAGAGTTTCTTGTGGTTTTTAAAAATTATCTTGTATTTTTATAAAATTTTCATTTATAAATATATTATGTGGTCTCATTTATTACTACCAAATATAAATATGAAATTATGATAAAATTTTTCTCCAATTACAATTAGATATTTCTGTTTATTAATTAATAAAAACCGTCAATGACTGACTTAGAAAGGGTGGAAAAATTTTAGATACACTACTGTGAAACACTTTAGAACAGCAATTCTAAAATTTTTAGAAGTTAGTAGCAGAGAAACTTCCATCAAAAAATTCAGATACCATTAAAATGATTTCGTTACTAAAAGTAACAGTTCTGTACGTTCCCGGTCAGATTTCGATAACACTAGATTTAATCACAGATTGAATAACTCTGCTTTAGAAGATAACATTATAATCACACACCTATTGTAGCTGAAATTAAATAGGCTGAAGTGTCTCCTCTAGACTATCTCGCAATTTGAATTGGATTAAATAACATAATATATTATATTTAAATTTAATTTAATTAATTATAAATTATAAATTAAAATTAATAAATAAGTAATATTTATAAACCATTGGCTCTTTGTTGATGGCACCACGTCACGTGTTGGCGCGTGAGATTTGAAGTGTTAAAAAATTAATTCTGGTTCTTTCAGCGATTCAATCAAGCTGAAATTTTATATATAGCAGTTTTAAACAATTTTTAATGATGTGAAAAACTATCAAACATATATCTTTATTTTTGCGGTCACTTTAGAGGAAAAAAATCAAAACGTTGTAGGTAATGACCCTCTTCCGGTTGAGTCGTAGTTTTCTCTCAACTTTTGAGAATTGAATAATGCCCTTATACCAAATTCATGATTCTATCTCAAACCGTTTTTGCGTAATCTTGTCTACACACACACACACACACACACACACGCGCGCACGCACGCACGCACAAACAGAGAGAGAGAGAGAGAGAGAGACATTTTTCTCAACCTTAGTGAAAATGATTCAGGAGCTTCAGAACGTATAAAAATGATATGATGTGGCCAAAATAACGAAGAATGCGATCATATACCTGGGAAGAGAGTCTAGTAGTGATATTAAGTTGTCTTAAGATTGAATTGTCTTTTCTATATACCGTCCAAGGTATCAGAAGCATCCTCGGCCAGTACCACATTTCGAAAGCTTCGATATATCTCCGATCTTTCTGAGTGATTGTCCAGGTTTCTGCCCCATATGTACTGATCGGGAAGATCAGGGTCTCAACCAGCTTCTTTTTTGTAGCTGTCGAGATATTCCTGTCTCTCCATATTCTGCACATTTGCTGCATTGCGTCTTTGGCTATTCTATACGCCTTCTAATTTCGTCGGTGGACCCTTCATCTTTAAAGATTTGTGAACCGAAGTACATAAGAGTGTCGACCACTTTAAATCCCGCTATTTCGTTAGGGGGTGTTTAACGACATTGCAACGGTCGACAATCATTATTTTAGATCCTGGAACTGGCTCTTTCAACTCTTTCCAGGTTCAAGTTCCTCTTGTGAGGCGGCGACAAGAGTTGTAACGTCTGCATAGCGGAGGTTGTTAATCTTTTCACCACCGACCGAAAATCCTCCATCCCAGTTCTCAAGGGTCATCCTCTTAGCATATTCAGCATAATCATTAAATAGGATAGGAGATAAAATACATTGACGAACACCAGATTTAATACGAAAACAGAAGATGTTTTATCGTACAATTTCACAGTAGCTGAGTTAGACTCATATAGAGTTCTAATTAAGGCAACTAGATGAGAAGGGACTCCTATTTCGGCCAGAATTCTCCAGAGTAAAGGCCAATTCACCGTATCAAAGGCTTTACGATAGTCCAAAAAACACAAGTAAACGGAGATCCCAAATTCTCTAGCCTTTTCGACGATCTGCCTCACATCCAGAATCTGCTCTCGTGTTCCCTTTCCTTTTACGAATCCAGTTTGCACGTCGCGAATCTGTCTATCAAGGAAGAGTCTTATCCTGTTGTAAATAATATGGAGCATTATCTTGCTGGCATGAGAAATAAGAGCAATTAGCCTATAATTCTCACACTCCTTCCTCGATCCTTTCTTGTGCAGAGGGATAAATATAGATTTAGACCGGTCAGCAGGCCATTTAAGGTCAATCCAGATCTTGCGACATAAACCAAGAAAAGCCTCAGTTCCATAATAGCCGGATGCTTTTATAACTTCCGATGAGATTTTGTCGGCCCCGCAAGATTTATTGTTTTTAAGTATATTTATAGCAGCTTCTATTTCCTCTCGCAGAATGGTAGGTTCTACTTCGCTAAAATCATAGGTTTCAAGATTTGTGCATTCATCAGTTCCTTTATATAGCTCCTCACAATAGTCCTTCCAGATGTTCAAGATTTTATCAATTTTATTTACCTCAATACCCTCTCTATTCCTAATAGCCCATGATCTTGGATTGCTTTTTTTAGTGATTTTCCTTATTTTAGCAAACAACTCTTTAGACTGCATTTGCCTTGCATGATGTTCAATTTCTGCACAAAAGTCCATTAGGTACTTGTTTTTGTCTCTCCTGCACAGCCTTTGAACCTCTCTATTCAACCATTTTAGTTCTAATTTTTTTTCTTCATTGAGAATGCCTAGGCCACGTAGGACTTTTCGCATCTCAATTACATGAAGTGTTTCGTCCGAAATCCAATGCTGTTCAGCTGTGGCTGAGTTTAAGCCAGTGAGTTCAACAGCTAGTTTTTTGTGCAGAGCCATATAATGTATAATAATAGTATAATAATACTTTTATATTTTTAAAAATAATACATTTTTAGAATAAAAAAGTGGCTTCTTCGATGATTCATTGAATAAAATTTAAAATTTATTAATCAAACACATTCTGATGGTTTTTTTCCACGTTTTTATTTTTATTTTGAAGATCGCATTTAAAGCCATTATACGTGAAATATAATATCCATTAAATGTCTGTCCATCGTGGTTCTGGTTTACCAATTTTATTCTATTCATTAATTTTCAATAAAAAGACAACTTTAATAATAGATATATAAAAATGCATTTCTAACTAAATTAACCAACAAATAAGCAATTTTTCACCCCCTTCCCCTATCCTCTCTACCTAAAACAATTTTTATTCACCATTTTGGTAAGAGTAAATTAACGAGAATAAAAGTCTTTTTTCATTTTTTGTTTTTTTATAAAAGTTATAATATCTATTATTATTATTATTATTATTTTTAAAATTAAATCACAAAACTTGATGCTTATAAAAGATGTTATTCGATTTATTAAAGCTGTTACACTGTTTCTCTCTGATGTATAATGATAATGAATAAAAATTTAAAATTTGAGAGAGAATTCAATCCCCTTTGAGGACATCCGTTTAATAAATCTGTTTATCTTTTTCAAAATGGTGTTGGTTCCTTTTGATGTAAATTCCTTATTTAACTTTCTCTTATTAAGTTAAGAAATATAATTATCATACTTTTATATTAAAATTTCATTTCACATTTAAGAAATTTTAGAATAGAAACGAATAATAATAAAATTATTAGTATGATACAATATAATACAACCATCTATTTTTTTATTTTAATTTTTCTCTCTCAGTCAGCTTCTTTATTGATTATTATAAATTATATTTGAAAAGGTATTTACTATATTATCTATATTGGCTTTACATATATGGTATTTTTTAGAATTTCCAGGAAAATAAGAATTAAAAAGGTCCAAGATAAATATTTAAAATGTTTTCCTTATTTTTCATTCTTTTTCCTTTTCTTTTTATTATTTTAAATCTATTCACTTTATTATGGAAGATAAAAAGAAAAAAAAAAATTAACGATTTTTCTTTTAAGAAATGTTTCTATAAAAATCTACTGTTATATTTATTATATGTATATGGATAGAATTTTTTTATTTTATTTCATTATTTTTTTATTCTCCTATTTCTTAAACTGGCATCCCCCACTCCGGGATCCTTTTTTTCGGAAAATTTATATCGTCTGATTAATTATTTATTTATTAGAAAGGAAAAAGGAATGCGAATGGTTTACTGGAGTGAATTTATATCAATTTGCCGATTCTTTATTTCTAATCGATATCCAATAATCATAAAAAATTTGCTCCTTCATCTTCATTTCTTAGATTTTTCTTTAAAGTATTTATCGATAGATGTGAATCATAACATTGGTATATAATATTTCGAATAATAATAAATATATGAATGATTTTTTTTTATATCGAAAATATATTTTGATTAACCCTCTGATGGTGACTCCAAATGTGGTTTTCTCCCACACTCATACCTACGGAAGGTTATAATACCCCAGGGAGTTTCAATCTCACCGTGCCTAATAAAAGTATTAGATCCAAATCATATTTTATTCATGTGAACCATATAAGACTACCAATCTATTTATTTTAGGCTTAACATTTAGTTAACAACCAACAGTTTAGTCAAATTATCTTATTTTGTATATATATTGATATGTTTGTAATGTTTTTCGTTTTGCCAGTTTTTCTTTTCTTTTGTTGAGGAATGTTTTTCAAATAATAAAATAATATGACAAAAGATCACTTCTTACAGTTCTATAACGAGAACATGCTTTGATCAAATATTAGAATATTTAGAATATATAGAAAAGGGCATGTTTTGTAGCACAAGTACATATAATTCATTAAAAATGAAAATTTGAAAAATCTATATTTAACTTATCTCCATGGTTGACCTTACCTGATTTAATGGGTTTCAAAGTACACCTTACCAGCAAAAGAAAGCTTCTATTCAATATATATATATACTAGCTGCTCAGAGCTCCTTCGTCGCTCTTCACACCTAGAAGGGGCCCCGCCCCCTGTACCCCCGAGTGGTACATAGTATTTGGTTGAAAGTAGTAAAAGGTTTTCATCCATTTTGTTTCAATCAATGTATAACATAAAACATTCATTTCTTATTGTGTGATTATTTAAAATATATTTTAATTTAATCAGTAAATTAATTATATATATTTTTATTGAATATGTTATATCTATCTACTCGAAAGTTCTTGGCAGCTACAACCACATTTCTCCAAGTGTCCTTATCCTGAGCCTCTGTTCCATCTTTCTTACGTCATTCCCTGGTGTCCTCATCTTTGGCCCATAAATGCTGGGGAGAATCCTATTCTCAAATACTCTGAATCCACTCTCATCTCCTAAGATCATAGACCATGTCTCACACTCATATAATACAACAGACAAAATAATTGTTTTATATATTTTAATTTTCATTCCCTTTTATAATAATTTTGATGAGATAAGCCTCTTTACTGCATGATAACAGGCGTTTTCCGATTGCAACTTCGATTTAAATTCTTCTCAAATATTATTATCCTTCGTGATTACATTCAATTTTTCTACATATTCAAATTCTACATTTTGTATGTTAATACTGCTCCTGTTTGTTTCTAAATATATTTATTTATCATTATTAATTTCAAACCTCATCTCTTTTCCTACCTCGATTAATCTGTAATTGCAATTGCCGAATCTCCTATTATATTTAAGTCGTCTGGGTCACCTAATATTTTACAATTGATTTCCGCATCTTACTCTTTCTTTACTACCTTCAAGATATATTTTAAGATCAAAATTTGAAAAAGTTTATCCGGATCTATTGAGTCATGCGTAGGTTTTACTAAAGTCTACAAATAATTAGTGAACAGAGATATTGAATTTGCGGTTTTTTTAATATCTGTCATAATGAAAATATCTTAATTAATGTTGATCGATATGGCATGAACCCGCAATGATATCGTCTAATATTTCCTCCGCCTATAGTTATAAGTATTGTATATGTTATAATAGAGTATAATATTTCTTGATCATTTCATTTTGATATTTTAATTTCATTGCTTGATTTTTATTGAATATTTTTAATTATAATAAAATTTTAGAAAATGCAAAGTTAGAGACTTGAGACAATTTATAAAAATTAACGGTATAAAATATCCTATTCTCAAATACTCTAAATCCTCTCTTATCTCTTAAGATCATAGACCATGTCTCACACCCATATAATACAACAGACAAAATAATTGTTTTATATATTTTAATTTTGATTCCCTTTTATAATAATTTGATTTGAATGAGATAACCCTCTTTATTGCATTACAGGCGTTTCCCGATTGTAGCCTCGATTTAAATTCTTCTCAAATATTATTATCCTTCGTGATTACATACAATTTTTCTACATATTCAAATTCTACATTTTGTATGTTAATACAGCTTCTGTTTGTTTCTAAATATTTCTATTTATCATTATTAATTTCAAACCTCATCTCTTTTCCTACCTCGATTAATTTTTCCTACCTATCTGTAATTTCAATTGCCGAATCTCCTATTATATTTAAGTCGTCTGGGTAACCTAATATTTTACAATTGATTTCCGCATCTTACTCTTTCTTTACTACCTTCAAAATAAATTTGAAGATCAAAATTTGAAAAAGTTTATCCGGATCTATTGATTGAGTCATGCGTATGTTTTACTAAAGTCTACAAATAATTATTGAACAGAAATATTGAATTCGCGGTTTTTTTCGAAATTCTGTCATAATGAAAATATCTTAATTAATGTTGATCGATTTGGCCTGAACCCGCAATGATATCTTCTAATATTTCCTCCTCCTATGGTTCGTAAGTATTGTATATGTTATAATAGAGATAGAGTATAATATTTCTTGATCATTTCATTTTGATATTTTAATTTCATTGAATGAACAACACGGAGAACTATATAAACTTCAAAAAAATTAAATTCTGCGGTTATTGATATTAATAAAATTTAAAGCCTATGTTACCATAGAAGTATATAAGAATATTGTGATGTAATTTCATAGAAATCGTTTCAGCCAATTTTGAGTCTATAACATCCTTATTTTCCTGACAGACAGACATAAAAAATTCTAAAGTCACTTTTGGATTCTAGAGGTCATGAAACGCGAAGATATGCAAAAATTTTTAAATTCTGAGCAATGTGCAGACAAAAACCTTTTTATAAATATATATATAGATTTATATATTAATCTAAAATTTATCTTATTAGTCTTGTAAACGTTTTAAGTATAAATCTTTCTGTCTTTCTATCTTGAAAATGTTCAATTTGTTTATAGTTTTAAATTACCAAGTGTCGGTTAAGTGAGAATTTTTTTTTTTGATGTTCAATTGTTTTTGTTTATAATTCTAAATTACCGGTAAAGTGTCGGTTAAGTAGGAAATTTCTTTTTTGTTTGTTTCTATGACAGCAAAAAGGTAAACAAATTACATACATACATACATACAAACACTCTCCTTTATATATATAGATATATAATATATATATATATTATTATCAGATTTATCAGGGATATAATCACGTATTTTTGTGAGATTGTTTTCTAGACGTTTCGGAACCCATTTTGGCTCCATTTTCAAGAGATTATTTAGGTGGGAGTATTTTTGGGATTCTGGCTCTTACTCTGTGTGACCAAGGGTTAATGTCGGGATTTTGGGTTGATAGGTTGGGTGGTTTTGTACTCACTGCGTTGCTGTAGAGCTCCGAAGAATCCTGGGCAATCCTGAGACCGGCACACGTCCGCACTGGACAACAGCCCGAGGCCAACTGAGGACTGACGCTTGGGATTCTACCTGAGCTTGCTCTCTTGAAAATGGCGCCAAAATGGGTGCCGAATCGTCTAGAAAACAATCTCACAAAAATACGTGATTATATCCCTGATAAATCTGATAATAATAATAACAATAACATTCACGGAAACCTAAACCAATATATATATATATATATATATATTGTAAAATATTTTTCTTCAAACATAATAAAATAAAAAAAATATTGTAGTTTTTATAAAATGAATGTTCTCTCTCTGCAGCACCCAGCGTACTCACCAGACATAGCGCTTTCTGATTATCACTTGTTCAGAATGATGCACCATGAAATGCGAAAATAGATTGATGACTGGATCGCTGCCAAACCAACATCGTTTTTTCGACATGGTATCACCATGTTGCAAGAAAGACGTTGGTAAAAGTTGTAGAAAATGATAGAAAATATTTTCATTAATAGATATTGTTCAAGTTTTTTTAAATAAAGTATTATTAAAGTGAAAAAATGATCAGGATACATGCAAACACCTAATATATGTTAATTATTTTTGCTCTTATAATTTCAAAAAATCTTAATCTATTATTATTAGTACCGGGACCCCGAGCCTCGGCTCGGTACTTAAGTTAAAAAAAATGATTCATTATTATTGGGTTTGGCTGGTAATATTAATACCTGGGATACCGAGCTGTCGCTCGAAAAAATGTTTAGACATTATTATAGACATTTTCATTCTGTAAATTAAATAATTTTATTTCATTTAAATAAATATCTATTTTTAAATAATTTTTTTCTCTACATTATTTATCTAATTCTGACAATATATTAAGATCACACCGGGACCCCGAGCCTCGGCTAGGTAATTAAGTTAAAAAAAAATAATTCATTATTATATTGGGTTTGGCTGGTAATATTAATACTTGGGACACCGAGCTGATATACAATTCTTTAATTATTTATTACAATTATTAAATGTTGCATCATTGCATGGAACTTGGGGTCCTCAATAATACATAAATATGTATTATTAGATATGTTTCTAAGTGCATGAATTTTTTTTTTTTATTGGAAGAATGATAAATATATATCGTAATTTATAATTATAAAATATTATTAAAATATATATTTTTAATTTTATTTCGAAATTAAATAAAAAATTTTAAAATATTTTAAATATAAAAAAAATATTAAAACAATATCTTTTAAAAAAAGGCGGGAGTCAAATTTCAATATGAGTGTCATTTGTCCATATATAAATTAAAAGATAAGATTAGTTAATTAAAATATATATATAAACAAAAGCAAAATTAAATAATAAAAATTTATAAAAAATAAAAAAAAAATTTGAATTAATATTAAATTATTAGTTAATGACTAATAAGTAATTAATAAAATAAAAAAAATAAAATTTATTACAATATTACAATTATTAAATGTTGCATCATTTTAATTAATAAAATAAAATAAAAGAAATTAAATTTAATCAAAGAACAATGAATAAATAAATATAAAATAATAGATAAAAAAAAAAAAAAATTTTTTCCGCCGGTTTCGATCCTGCTAAGTTGACTATTCAAAACAGTGCCTTTACCCATTAGACTGATATATATTTAGTTAATTAACATGACATTTTTACTCTCTTTGCAAGAATTATATGTTTTTTTGTTTTTGTTTTTGTTTTTTTTGAGAGTGATTAATAAATATATATATATATATTTTATTAAAAATAAATATTTTTAATTTTATTTCGAAATTAAATAATGAATTTTAAAATATTTTAAATATATAAAAAAATGTTAATTCAATTCATTTAAAAAAAAGCGGGAGTCAACCAACCATATTTTATTTTGTTAATAATTAATTAATTAAGATTAATAAATATATATATATATATATATTATTAAAAATAAATATTTTTAATTTTATTTCGAAATTTATTTTATTTTAAAATATTTTAAATATAAAAAAAATATTAATTGAAGTAAAATTGATGACGTCACACCCATATATAATTTTCAATTAAGAAATTAATAATGAAGCTGTAAGTTTCAAGAGATGTGATCAATAAAACTCAATTTTTCTTTATAAATACTATATCTAGTGTGAATTTGAAAAAAATCGTTAGAGCGGTTTTTGAGAACCAATGGTTATAGAAAGAAATATAGATATATAGAAAGAAATATAGATATATATATGTGGGAATGGAGCCTTTTGGCTCATCACCGTCCGAATCATCAAAAGCCTGGCGCATCTTGCTGCCTCAAAGTCGGCCATTCTCAACCACAATATCATCGGAGTTGGTGCTTCCTCTCAACGCCGCTCCAAGCAGCGAGCGCCCCAGACGCCGTCGCCGCCTCCCCACCATGCGCTACCATCACCGTCGCCGCCATTCTCCCACTCCACGCCACCGACCAATAGCAACCGAGTTCCAGCTGTTTGGACTTCCTTTTAAAAAGGACACCAGCACAATTCGAGTTTAGTTTTACAGTCGACACTTTACAGTCCTTTGTACATCGCCAGAAGTATTCAAGAAACGAAGAAGTTACATTTTCATTTATTTTTACACTGTTTTTTATCTTGTTCATCTTTATTCAATAAAACGATATTTTTGCAACCATTTAAACAAAACAGATATTTTTTGCTAAACAACCCCTAGACAACGAAATTCCCTACAAATTGGAGGCTCAGTCCGAGATTGAAAACAACTCGTTTATCGTTCGGGCAAAAGAAGATTCCTAGACTTATTCACTCTCAAGATTTTATGTGAATAATCTTCAAGAAAAGATACAAGATTCAAGATTCAAGTTTTATTCACTTTCAAGATTTTTGTGAATAATTCTTAAGAAAAAGATACAAGATTAAAGATTGAAGATTTATTTACTTCCAAGATTTTTGTGAATAATTGTCAAGGAAAAGATTCAAGATTTAAGATTGAAAACTTATTCACTTTCAAGATTTTTTTTTGTGAATAATCATCAAGAAAGAAAATACAAGATATAATACAGTGAAGATTAAAGAAATAAAAATATATTAAAGATGTCGAAATTGGCTCGTTTTCCAAAAATCGCAAAAAACATAATGCAGGCCAAACCATATGAATTGAAAGGACTAAAAACAATAATAACCGGCGACGCAACATGCCGCCTCAGTAGAAAAACCCTACTCAACTTTGAAGGGTTCAACTTTGTTGAAGGTTCTGAAGAATATGAGAAAAAAAATGAAGAATTAACGGAAAAACTATCCAGTAAGCAACTACGTCAAACATCTAATATACTCAATCTTCCTGAGCAAGACAGCGACGAACTAATTAGAGGTAAAATTCTATCTTGGTTATGTACACTGGACGAAGATGATGAAGAAGAAGAAGAAGAAGATGATGATGAAGAAGAAGAAGAAGAAGAAGAAGAACTGGAAATATTTCATTCTCCGGCTCGAAGCACACGAACCGAACAACCTATACCGAGTCATAACAACTACAGAAGACACGTCCAAATACAAGACATCGAATCAACAATTAAGAAATACGATGGATCAACCAAGTATCCAATCAATAAATGGGTCACTGAAATCGACGAAGCCGCTTCACTCTACGATTTGGACGACAGACACGTGCTGATACTTGCCAAACGATCAATTCAAGGCTTAGCAAAAACTTTGGTAGACAGTGAACAAAATATAAACTCCTGGAAGAAGCTCAAAAGTATTCTGCTAAAAGAATTTTCTGAAAAAGTTAACGCAGCGGACATTTTCAGACAACTCGGAAACTCCATGATAGAGAAAAATGAAGACGCCTTTGCTTATTATCTACGAATGAAAGAATTGGCAAATCAAGTAAATGCAAGCGATCAGGTCTTGATGGATTACGTCATAAATGGAATACCTGATCCAAACCAGAAAATGTTCTTGCAAGACGCATCTAGTTTAGAGGTTTTCAAGCGTAAAATCAAAATATGCGCTCGAATGAGAAAAACAAAACCTCAAGAATTAGTTACACCCGCCAGAAGACATGAAGCACAAAAAATCAACCAGAACAGGCTAACAAAGTCAGTCTTCAAAAAACGATGCATCAACTGTGGAGACCAACAACACTTGACAGATGCATGTCCATTCAAAGACAAAGGGACCAAGTGCTTCAGATGCAACGAGTTTGGACACAAGGCACCTCAATGCCCGAAGAAGTCGACAAACGGAAATATCAACATAGTGTCAAAGCATGTCGAAGCAATTAATCTTAAAGACATCCAGCTTAACGGACACCATATGAAAGCATTGATTGACACTGGGGCCTGTGCAACACTAATCAGCGAATCTGTCTGGCATGAAATAAACCAACCCGACCTCACAGAATCCAACAAAGTGTTCACCGGGCTAGGAAAAACTAAAATTAAACCTTTAGGGTACTTCCAGACACCAATCATAATTGACTCATCCACCTATGATGTTCCAATTCACGTCGTCAGTTCAGGAGTAATAAACGAACCGGTCATCATCGGTAGTGATCTCCTAGCACAAGCCGAAACAACGTTGG
This sequence comes from Labia minor, assembly GCA_963082975.1. Taxonomy (NCBI): domain Eukaryota; kingdom Metazoa; phylum Arthropoda; class Insecta; order Dermaptera; family Spongiphoridae; genus Labia; species Labia minor. Next base: position 93,676,544 of record OY720344.1, on the reverse strand, counting down.
GCCCCAAAGGAATCACTCTAAAAAAATTAACAGAAGAAATACAGATAATGAACATCAAAGTAGAAAATTCAACAGAGATGAATTTCTCTCCAGATGTAAGCAAAGCACAGAAAGATGAAATCAAAAAACTAGTATTAGAATATTCTCCGAAAAAAACTAAGACGACCAACGTGCGTATGAAGATTATTTTGAAAGACGAGGAACCAGTTTTCCGCGGTCCTAGACGTCTACCACCTATTGAAAGAGATATAGTCGACCAACAAGTGAATGAATGGATCAAGGAAGGAATAGTGGAACCATGTTATTCAGAATACGCCAGCCAGGTGGTGATAACCAGGAAGAAGTGCGGCACCCCTCGCATTTGCATCGATTACCGCGGAATCAATGCTAAAATGATTAAAGACAGATTTCCTTTGCCTTTGATCGAGGATCAACTGGATAAGCTGCAGAATGCAAGAGTTTTCTCAACAATAGACCTCAAGAACGGATTTTTTCATGTAGAAGTCGAAGAAAACAGTCGGAAGTACACAGCATTCATAACTCATCAAGGGCACTTTCGGTTCCGAAAAGTACCTTTTGGACTCTCCAATTCTCCTGCAGTATTCACTCGCTTTGTAAATCAAGTGTTCACCGACCTCATCGCCCAAAGGATAGTGCTCCCCTACATGGATGACTTGATTATACCAGCTGAAGATGTGGAAGAAGCCATCAGTCGACTAAGAATAGTTTTGAAGCAAGCCGAAGACTACGGACTGTCAATAAACTTCAAGAAATGCCAGTTCGTTCAGAAAGGTGTAGAATTTTTGGGTCATCGCATCGAGGGTGGAAAGCTTTATCCATCCATGTTGAAGAGCGTAGCAGTTAGAAATTTTCCTGAACCAAAAAATGTGAAGCAAATTCAAAGTTTTCTGGGACTCACTGGATACTTCAGGAAGTTTATCCCCTACTACTCGATCATTGCTAGACCACTAAGCAATCTCTTAAAGAAAGACACTTCTTTCATATTTCAAGACGAGCAACGAAATGCTTTCAATGAATTAAAACGACTACTCTCCGAAGAACCAGTCCTGAGTATCTACCGAGAAGACGCCGAACTGGAGCTACACACAGATGCATCGCAAGACGGCCTTGGAGGAATCTTATTACAACGATCACCTGATGATAACCGTTTTCATCCAATTTACTACCTTAGCAAGAAAACCACAGATACAGAAAGAAAATATACCTCGTATGAACTCGAAGTATTTGCCATCATACACTCCCTAAGAAGGTTCAGAGTGTATCTTTTGGGGCGACGTTTCAAAATAGTCACCGACTGTCAAGCATTCCAAAAAACAATGTCCAAAAAAGATTTGCCACCCAAGATAGCCAGATGGGGGATGCTTCTAGAGGAATTTGATTATTCATTAGAGCACCGACCGGGTCAGCGTATGGCTCATGTGGATGCGCTTAGCCGCAACCCAATTTCCATCATCCAAGAATCGAGAAATACCAAGATGAGCACCGCCCAAGATGAGGATGAGAAGCTCCGAATCATAAAGGAAATCCTTAAAAATAAACCATTTGAAAACTATCTTTTGAAAGACAAGATCCTGTATAGACAAATCGGTGACCAAGAACTGTTGGTGATTCCAGAAAGAATGCAAAGAGAATTAATAAAAGATATACACGAAAATGGACATCTATCGCCAAAGAAAATAGAAGAAGTGGTAAAACGCGAATATTACATTCAAAATCTAAAGGAGAAGATTAATCAGAGCGTCAACAACTGCATCACCTGTATTCTGGCCAATAAGAAATCCGGAAGAAAAGAAGGATTTTTACATCCACTTACGAAAGAGAGCTGCCCATTGCATACCTACCACGTTGACCATCTCGGGCCTTTAGAAACGACAAGTAAAAGGTACAAACACATTCTAGTGATTGTCGACGCTTTCACAAAATTCGTATGGCTATATCCGACGAGGACGACAACGGCAACGGAGACTATTTCGAAACTGGAGCTGCAAAGTAAAACATTTGGAAACCCACACAATATAATATCAGACCGAGGAACGGCTTTCAGCTCGAATGACTTTCGGGCTTATTGCGAGAGGGAAGATATCCAACATCATATGGTCACCACGGGACTACCCCGAGCAAACGGCCAAGCAGAACGTGTGAATGCCACAATAATACCCATACTCACAAAACTAGCAGCAGATGAATCGGGAAAGTGGTACAAGCATATTGACGACGTTCAGCGAGTAATCAACTCCACTTTTCACCGAAGCATAAACAATTCACCGTTCGAACTGATGATCGGCACTCGTATGAGGCAGAAATCGGATATAAGGATTAAAGAATTATTGGAAGAAGAAATGGCAAAAAATTTCCAAGAAAATCGAGATGAAATGAGGCTGCAAGCGAAACTTCAGATTCAGAAAGTGCAGGAAGAAAATCGACAGTCTTATAATGCAAAGAGGAAGCCTGCAAGAAGATATGAACTTGGCCAGCGCGTGGCCATAAAACGAACACAGTTCGGACCAGGACTCAAGCTCAAGCTAAAGTTTTTGGGACCTTACAAAATCACAAAGGTCAAACCTCAAGATACATATGACGTAGAAAAGGACGGGCTCATAGAAGGACCTTTTCATACCACGACTTGCTCCGAGTATATGAAGCCCTGGGTAGGAGAAGAAGATTGACGTATTCGAGGCCGAATACATCGCAGGACGGCCGAATGTGGGAATGGAGCCTTTTGGCTCATCACCGTCCGAATCATCAAAAGCCTGGCGCATCTTGCTGCCTCAAAGTCGGCCATTCTCAACCACAATATCATCGGAGTTGGTGCTTCCTCTCAACGCCGCTCCAAGCAGCGAGCGCCCCAGACGCCGTCGCCGCCTCCCCACCATGCGCTACCATCACCGTCGCCGCCATTCTCCCACTCCACGCCACCGACCAATAGCAACCGAGTTCCAGCTGTTTGGACTTCCTTTTAAAAAGGACACCAGCACAATTCGAGTTTAGTTTTACAGTCGACACTTTACAGTCCTTTGTACATCGCCAGAAGTATTCAAGAAACGAAGAAGTTACATTTTCATTTATTTTTACACTGTTTTTTATCTTGTTCATCTTTATTCAATAAAACGATATTTTTGCAACCATTTAAACAAAACAGATATTTTTTGCTAAACAACCCCTAGACAACGAAATTCCCTACATATATACAATTTTAGCTAGCATAATAAGATTAGATATATCACTAATGTAACGGACAAAGTATTTATATTTTTTATTATTATTCATTTTATTTTGTTTTTCTATTTGTCTTATTACAGTGGTTCTTAAACTGTGGTCCGCGGACCCCTGGGGGTCCGCGAAGCCTTTACTGGGGGTCCGCGGTCCTCGGAAAAAAATCATCGTAAAAATATATACATATATAAATATTTAAAGTTCATTGTTTAACTATATCCTCCTAGAGAATTACGGCTATAATTTAATACTATTAATAATACTATTTTATTTTATTAAATTGATAATTATGTCAATTAATTTTTTGTGAATAAATAAACATATATAAAAAACTATATATAAAATTTGAATTTTCATCCATTCATTCATTTAAAATCATTTTTCGATTGTTCCTTTAAAATAACCCCTCTTAGGGGCTCGGAAGGGGAGGCATATAAGGGAATTTTCTTTCACTTTGTTATTGGGGAAAACCAGGGGAGGGGACAGTCTTACCCGGAAAAACCCAAATTGTCAGCGTCCACTCTGGGGTTTTAAACAGTTTTAAAGCAAATGTTAATTATAAGTTCATTTCTCAACGAGTTGTATCTTTAAATTATTTTTATTAATTTAATTAATTATAATTAAATTATAGCTAATAATAGTTTATTATAGCTAATAATTTTTTTTAATTTTTAGTGTAATTTGCATGATCATTATTTTATAAAAACACTAAACACATTTTGCAATTTCCCAGAAAGGCTGTTTTTGAGAGTAAGTATAAGTTAGTTTTATGAATAAAAAATATTTATTTTAATAATATTTTAGAATCAAATTACGAAATTAATAATATTTTAGAATCAAATTACGAAATATATTTATTATATAAATTAATATTCATTTAAAATGATATTAAATCATTTATTTAAAATGATTTAAAACATTTATTAAAATGATTTAAAACATTCATTTAAAATGATATTAAAACATTCATTTAAAATCATATTAAAACATAGCTAGTAAATAATAATTCGTTATATTTATATTATATTTATATTATATTTATATTATTGTAGTTCAATGTTAATAAATTACTCCATAAAATGGATCGTTGGCTACAAACTGGTTCAACACAGAAACGGAAAGAATCAGATGATGAGGCATCAACAGCAAACTCTACCAAGAAACGCAAAACTAGAAAATATTCGGATGATTATTTATCATTTGGATTTACTTATATTTGCAACAATGATGTGGAAAGACCAGTCTGCGTTCTATGTCAGGAAAGTTTATCCAATGAAAGTATGAAACCTGCTAATCTCAGACGTCATTTACAAACAAAGCACAGCGAGCATGTTAGTAAGTCTATCGAATTTTTTAAAATGAAAAAAGAAGAACTTAATTCAAGTCAGAAATTGATGGTAAAGACGGGATCTGGTGGTATGAGTAAGAAAGCAGTAATGGCATCATATGAAGTAGCTCTACTTATTGCTAAAGCAGGAAAGCCGCATAATATAGCAGAGCAATTAATTCTTCCTGCTACAAAAGTAATTACAAATATAATGTTAGGAACTAAAGCAGCAAACGATATAAATTTGATTTCATTATCAAATGATACGGTTAAGAATAGGATTGAAGACATGTCATGTAATATAAAAGAAGAATTAATATCGAGAGTGCGCAAAAGTCACTATTACTCATTACAATTGGATGAAAGTACTGATGTCACTAATAATGCCAATTTGTTAGCTTTCATTAGATATGAGTTTGAAAATCAAATACAAGAAGATGTATTGTTTTGTGATTCACTACCTTCACGAACGACAGCTAATGACATATTTAACAGTTTGAATAATTTTATAACCGAAAATGAAATAGAGTGGCCAAAATGTGTTGGAATTTGCACTGATGGTGCTCGTGCAATGTCAGGTACAAGAACTGGATTGATTGCTCTTATTAAAAATGTTGCGCCTCAGGTTGTTTGGAATCATTGCTGCATTCACAGAGAATCATTAGCAGCCAAAAATATGTCACCAGATTTGAAAAGAACATTAGACGAAGTAGTTAAAATTGTCAATTTCATTAAGGCTCGTCCACTTAATTCCAGAGTTTTTAAAATTTTGTGTGAGGAAATGGGTAGTCAACATACACATTTATTATTACATACAGATGTACGTTGGTTGTCCCGCGGGAAAGTACTCATTCGCCTTTTTGAGCTTCGAGATGAAATACGATTGTTTTTAATAGATGCGCATTTTGAACTGACCGAATGTTTCAATGATTTTATCTGGTTAGCTAAGGTGGCTTACTTGACTGATATTTTTACAAAATTGAACGAACTTAATTTGAGCCTGCAAGGTACTGTTGTAAATATATTTAAAGTTGAAGATAAAATAGAAGCAATGATTAAAAAAATCGACTTGTGGTCGAAACGCATCCAGAACGGTGTATATGAGTCTTTTCCAACTCTCAATGATTTCATAGAAAGCTCCAGTGAAAAATTGCTTAATCAAACGCGTCAATTATTTGTTGAACATTTAATTACTTTGAAAAGCAACTTCAGGAAGTATTTTTCTACTCCTGATCCTTGCAATAACTGGATCAGAGATCCATTTAATATGGAAATTACAAATACTAAACATTTATCTGCACCTGAACAAGATATTCTCGTGGAATTATCATGTGATACAACTTATAAACTAAAATTTAACAAAACTGAATTGAGCAACTTTTGGTTACTTCTCAGGTCAGATTATCCTGCGCTTGCAAATAAAGCACTTCAACACTTGATTCCATTCTGCACAACATATTTATGCGAACAAGCTTTTTCGGTACTATTTTATATTAAGTCTAAATATAGAAACAAATTAAATGTAGAGCCGGATCTTAGATTAAAAGTTTCCAATATTAAGCCAGATATTGAGATTCTTGTTTCAAGAAAACAACTGCATACATCTCATTAAATATGTAAGTTATATTTAATGAGATAGATGCAGTTATTTTTTAAAATATTTCTTATTTAATATTTTCTGAAAAAAATTATAAAATATTTATATGAATTTAATGTAAGTACCCATTATAATTTGTGAGATTTGTTGCTATGACAATGTTTGTATTTTCTTTCTTCAATATTATAATTTCTAATAAAATGTGTTCTACAATATGCAAAAAAATCGTTATTCACCAATCACTGTTAGAAATATTCATCATATATCCTTGTCCTTATGAGATCGTAAGCCAGAAATTAATTAATAAAATGACGTAAAGTACCTAAAGTTGTGATGGGGGTCCGTCAAAAAAAATTTTTTCAAGTGGGGGTCCGTGGAGTACATAAGTTTAAGAACCTATGTCTTATTATATTAACAAAGTTATTTTGTCGCCTTAATGTTAAAATGTAATAAATGTATATAGATATAATATTTTGACTAACGGGAGGAACAATCTCTCTCCAAGTTTTTATATATTTTTGTCAGTTGAGAATTGGGAGTTGAAAAAGATATATCATCCTGATATGAGCTTGTAACTATCACGTCCCGTGATATAATTAATTTTTTTATAAATCATATCATCCTGTGATAACTATTACTGTTACTCCCTTTAATAATAGTGAATTACATTATCTTATTTTTTTATTTATTTAAATGTCTTATATTTAATCTGTTTTAAACTTTTTTATTAATTAAAGTGTATTAGTGCGAACATTTTTTTTTTCCTTTCCCTTAAATTTTTTAACACCCTTTTGTATTTTGGGATAAAGACAATTTCCCCAAAGTCTGGTGCCCATAATTTACTTATAATACAATTCACAGTCATCGTGGGTCATTACAAGGGAACCATACTTGGATCCTCTTACAAAGTGGCACCCAACGTATTTTTTACACTAATAATTTTCTGTATACTTAATGAAAAAGATTTAAAATTCTCTCTATAAATAAATAAGACTAAATGAATATCATTAGATTCATTAGATATTAATTTGATAATTTTCTTAAAAAATAAGATTTTTTGTTATTTATTTTAATTTTCTATATAATTATTTCTCTAATATGATGAGTTGAGTGGCTTCCAAACTAAAATCTGCCCCCTCTCTCCTTTCTACCCTCGCACGTTGGAACAATATACACGGCTGAGCTGATTTATTTGACATGTTCTGGGAACGAAGCACTTGTATTAAAAAATAAAATCCAGTTAGGTTTTCTGGTAATTTGGCACACATGGCGAATCATAGTCCGTGGGAATTTTAGTTTAACGGAGTGCACACACAGAAGCAAAGTATCCTTGTAAATAACGCCAGCATCGCATCGGCCCCGCTCACCCCATTCAATCCTTACACCATCCAACAAGCAGCAATAGACCTGCCACACAGCCGCTTGTTTATTTATATCTAATGATAGAAACGGAATTGAACATTTTATATTTATCCCAACACACCCCGAAAGATATATTTATTCAAAATTAAATTAAACACACTCATCTGTGCATTAGATCATTTTCAATTAGTTTAATACTTTTCATTAAAAATCATTATATAAATAATTAAAAGTGGAAGATAACTTTTTAAAGGGAAACCAATTAATTGTTAGAATATATGAAATAATTTAATTTTTTTTATATTTTAAAAAACTATTTTTGAATTTATTTATTTATTTTTCTAGAGGATCCATGTTAGCGAATTTATACATTTAGTTATTTGGATTCACAAACAAACTAATATTATATACTAAATTTTTAATTTAATTTAATCCTTAATTTTTATGAGTTTTACCACTAACTACGTTTTTGCTTGATCTAAATCTTATATCTATCCTACCTCTGTGGTTCTACGGAATAAGAAGGTTCTCGGCCACAGCAACCACATTCCTCCAAATACCCCTATCTCTCTCACATCTCTTCCTATATTGTCACCAACAGCCTCCTTGGTGGATGTTTCCCAGTTAGTCTTCCACACAAATGTATTTCGCAAGTCCATTATTACCCATTCTTGCTACATAACCTTTTTGATTTTATTACTCTATGTTTGTAGATGCATAGAAATCGTGCAATTCCATCTTGTACAGTCTCTGCCTTTCCCTGGTGACCCCATCCTTTTTGTCTCATAAATGCTGCTCATAAATACTCTAAATCTATGCCTCACACCCCATAATATAACCGACAAAATAATTGTTTTATATATTTTAATTTTGATTCCCTTTGATAATAATTTTGACAAGATAAGCGTCTTTACTTCATAACAGGCGTTACTCGAATGCAACCTCAAATTAAATTCTTCTCGAATATTATTATCCTTCGTGATTACAAAACCTAAATATTTAAATATCTTATAATATTTAAATAATAAAAAATTTGAATTAATTAAATTTATGATAGATTAAATTACTAATACATATTAACAAGAATTTCTATAATCTGAATCCAATAATAATAAAGCAGTAAATTTAATTTAATCTGATATTTATTTCTCATTTTTTAAAATTTGTCGAAAAATAAACACTAATATCACCAATTTTTATTTTCGTCTTTATACTAAAACTCCCTTTACACAGCACTTTTCGTCACGTTTCCAATAAATATAAGTTTAAGATCGACAGTTTTTCTTTCATTCTCTCTCTTCTCTAAACCTGAATTGTGTCAGAGAGGCATCAGGATTTTTTTTATTCGTTACCAACCCTAAACCCCTATTGGTTGTCACTCTCTTGAAGCACTCAGTTCATTCTCACTCCTCATCCGAACATTTCCTTCTTTACTTCTTGCTCAAGGCGATTGCAAAATGAAGGAACAAATTTTAATCAAAAGGAAAAAAAAAGATAATATAGTTACTAGAAAGTTTATTGGTAAGAGTGGAAGGAAGATATTTAGTCGCTTGGTGGAAGGCGAACTAGGGGGAGTAAAGGGAAAGAAAGGGTTCTAGGGGTAACGAGGCGAAAAACGCTTCCTACGCTTCTGTAGATGATAATTTCGAAATGGTAATAATAATAATAATAATAATAAATATATTCAGAAAGTTACATAATTTTTTTGGTTTATGTTAAAGAATTAATTCAATTATTTATTATATTTATTTAATTAATATATATATATATATATATAGATTTAATATCTTTTTTTAAATTTAAATTATTAATTTTTATAATAACATTAGTTGAAATATAGGGTACGGGACGTGAAAATAAATGATAAAAATCTTCGATTACACAAAATCAAAATGTCAAATTTTGGTTTCTTATCAGGACTGTCTTCAGGACTTGGTAGAAGGGAACAATAGTAAAAGGTTTTAGTGAAAAAGACTTAATATCAAGATCTAGGGTGAACTTGTTCAAATTTGGATATAAATAAAATACATCATTGTGAATTTCTTTAAAATTACTTCCACATACAGTATTCCATTTCTTGACATTTCAGCTTATTTTGGATTCTTTGGGCTTCTATCACATGAATAGCAAATTCAATTTATTACACATCTGTTGGTTGGTGAATTTTGTATGTCTTCATATTGAGATTTTTATACAAAATTTCCACAACGGTAATTAAACAAAATTAACTCACTATGATTTTAATAAATCAAACGGTTGAGTAATGAAACAATAAATACTAAGAAAGTAATAAATATGTTGGAAGTAGTAAAATAATCCAAATGATGAACTAAATAGTCAAGATAACAAATGAAGTAGAAGATGAAGAGAAAAATAGGAATTTATAAATTAAGAAGTAAAATAAATTATTAAAGTAAACTTACTTGTGGAAGTGGTTTTAAGATGGTTCTTATTTAAATATTTTATATTAATTTAATTAAGAGCAAATTAAATCAATAAATAATATGCAATTCAATTTTTAAATAAAATGAATGTTTTATAAAATTATTTATTGGATTTAAGAATTATTCTAGTATTTTTCTACAGTTTTGGCTGCTCTCCATCTTTTCTCGTTTTTTCTTCTTATTTTATAAAAATGAATTTCAACTTGAGAATAAGATTGCTTAATCTTGGCAGTCTCCAAGGTGAGATTCGTTTGTCACTTTTAATATATTATTCCCAGATTGTCATTTTACAAGTCGAGATGAAATTAATTATAATAAACTAAAAAGAAAGGAATATGATGAAAGAGATTCTTAGAGTTTAGGGTTTTTTAATAACTTAACTAGTAAATTTTAATAATTTATACTAATAACATATTTTATTCATATCAAAAAGTAATAAAATAAAAAAAATGATTAAATATTTTATTTGCCTAATTCCACTTGGTATGAAAAATTTATCCGTATTTAAATAATATATGTATACCTACCTATAAATAAATTAAAATGATTTAGAGAATGCAATTATATTTATAAATATTAATCAAGTTAGTAATTTGGATATACACTTAATTTAAAATTAAAATGTTTATCAAGCGAAATTAAAATGTTCTAAACTAATTTCAGAAGGCCTATGAATGAATGTGTTTTTTTTTAAAAAAAAAAGAAAAAAAATAAATTTATTTGGTAAATAAATGTTTTATTTATTTGCTTTACGTTAAATTATTCGATTCTAAATAAAAATATTTGTGTGCGAAAAGTCCCTAGTCGGTGGTGGTTTGGTCAAGCAAAGAGAAATCATAGCTGTCACTCGGGCTTAATATGGATAGGGTTTGAAGCTACTGCAGTTCTCGCCGGCTATGGCCAGGGGAGGGTTCCGGATTGGGTGACCGGGATGGGGAGTGACGGCGTCGAGTGAAAAACGAACTGAGGATGAGGAGAGGACCTCAATAATTCACCCTGACCAACCAAAGAGAACCTTCACGCCGATGAAATATTAATGAATTAAAGTGGCCTCTATCTCTCTCTTTTGCCCATATAAATATAGAAATGGGGTTATGTATACTTTCTATGTGGGTGTGTCGCAATGTAAACTCTGAGGTTTTTCATAAACCAAAAAAAAAAAAAAGATTTTAAAAATTATTGCAAAATAACGAAATAACAATTAATAAAAAAAACATTTTAAAAATATCCTATTAACTTTCATTATTTCAGTGAATACAGTACATATATATATATGAGACTTAATAATATAAAATATTTTCACATTTCATTCAGAATTTTTGTTAAATATTCCTTATTTTTTCGTTTAACTTGAGGGATTAGGTATGGAAGTGTAGGATGTTGGATTGAGAGAAGAGCTAGATGACATAGCCAAAGACGTGGAGTTCAAACACCTTTTAAGGCTTCACAACATCTATACTATATACAATGTCTCACATATGTTATAATTGTCCTGTGAGTTGGTGCACGTTGGCGCGGCGCCATCTATTTGTGGTGTAGGGCACCACAAACCCTCTATCGCAGGGATGTCCAACTCGTGGCCCACTCAAAGTTTTGATGCGGCCCACTATCGACTCATTTTGGAGTTAAATTTTAAAGAATTCACAGTCCGGCAAGCGACCTATAACTTTGAGGCTATAAAAAAAAAAGGCTGGGGGCAACATTCAAAAACAAAAAACCACCTCTATCCCCAAAAATCTCCATAAGTTTTGAGACATTTCTAGCTAGGCTTAACATATTCTGGTAATTTGGCGGCCCAGTTAAATATTTAAGTTTGCGATGTGGCCCATTAAATTAAAAAGTTGGACATCCCTGCTCTATCGTGTGCACCTTTTGGTTTCAGCAGTCAGAGAAGTCACACACATATTTTAGCTCACTCCTGACACACACATACCATCCACTATATTAATTATAATATTAAATACTTGTTGGATAATTTACACTAGGACATAAAGAATCCGCAAAAATAAACACAAAAAACAAAGACTTGATGGCAGTAATGTTCAGTCAAACAAAATAACATAAACATACATCATTGACAAGTACCTCGTGTTACGTTTCACACTCAAAAAACTATAACTATATAATCAGATCTATTCATTCCGTCTTTGGTTTTATTGTTAATTCCCTAAAATTAGACAATTAAAAGGTGTGTGTCAATTTAGCGTAATTCGGTGTCTCGACTTTGAAAGATCTAGCATATGAAGATTCATTACGGTGCTGGTCATTGTTCAATACTAGAATTATACAATGAGATAACCAAATTATAAACATTTATAGAAATGTAAAAACAAATCTTGGTTGTTTCTGAAGGAAAGGTTTAGAATGTAAGTGAAAAAGTTCAATTAAATAAATAATAGTTTAATATATTTATTTAAATAATAATAAGAAAAAGAACTTTAAGCATTTGTGAAGAAGAAATAATAGAATTTTACTGCATGGTTGTATTATATTTTTTTTATTTTAGAATCTTTTTTTTTAATATACGATAATCCACGAAATCATTTCAAATAATATGCAACAAAATCACAATGATTTAAACAATAAAGAGACATAATAAATGAAAATTGTGGGATGAATAAAATGTTGTAGACTGCAAGAATGACAAAAGATTTTGTACTATCGCGTGATATGAGGATATTTGGACATACAACAAGGGAAAACTATGCAGAGGATGTAAATGGAATCTAGTATTATTCTCCCTTGTACAGGGGTGGAGTATTTCAAACAGGATTTTAAGGGGTCACTAAATTAGGTGAGCATACGGACACATCGATTTTATTTATAATAAAATGGTCTTTTTAAGTGAGATAACAGCTAACATTTGCCGAAATTGCTGTGCTATCTCGAAAATTGGATGAACAATTTTATTTCAGTTGAATTCCCATTGCCATTCATCTCTATCAACTTTTATCATTAAAATTTATTTATTTATCTGCTGTAAAATAGGATAATATAAAATAACTAGTTTTTATGATAAAGAGATTTCATTCTACAGGTTGGAGTAAAGGAAATGTATGTTATTTATAAGGGTGTTATTCAGGTGGAATATTAACTATATGTAGCGTAATATACAACGAGTTAAGGGGGAACAGGTCCAAATACGGAATTGGATTGTTATGGGAAAATGATAAAAACATTTTCTTATTGGTTCTGAAATGATTTTCACATGTTTTCGATCTAAAATATAATGTTACAAAATAATAATTTATTTAATAATAATATCAATAACAATTTATTTACATAACATACGATTGTAATTGGTTTATAACAGATTGTGCCCGTGATCATCAGAGTTTTCATTATTATTTTCGTGTTACAGTTTTAAGAGTAATAATACAAATTTCTTAATATAAATGAAAATCAAGCTAAAACATCATATTAGTTTTACTACCTCGCCAGATTCTCGAGATTTTGATATTTTTATACGTTTTGAAGGTCCCTGAGTCATTTTCACTGAGGTTGAGAAAAATGTCTGTCTGTCTCTCTCTCTGTGTGTGTGTAGACAAGATTACGCAAAAACGGTTTGAGCTAGAATAATGAAATTTGGAATACGGACATTATCCAAATTCGTAGTTTTCTAACAAATTTTGAGAAATGTCGCTCAGCCGGAAGAGGGTCATTACCTACCACGTTTTCATTTTTACCTATAAACTGACCGTTAAAATAAAGAGATATGTTTGATAGTTTTTCACATGATTAAAAATTGTATAAAACTGCTATATATAGAATTTCAGATTGATTGAATTGTTGAAAGTACTGGAATTAAGTTTACAAATCACGCGCCAGCACCTGACGTGGTACCATCAACAAAGAGCCAAACACACGCTGATTTATTAAATATTGTTATTAATTTTTATTTATAATTGAATTAATTAAATTTAATTTAAATATAATATGTCATAATTAATCCAAATCAAATTTGCGAGATAGTCGAGTGGAGAGTCCCCAAATTTTTTTTTATTCTTTTGTTGTGTGCAATTCACATTTGTAGTTTAGCCCCTTTCTCCTGTCTCACTGACTATATATTAGTTTAAAAATAACTATATATATATATTTAGACTAAATAATAAAGAATTCGCTTAGATTTTTTTTCTTTCAAAACAAATGTCTCAATTTAAAAACATTTTTTAAAGGAAAATTTAATCATCTTTATATTAAAAATCATAAATTTTCAAATTTTGTCTTTTTTCTTAAATAAAAATTTGTAACAAGATTATTATCTCTCTATTTGAGTGTGATTTTAGTCACCTGTTAACAATATAAAACATCTGCTTACTTTTATGTTTCAAACCACCCTATATATTTATGTATTTCTTTATCTCTCTCTCTCTCTCTCTCTCTCTCTATATATATATATATATATATATATATATTAAAATCTTTCTTTTTTTATTTTCTTCCGGAGATGAATATTAATATGAGATTGGAGATCATCTGAATTTAACAGTTTGACAGTTTTACTTTGAAAGCTTGTTAGAGTAATCTTTGAAAGAAGGAATCTAGCAGAGAGACAAAAGCAAAAAGAAAGTTTGACAATTTTATTATATAGATCAGAGGTTCTTAAACTTATGTACTCCGCGGACCCCCACTTGGAGAAATTTTTTTTGACGGACCCCATCCCAACTTTAGGTACCTTACGTCATTTTATTAGTTAATTTTCTGGCTTACGATCTCATAAGAACAAGGATATATGTTGAATATTTCTAACAGTGATTGGTGAATAACGATTTTTTTGCATATTGTAGAACACATTTTATTAGAAATTATAATATTGAAGAAAGAAAATTCAGCTAAATATGAAGATGGAAACGGTAGCAATAGTTTTCTTGCACATTTCGTTGAATTTTGGTATTTGATCTCTGTTTCCTCACAAAGCCATGCCATCGCTCCTTTTATATTAAATAAAGTTTTAACTGACTCATCATTTTCTCGTGCACCTGTACGATGGCTTTGCGGACCCCCAGTAAAGTCTTCGCGGACCCCCAGGGGTCCGCGGACCACAGTTTAAGAACCTCTGATATAGATAAAAAAAATATATAATAATAATATAAAAAAAAAGAAAAGAAAAAGAGTTGAAAAAGCAAATGACAAGACGGATGAGGTTTATAGATTCAAAAATATTTTTTTCTGAGATGCAAAGTGAATTTAAAACATAAATTATATATTCGCGCTCGTATATATATATTTATTTATAAATATAAATAAATATATAAAGTAAGTTATCTGTTATAAATAATATTCTTAAGTTTTTCCTATAATTTTATTAAATAATAATAACACCTCCAACGATGTAGATGAACTAATATATAGATAGGTGAGTTAGAATCTCGACATATCTCAAAACGTGTGAATTTGTGAAATCAAAATATATAATATGTAAATAGGTAAGAAATATTGTCGATAATTTTTTATAGAGAAACCAATTTGGAAACGACTAGATGTATATAAAAGAATTGGAAATAGATAGGATTGAGAATAAGTATTGTTCATACCTAGAATTTTTTAATTCAATATGCCTATATACTTACATATCAATTATGGATTCAAATATATATAAAATCTTTTAATTAAATTGTGTTTTTTTTTATTTATTTAATAACAAGAGAACAGAAGAACAAAAAAGACAACAAATGAAAAATATTGACCTCGGGAACTAACCCATTTGGTCATTACATTACATGATGTTTAAATACTTAAATATATGAAAAAAAACAATTATCTTTATCTAGGTTGCTTTACAACAAATTTCTCCACAATGTTCCTTCATCAATTTAAACCACGGTTTTGACTCATTGATGATTCTATGTTTGGGGATACATGGAGAATATGTCATTATACAATCTTCGTCATAAATCTGTGAATTTATCATTTTTATATGAATAATATATTTTCAAATTGAAACTATTAACATCCCCCATTGTCATGGACCATAACTCATACACATACAATACCTCCAACGAAATAATAATAAAAACGTTTATTAATTCGAGTATTATTTGAAAGAAAAATGAAATAACAATTTTTGAAATTTGTGTTATTTTTAAATAAAATCGGTTTTATATTTAACATTAAATTTTCTAAATTTTCTTGAAAAATTTTCATTCTCAAATGATTTTGATCTAATGTCAATAGGCGCGGCACCCACCTGAAATTTGATCTTTACGCACAGATGACGCTATCTATTCTATATATTTTATTCAAACTAGTGCTTTCATTTGTACTTCCTCTGGAGTAATATTGATATAATTTTTACTTTTTCTTAAATATATTGAAATAAATGAATTAATATCTAGAACTGACTCCTGTAGAACTTTTAAATGTAGTCATTCACATAGAGTTATTATAATTAATTCATTTTTATTTTTTGTTTCAGGTAATTTCTTCAATAGAGTTCAAAGTCATTCCCTCCATTGTAAGTTTTTTTAAATTAATATTTTTGATTTTGTCTGTAGTTAAATCCACAATGACTCCTTGATAGTTATAAACAGAGAGTTATTTATTAATAAAAAGCATTAATATTTTATTAATAGGATATAAAATCTGAATGGATACAGGTTGGATAATTAAAAACAACTTAGCACACTTGAAGCACAACATGATCAATAATATATATTAATAGTTTTTTATAAAATATAAATATATTTCTACTTATTAAAATATATAATTTTCATTATAATAAATATTTAATTTTAGCTATAAAAAATATTTTATTTTTATTCAAATAATATTTAATCCTATTCAAAATAATATTTAATTCTGTTTAAAATAATATTTTTTATATTTATTTCTAAAAAATAATATCTTTTATTTTTATATTTATAAAATAATATTTTTATTTAATATAATATATTTAACTTTATAAATAATTTTAATTTTTATTAAACATATCTTCTGTCTGCCAGTACATGATCAATTTGATTATATGTTTTTCCGCATGACGAGTTCCATGTACCCTTACGAATATTTCTATGTCTAAAACATGTGCTTTTTATTATTAAATCTTTTGCGGTCGCGAAACTTATTACCCTAACCCCATTGTCGTTGCTTGTTTCATGGAGGCTCTCTTTTCCAATGTATGGTCTAAATATTTCCTCTTTCACAATTTTGGCATTAAAATCACCTAATATTATTTTACTTTTATATTTTGGGACCTGATATATTAAGGCTTCTAATTCCTCATAAAATTTATCTTTTATTTTCCCCTCTTTATCCTCTGTAGGTGCATGCACATTTATCAACGTCATATTATAAATTTTGCCCTTAAGTGACCTCCCTTGGCCTCAATTAAGAATTTGATCCTCTTTGGCATTGTATCCACAAGTTTTTTGCTGATTGTAAGCATTCTTTCATCTCAAAACCATATAGTGATACTTGCGCTTTTTAATGTTTTCACTGTGGTACAATCCAATATAGAAAATTCTTGCAAATTGTCCACAGATTCTTTATCGGGTTGTTGTCTGGAGAATTCGCTGGCCAATCTAATAGGGTGATATTGTTTTCCGAAAAAGATTTGACCATTTTTTTTGAAGTATGGCAGGGAGCAAAATCCTGCTGGAAAACTCACTCGCCATTTGGGCACTGCTTTTTCAATTCTGGTATCATTCTTTCTACCAATATGGACTGGTACTTTTCACTATTCATCACTCCTGTCATTCATACAACAGGCCCTAGTCTATAATTTGAGAAACACCCCCAGAACATTTTTTTAAGGGGGTGTTTGGTGGTTTAGATGACGTGTGACGAGCTCAGTTTTTCTTTTCCCATTCGAATGAATCGAAATTATTGGCTTTGCACGATGAAGTGACTCTCATAATAAACCAAAATTCTTTTTCAATCTTCAGCCATCTAATTTTCATATTTTTTGCCCCATGCAAGTCTTTGAGCTTTCATTGTTATTCTTAAAAGATGTTTCTTGTCAGGTTTCCTTGCTGGTCTTTTCGCTTCAAGATATCTTTGACGAACAATCATAAGAGTTATGTGGACACCAGTTTCAGCCAATTCTCGAGGAAGGTCTTACAGCAATCATTTCGGCTAGAATTCAGTAATCGCTGATCATCTCGTTTATTTGTCGTTCTTTTTGCGCGACATTTCCTCTTTCTATTCACTGAGATATTCTCTGACCCCTTATGGCGATTGAAGATCTAATTAACTGTAGCCAAACTTACTCCAACCTCTGCTGCAATGTTTTTGTGGTATGCTTAGCCATTGTCACGATAATTTACTCGTTTATTCATCGATACATCCATCTTTGTAGGTAAGGGCAAAATGCTGAAATTTAACAACTTTTATTTGAAATAACAAAAAATAAGAAAAAATCACTTAACCGATATTAAAACACGTGCTACACACTGAGCAATGCTTGCTAGATTGTGTCAAAAATAAAAATAATCACATTGCCATTACAAATAGTAACAAGGGAGACAAAGTGCAAAAATGCAAGGAAATGTTTTTGTTTCAATTAATCTGTTCGATACTGTATATATCTTGACCACTGATTTTATTAGTATTTCTTTAATAGTTCCCATATTTTGTAATAGGTATTTGTTATATATATATATTAATTGATTAAATAATTATAGAATTAAGGACATTGTTTTCAAAATCAGTCAGATTCCAACTTTTGACAATGAAAGTCAAAATAAAATTCTTCTTGAAAAGTTTATCCATTTATTTCAAAAGAAATATAGAGAAATTGACCTAACAATTAAAATAATATAACAAGTAGGTTTTGAATTTCAATGAAACTATTGTTCAGTTAAAAAAAAAACTTTATTCCAATTTATAAAATTGTTCTGAAGAGGAGAGGTTGTGAGTGCCCTTTAAGAAGTCTACTATTCTATTATACTATTTATATGTATTTATGCAAGAAATAAATTAATTTGAAACTGAAAAGTTTTATTTTTTTTAATATTTTTGAATATAATTTGATTATTGAAATTTACATTTTAACCGTTGGTATTTATTGCATGTCAAATATGTATTACGAGTTTTATAGTAGGCATGAAAGAGTCCATTGTAGAATGAATTTGAAGGGGTGAGAAATTAGCTACCCGTTCTACCCAAAAAACAGTCACCATTATTCTCTTATTTTACAGTAGAGATGAAATTTCCTGTTTAAGCAGATACGTGAACATTAATAAATAAAAAAAACAAAACATTCAAGAAAAATAAACTTATGATAATTAATAAACCTTTGAAATTAATAATAAATCCACAACATGATACAAAAAGTTATATAACTTATATAATATTTTGTGAATTTAAATTCAAAACATAAGAGAGCGTGACAGTTTATTTTGTTTTTTTTTTAATTACTTAAAAGTTTTTTTACTTTAAAAAACATAAAAAAATTCCACCCTTTTGTTTAACCTCCCCGATTAGATTCTTCTTTTGCTCCATTTTCCTTACATCATTTTGCACATAATTACATGAACGTCTTCGATAACATCAAGGTAATTTAATGTTTGTAAGGGGATGGTGTTCATGGTGTGTGTGTGTGTGTGTGTGTGTGTGGTGGGGTTAATACGAGGGCGAGGGGCACAAGCGTAGCCTCCAGGAAGGTTATTAGTGTAACGGGGCGGCATCAAAGGGGGAAACCACTTGACTGCTAATCAATTAATATCATTATCAATTAGCAAATGTAGAGTAAACTGGACGGAATATAAATAATTAATATAAAATTAGTCTAATTGTCTCTATTTAATCTTTTAAAAAAATAAATAAAAGCAATGAAATTATTTTTAATTTAATTTATGAATGCAATTTTATTAATTAATTATTATTATTAGACGACACTTATTCGAAACTAATTCAAAAAATTATTTAAATATAATTTAAATATTTTTTTTTCATTTAAAAAAAAAACTTGAAGTAAATACTTACTTACTTTCAATGAACCTCAATGATAATATCATCTATTCAAATATTTCTAGAATTGATATTGTATATTTGAGATTGAAAATAAAAAAAAAAAAATTTAGGATGATCTTTAAAAGTTTCAATTCAAAACTTTTCAATAGCACTTTAAAAAGTTTTACATCTCCAGCAAAATGTCTTTTGTAAATAAGAAAAAAAAATCAAGTTTCCATAAAACTTTTTAAATATTCTAAATTATAAACAATAGAAAAAATCTTGTATCCGTAGTACGTAGGAATGAGAGAAAATCTTTTATATGTGGGTTAAATCAGTGTAATGTTCAAAGACCCACCACAAAAAAAAATATTCCTATAAATACTATAGAGAAATAAACAAGATAATTATTATATAATTTTATAATAAAACTTTTATAAGTAGCAGAGGGGCAACATATTTAGACATAAAATTAATAAATACATTTTTAACAAAAGATTAACAACAATAACTTTGTATAATATTTAAAAAATAACTCAAATAATAATAATAATAATAAAATGGATTTTAATTAATTAAGTCACAGGTAACTTCATTCAAGAGCCATACCCTTGTCCCAATAGAATTATTTCCAGCTTTTAATAATTTGTACTAATTTTTTCATCTAAATTTTACTCAAGTCCTAATAGGATCTCTCTAGGTATCTCTACGGAACTCGAAAGTTCATGGCCGCAGCAACCACACTTCTCCAAGTATCCAATGAGCAACAACCCTCCAATCCCTACCCTCTCCCATCTCTCTCACATCCCTTCCTACATTATCCACCCTCGGCGTCCTTGGACTTCCAAGCGGACTTTTCCCAATCGGTCTCCCAACCAATATAATTTTCGTCATTCTTTCCTCTCCCATTCTAGTCACATGCCCTACTCATCGCCCTTCTCGATTTTATATTTCTAACTATATCAGGAGATGCATAGAGGTCAAGCAATTTCTCGTTATGCAGTCTCCGCCATTCCCAGAGGTCCCCATCTTTCTTTGACCCATAAATGCTTCGCAGAATCCTATTCTCAAATACTCTAAATCTACTCTCGTCTCCTAAGGTCATAAACCATGCCTCACACCCACATAATACAACCGACAAAATAATTATTGTCCTAATAATATTTTTATATAAATATCCTTTTCCCATTTATAATTATATGATTTATATAGTTTAATATATAGATAGAATGGAAAATAAATTTATAAAACTAAATAGTCATAGATAATTTTTTTAATATATAATTGAAGATCAGTAATAAAAGAGTAAAATTTTCTGGAAGCCGAGGGTTAATGGATAGAAAGCTTAGGCTTCGATGAATTATCCCCCTCATCAGCCTTTTGTTTCAACTCATCAGGGAGAATGAACTGGAGGAGTAGGAGGAATAACATAGTGATGTTCATTTATTCTTGTGTAATAAATTATCTAATTATCATGAACCACCAAGAAATGATTAAATATGTCTCATTTTAAAATGTCTCTAGATTTTCTTTTGATTAATAATAATTAGTCTTGGGTTGGTTTTTGTATAAGTGAAGAAGTACTCAACTGCTCTGTACTAACCAACAATCCATCTATAAATTTTTATTGATAGCTTTAGCAGTTTGAGGAATAACTTTACTCTACCAAGTTCATTAATCAATCTGGTTAAAGTAATAAGAAGAGTGTGGTACTGAGCAAGGGAGAGAGATTAAGCTTATCGAATATGTCCTCCGGCTGAGGTTTCCTCAAGGCAGATATCACCTCAACGTTATTTATGGACCAATTCATATATTATTCACTAAAGACACTTTACATTACAAGGGCGACCAACTTAACTTTATAGAGAGATACATTGGTTTAAAATGAAATGGAATTTCGAATGTGTAATGAATTTTTTATTTATTTTTCTATCTTACAAATTTTATCTTATTGAGAAAACATTTTGTGTATATCAAAGAATTTCCATTTTAAAAAACATAACAAAAATATTAATGCCTGAATTTGGATTAAGTTTGAAGGAGAGTGAAAATTAGATGATAATATTCATATTTTTTTTTTAAAAAAAAGAACATTACATTAGAAATAGGATTGAATAAAAGGAACGTATAATGTCTAAAAATATCCAGCGTTGTTCACTCGACGATATCTTTTTATTTAAAAATGTACATTTTTCTTTCTCATTATTTTTTAAAAAGGAATTCTAAATTTTGGAATATATATATATATATATATATATATATATATATATATATATAATATTAAAAAAGGTATAATATAAATTTTACCTAGATATAATAATTTAAAAATTACTTAAAAAAACCTCTATAAAACTAAGCTTAAAGGAATTTTGTTTCTTATTAAATCATTTTTTCAATATAATTGTAGAAGATGATCTAAAAGATGAATTCAATATCAGGCCAAAGTTATTGACTAATTGCATTATTAAAATTTATTAATAAATTTCAAATTAATACGATTCCATTGATAAATGAATTAAAATTTAAATACTAGGCATTAAAATAATTTTAAATAGGAAGAAGAATTAAATGAGAATAATGAAATTGTAAAGAGAATTATGTTATTACTTGATTAGCTTTTCTAATTGTATTGATTGTTTTTTTTATGATTTTTATGAAGTTTTTGATATAATTAAAAGAGACGCGTTAAAAAATTACTGAATTATATGTAAATACGAGGGGAATTCACAAGGTAGATTAGGTTTTGGAATTAAAACAAAACTAGTACAAGAAAATGTTTTTTATTATATACATTTGAAAGAGCAACTAAAATACTATTTTTCTACATAATCATCAAAAAAGTTGAGACATTTATCGTAACGATGAACGAGCTTCGAAATTCCTTCCTCATAGAAATCCGCCGCCTGAGTTTGCAAACACTTTCGTGGTTTTTTAGGAGAATGTGTGTGCCCCCACTCCATAGACTGCAATTTTGTCTCATACGTCACGTGTTTCACCCAAGTCTCGTCTCCCGTTACGATTCGATCAAGGAATGAATACTCGTAGGCCTCCAAAAATGACAAAGAGGCAGCTGACCCTTGTGATAGTCTGTCAGAAGCACTAGTACCCACCTGGCACAAAACTTATGGTAGCCTAACTTTTGAGAAACAATTTCGTACAATAAAGTGCGTGAAATTTTCGGAAAACTGAAGGAAAGTTCGGTTATGGTGAAACGACGGTTTCCTCTAATAGGCGGAGGATTTCTATGAAGAAGGAATTTCGAAACTCGTTCATTGCTACGATAAATGTCTCAACTTTTTTGGCGATTATGTAGAAAAATAGTATTTTAGTTGCTCTTACAAATGTATATAATAAAAAACATTTTCCTGTACTAGTTTTGACTTAATTCCAAAACGTAACCGACTTTTTGAATTGCCCTCGTATATAAACAATGAATAATCTAATGACCATGGATAAATTTATCAATCAATTGAAAAAGAAAAAAGGTTAATAGGATTTCTGTTATAAATTTGTGAACCTAATCTCACGAAATATTTATTAAATATTTGTAAAAAATAATTTTTCAATCCAACAATTTGATACCATCTTAATTTTGATTATTCAACAAACATAGCTATTTTAATACAACGTTTTGTTTCTTTTATTAAGGAATGAATTATTTTTTATAATATTTTGTTTTATATATACATATTTAAAAATGCATTGGAATTTTATTGTGTTATAAAAATACATAATACCACCACCCCAACCCTTTCCATGATTCTTTCTCATGTTTAGTATACTTTTATTAATATAAAGTAAATATATATGTGTATGGGTAAATGAATTTGAAAGGAGAAACCAATTAACAATTGTATTGGTGTGCGTGTTGGATGAGAAGGGGGCTGTAACCCCTCCTGGTAACGTGACAGCGAGTGTCGCGTGACACCAAAAGCATAATGCTCACGTTTAAACAAATTGCGACTTTTGAAACGAGCATAATCCAATTTAAGTCATTAAGGACAAGCATTCCTCTCTCTCCCTTTCTCCCTATATATATATATATATATATATATTTAACACGAAACAGTTTGAATATAAAAGAATTAAATTTAACAATAATAAATATATACATAATATAGTATATATAATCAGTTTATACAAAATATATAATTTATTTTATTATTTTTTAATAAAAATAAAAGTAAAAGAATTTATTTCTTATCACTGTTCATATTTATTTTTAATATTAATTTAAACACAAACACTTTTTTTTCTCCCATTTTTATATACTATCTGCCAAATAGTCAGGTATAATCTATCTATCTCTATGGCTCTAGGGAACTTGAAAATTCTTCGCCGCCTCAACCACATTTCTCTATCCTAAACTACATCCACCTAAATCCTATTTTCTCCAATCCATCTCTCTTAAGACTCTTTCTATCTTGTCATCCAACCGCGTCCTTGGTCTTCCAACCAATCGGTCTCCTAACCAATATATTTTAGCCTCTCCCATTCTAGCCACGTGTCCTGCCTATCATAGCATTCCCTTTTTTATAACACTATTGTTAAAGCCTCTCTCTGATTTAGATTTATTTATTTTAATATCAATTTATTTTTATATAATTTTTATAAGTTTTTCTTTTTATATATATATTTTTGTATATTTATATGCAAACACGTGGTCAGATTGTTGTCAAGTTGATTATGCAAAAAGGGTCACTTGATCACTTACAGCCAATCACCTTGCTGCATTTGGTAGATTTTGGCCAAGAGCTACCTCCCTTGGCTTCGGAGAGTTGATCACCCACTTGCTTTTAGGACGCGCTGTTGTTCACATGCTTTTGGCTTTTTAGCTGTGAATTTGCCATTTTAAATTTGTTGTTGACCACGTGTTTTGTAAACTGTGTTGAGGTATTATATCTTATCTTATTATGCTAGCTAAAATTGTATATATCTATATTTCTATATTTCTATATATATATTAGTTCTCAAAAACCGCTCTAACGATTTTTTCAAATTCACACTAGATATAGTATTTATAAAGAAAAATTGAGTTTTATTGATCACATCTCTTGAAACATACAGCTTCATTATTAATTTCTTAATTAAAAATTATATATGGGTGTGACGTCATTTGGAATTTTACTCCCGCCTTTTTTTAAAGGATATTGTATTAATATTTTTTTTATATTTAAAATATTTTAAAATTCATTATTTAATTTCGAAATAAAATTAAAAATATTTATTTTTAATAAAATATATATATATTTATTAATCTCTCTCAAAAAAAAACAACAAAATAAATGTCTTTGAAAGATGGTAAAAATATGTTTGTTATTATCAAAATATCATAGACCAGTGGTAAGAACAATTGATTTTACTCCCCGAGTTCGAAGGATCGAAACACGCCGCGTGCATTTTTTTTTATCTATTTTCGTGATTTATTTATTCATTGTTCTTTTATTAATTAAGTTTTAGATAGTTTTATAATTTTTAATATTTTTTCAATAAAATATTATTTAATACATTTAATAATTGTAATAAATAATTAAAGAATTGTATAGCAATATTTTTTAAAGGGTAGAGCGAGCTCGGTGTCCCAGGTATTAATATTACCAGCCAAATCCAATAATAATGAATAATTTTTTTTAACTTAAGTACCGAGCCGAGGCTCGGGATCCCGGTATACATATTTATGTATTATTGAGGACCCCAAGTTCCATGCAATGATGCAACATTTAATAATTGTAATAAATAATTAAAGAATTGTATATCAGCTCGGTGTCTCAAGTATTAATATTACCAGCCAAACCCAATATAATAATGAATTATTTTTTTTTAACTTAATTACCTAGCCGAGGCTCGGGGTCCCGGTGTGATCTTAATATATTGTCAGAATTAGATAAATAATGTAGAGAGAAAAATTATTTAAAAATAGATATTTATTTAAATGAAATAAAATTATTTAATTTACAGAATGAAAATGTCTATAATAATGTCTAAACATTTTTTCGAGCGACAGCTCGGTATCCCAGGTATTAATATTACCAGCCAAACCCAATAATAATGAATCATTTTTTTTAACTTAAGTACCGGTCTCCGCCATTCCTTCGTGGCCTAATCTTTCTAATCAGGTATTGTCACAATTGTTTTATAAATGTAATTATAGGTATATTTTATAGGTAACTGAGGTAATAGATGAGGAGGGATAAGATGAAAAAATAGGACAAATTGATTTTTTATCAAAATTACAATTTGAGTTAGATGATAAAGAAGTTATTTATTCTGTCTTTTGTCAGAAAAGGTAGCTTAAGTCTTAGGCATAGAGTTTTTAGAATCAAATATTCTAAGATCTATAAATCACCTACGATTATTCCAAATATTGGATTTGCAGGAAGTCTCCAATAACTACACACCAAAAATCGAAATCGACTTTAAGATTATACCGTAAATCAATATATAGTACCATATTTGTTGACCATAATCAGAACTGAATAGTTTTTGGATCAATCAGTATAATTGATAAAATTAAGATTCGGTTGTTTATTATTATCTCTTTTAAGTTAATAGCACTTGTTAAGGGTACCGTATTACCGACCGAGACGATAGTAAGGGAGGTATTGTTTTCACACCAAATTTCACATGTGGAGTTTTTACATATCTCCACGAATCATGCATTTTCTTAACAGAAAAAAGTATTTTTAGCATGATGTCTGTCCGTGCGCCCGTCCGTCCTTCCATCTGTCCGTATAGATGTGTACAGCCTGAACGGCTCAACTGATTTTGATGAAATTTGGTATATTTACTTAATGCATCAGTGGGATGAATTGTTCAACTTTTGGTACAAATCTGGAAACCGGAAGTGGTAGTATTAGCGATCGACGATAGGAAGGGAAGGGTTATTTTCACACAAAATTTCACATGAGGAGATTTTTTTACATATCACCACGAATGTATTGGTTTTATCCTCGGGAAAAATCATCTTCATTATGTTTTTCTTAATTTAAAATTATATGAATTCACCCAGCCCTTCATGACGTCACAGCCTCGGGTAACGCCGGGTAACGCCGGCTACTTCAGCTATATATAATATTATAAATAAAATAAAATTAAAAATATTTATGTTCTATCCATATCTGTTTTTTATTACATTAATAGATATATTAAAATTATTTGAAATTGTTTCTGTTGCTGGAAATTAATTTACTTCAAACCGTCGGTCGGTTCGGACCTGGCCACAGGTCAACTTATTTTTAATTGAAATTAGTTTGATTAGTCTTCAGGTGGGTCGATTCAGTATAAAGGTTACGTGATCTTCCATTCTCATTGTATCTTTATATTTTAAGATTTATACTCAATAGATTCAATTGAATAGAAAAGCCAGTAGAATAGTGTCACCAGCGTAGTAATTATAATATATTTGGTATGTTAGTGAGTAAAATTCAAAAAATATTTCATATAGAAATATAATATTTAAACTATATTTCAGCATATTTAATATTACGAAACATTTAAAGGCTAACTTAACAACTATTAAAAAATTGGTTGACCGGTTCCAATTTCCGTTTTTATAAATGAATTAATTATTTATGTTACAATTTTTTTTTGGACCAATCGAAAATCACCTTCAATGAAATTCTCATTAAGAATTTTTTTTCAGAAAATTGATTTTTTTTCTAAACGACCTTGGCTTAGAGAATAAAGCGTACACGCTAGATTTGCATAGGTAGAACATTGTAAGCCCTTGAATAAAATGTAGACTTTCTAATTTGTTACAATCAAATGGATTACGTAGAGATTAATGAAGAAAGAAGAACTTGCCACTCTCTTTAACTTCATTAAAATTACAAAGAATCTAATTTTGTGAAGTGGATGAAAACATTAATGTTACCGTTCTTCAATTCTTTATTCTTTGATGTTGAATATTATTTGCGATTTAATCTGGATTGTTTTTTATTATTTTCTTTCGCACACACACAAGATGCTTCTAGTATTATAAAGAAGTATATATATATATTCTGAAATAATTTTATATTTAATCATATTTTATTAATTATTAAAAAGAAATTTTAATTATTTAAAAGGTTCGAATTTACATTCCTTAATTTTATTTTTAACACAGAGATTTACATGAAATTTCAGATAATGAAGTAAAAGCAACAAAAGGAAAAAATCAATAAAAAAGATTAATGGAAAATTTTACTAATTTATTAAATATATATTTTTATGTTAAATTTATATTAATGTAATATTTTTATTAATATTGTTTCAAATCTATTTATTTACTCTTGTAGTCCTAGGGAATTCGAAAGTTCTTTGCCGAAGCAAATACATTCCTCCAACCATCTCTTTCCTAAGCCACCTCCACTCCACTTCTAATACTTCCCAACTGCGTCACAGTACATATGCCTTTCAACCTACCAACTTTTACAAAATTATATAAATTACATATTATATAATTTAATTTAAAATATTAGCTATTAGGATAATTTCAAGGTTTCATAATTATTTATCTCAAACTCTAATATTTAGATTATGACATTATTATTGGTGATAATGGTACCAAATACTATTAATACTATTAAAATTAGCAGCTCTTTTCTCAAAATAAGAACTACTAACCTAACAGGGGTGCTGATATTTCGTAGCCGCCGTGAGGGATATTGCTTATAGGAAATTACATCTAAAACAAAAATACAAACTTCTAAAGTTTAAATGTTCATAATAATTAGGTAAGTTTTAAGAATTAAAAGAGTACATAACTTAAATAATATATTTACACAAGACTGTGACTATGAATATTACGTCTTCTTACTAAATTATTTGGAGAGTTCAATTTTTCACTGTTAAGCACGCCATATCCTCGCATACACATTCCGTCATATCACTCCTCTTCACAATTTTAGAAAAAGATTTTCAAATAGAAAACAATGAGGGATATGTGAATAATTATGTTTTAATATTAATTTTAAAGAAAGTGCAAAAAAGTAGAATACATTATACTTATAAAAATTACAAAAAAAAAAAAAAAATAAAAAATTAAGAACCTTTAAAATCAATATGAAGAAATTGCGCTTGTGTATACCTTCAAGATGGTGGACAAAAGAAAAATCCTCCTTAATCAACGGTGCACTTATAACTAAAATTCACATGCATCACACCCAAAATGCCTTTTGCTCACTAAATGGGCTAGTTTTCGAAATATAGAAAACAAGTAATATCCCTAACCGTGTCTTATCCCTTGGTTTTTATCTTTTATATTTTTATATACAATTATTAATTAACTTTAAAAATTATAAACATTCAGATATATTTTAAATATTTTAATTAAATAATAACTCTTTTATAAATTTTCTCGTGTTATTTTAAAATATTTAAATTTAATTTTTTTTAATAGTTAAATTTCATGTACAAATAAGACAAAATGATATCATGGATTTCGATATTAATTGGATTGGTAATATTTATCTTTAAATTAACCTTTTGATAAATAACTTTCCATAGAGTTATAATTCAGTATGATAGCAATATTGTATTTGCTATTGCAAAAATGTATGCTTACTCATAATTATAATATATGACTATAGTTACTACGATTCTATAGTCATGGTGAATATATTAAATAAGAGAAACTTCCATAGATCGTATATGATAGTAGCCTCTCCCTCAACAATGTTATATCTATGTTTATTGTTGAAATTCAAATCAAATTAATTAAGTTGTGACAATCGCGAACGATTCTCATTTTCAAAATTGAACTTGATTCTGTATGTTGATTTTTTTCACCCAAATCCCCTACCTCAACTTGAATCCCCCCCCCCCCCAACCTCTCCTCGCCTGCATTCAAACCCTTTGATTTGTTTTCGTTCTGTTCCAACTAACCCAATTTTGACCTCGTCAATTCAAGCTATTAGGAACACAAACCAATTTAATTTAATTTGATTAAAGAGCCACTCGCTTTTAACTTTTCTTGATTTATTTTTTACATCTCCTCTCTTTTTTTTCTCTTTCTATATATAATATTATATATATATATATATAAATTTTTGAAGATTAATAGCTATTCAGTGTATAAACCAGAATAATATATATAATTAATTTTTTTTATTTAATTCTGGATATCTGTTTTTTCCTAACTTTACAGGGCATAAAAACAATGTTTTTAGCCTTACTAATAAAACAAGTTGTTAAACTTAAGAAACAAAGCCCGCGCAATTCTTAATACCAGTGGCGTACCTAAGGGGGGGGGGGGGGGCGATGGGTGCGGACCGCACCGGGCGGCACTTATCTTGGGGCGGCATTTTTTATATTTAGTTATAATTGTAAAAAACAACTTATTCATTTCATATTTATTTTTTTTCTTTCTTGAATAATAAATGATTATTATGATTATTATAAGTTTACTATTTGATTTATATAAATTATGATCAACTATATGATTTTGAATATTATTCCTCGGTGTATATAAATGCATTTTAAATTTTGAATTCTAATTCCAAGAACAGGATAATAATTTTATTTTATTATATTCATTAAAATTCGTTGAATTCGTAAACGCATCTTTAAGATTTTGTTCGGCAAAATTATCTTCGTTCTACAATGAGTCAATTAAGACAACAAAATCTTGCAATGTTGTCAATAGAACAAGAAATTACAAATAATATAAATTTTGAGAGCATTTTATACACGATTTTTCTAGTATGAAAGCTAGAAGAGTAAATATTATATAAATATGTTTACGAGTGCATACAAATATGTGTAAAATAATTTACTCTGTGTATTAATTAATATTGATTAAATAACTTAATAATTTATTTATGTGAATTAATTTATAAAAACTAGTATTTGATTGACTTATAATAGAAAGGGCGGCAAACTGGAGATCGCCCCGGGCGGCAAAAGTTCTAGGTTCCCCTCTGCTTAATACCTAAATAATTTTGATTTGATCAAATTGATATAACCGATAACCGATTTGTCACTATATTCACAATAAATAATATTTATGTAAATATGTTTTATATATTACTCGTATATAATTCTTTAAAAATTATTAAATGGATGAAATATTTTATTGTTAATCAAAATTAAGTTTTATTTAAATTATGTTCTGATAATTTTTGAAGAAAATTGATCTTAAAAAATCTTTTGCAATGTTACATTTAAAATAAATGCAAATAATTAAAAAAAGGAAAATTAATGAATGAATGAATTTCACTAAAACTAGTATAAATTTAATAAAATGACTAATATTACATATCATAAATGTTTATTTAATCTTAAAAACTTAATAATATTACATCAACCCATTTCATCTATTAAATAATATTTGTAATTTGAACTTTCGATTTTCCATTAAATGACTAATAAATGCAATTAAATGTAACTTGAAATTTAATGGAAACCCTTTCCTCAAATGCATTATTAAAGGTCTATAATTATTCGCTCAATGTATATATAATAACTTTTTTTATAAAAGCTTTTTAGCGCAATTTTTTTTATTTATCATCATTAAACTAAATATTAAAATATTTTAACAAAATTAAATAATATTTTTTCATTTTTTTAAGAAAAATATCAATAACACTTAATAAAAATTAAATAAATTTAACTGAAAAAAATTCTTTCAAAATGAAAAAAAAAGAATTATTAATTCTCAACAATTCAAGGGTTTTCTTGCTCAATTTAACATTTTCATTTTATTTTTATTGAAATAAAAAAAATTGTTTTAATATTTCTAAAATAAATTGAATTTTTATTGAAAACAAATGAATTCTCTTAAAAACAAAGCCCAAGGCATATTATGGTATCTCTAGTATAAGTGTTTTTAGTAATGTAATCATGTTAATTGTACTTGAACTTTTTGATGAAAGTTTTTTTGGTAAAAGCTTCAAAATATGTGAAGACCGCTGTCCTTTGGTATACCATGCTCCATTAAAATTTTTGATAGATATTTAAAATTTAATATACCTATAATAGTTTAAATTAAATAAATTAATTAAAAAAATTAATTTTTCAATTATTTATCGTATAATTATTTATATTTATAAGTTTCCCTTTTATAAAATTCATATAATACATAATAATTTGTATTTCATTTTAGTATCAGTTTAAAAAATTTTATCCACTTTTGACACAATGACAAAACATATCGTGTTAGCATACATGAAAGTAACATTTAATACAGTGTTTCTCAACCTTTTTGGACCAAACGCCCCCTTTGTAAGACCCGCTTCTTAATTCGCCCCCCCCCCTATAAATTTTTACAGATAAAAATTACATGATAATCCCTAATATAAGGTAGGTACACTAGGTGATACTTAGAGCCATATTGAAAAATCGAGTTTCAGAACCTGATTGCAAAATCATCTGACCTTATTTTAGAACCTTATTGAAAAAATTGAAAAAAGAGGAAAAGTTTAAAACGCCTGTTTGCAAAATCATCTTACCTTTTTTCAAATTTCACATGTGGAGATTTTTACATATCTCCACGAATCATGCATTTTCTTAACAGAAAAAAGTATTTGTAGCATGATGTCTGTCCGTCCGTCCGTATAGATGTGTACAGCCTGAACGGCTCAACCGATTTTGATGAAATTTGGTATATTTACTTAATGCTTCAGTGGGATGAATTGATCAACTTTTGGTGCAAATCCGGAAACCGGAAGTGGTAGTATTAGCGATCGACGATAGGAAGGGAAGGGTTATTTTCACACCAAATTTCACACGAGGAGATTTTTTTATATATCACCACGAATCATAAACTTTGTATTGGTTTTATCCTCGGGAAAATCATATTTATTAGTTTTTTCTTGATTTAAAATTATATGACGTCATCCAGCCATTCATGACGTCACAGCCTGGTCTTGCATATATATTATAAATAAAATAAAATTAAAAATGTTTATATTTATTATTTATGTATCCATATCTGTTTTTTATTACATTAATAGCTATATTAAAATTATTTGAAATTGTTTCTGTAGCTGGAAATTAATTTACTTCAAACGGTCGGTCGGTTCAGACCTGGCCACAGGTCAACTTATTTTAGAGTTGAAAATGATTTCGCCCCCCAAAAATAACTTATCGCCCCCCAAAATCGTATAGTCAAATAATCGCCCCCTTTAAGATGTCGATCGCCCCCCAGGGGGCGATATCGCCCAGGTTGAGAATCACTGATTTAATATATTATTATAAAAAAATGTTTTTTTACAAAATAATCTATAAAACGCCTATTTTAGGAATTAAATTAAAAGACAAAGCATTTACATATATATATAAGTAAGAAAATAAAATTAAAAGAATAAAAATATAAAATAATTTTTGATATATGGGAAATATATTTTTTGTAATATATATTAAAAAAAAAATAGAATATATATCAAACCATTTTTATAAAATTATTAACTATAATAGGTTAATTAATCTATTAACAAGGAATTATTAGCGAATCGGTTTCAGAGTATATTAACCTTTATTTTTCAAAATATATAAAATAAAAGAATGATTTATTTTTATTAAATTTTCTTTGAACGCCCCTTGAATATGGATTAATAAAAAGATACTTAGAATTTGTTATAAATTCTGATGAATTCTACATTATATTCTTCTCACGCATCTATTTTCCAAGCAGCAATTCTCAAAAAAGAAGTATTCTACCCACCATTTAAATAATAACCTAGAAGCAATGATTTTTCTATTCTTTTTTTTATCTCCATATAATTTCTACTTCTCTATCATTATTAATACACGTATAAACTAAATCGATATCTTATATATAAATACATACAATTCTTTTCAATTATACAGTATTATTTAAATTCCTTGATCTGTATATATATATATATATATATATATATATATATATAAATGGAAGATTATAAAGAGAATGAAAATAATTTGAAAATATTTCGTGAACAGGTACCATAAGTTATCAGTGGGCGATTTATATGAATCCCCGCCCCACTCTTCAAGGGCTCTCTATAATTATTCTAAAAAAGATCATTATCAGACACAATTCTTGCATTCTTAAGAAATTCTATCAGATTATGTTTAAGGGGAGGGTGAAAAAAATGAATTTAATCGGTAGTCCATTTTGTTCCAGAAGTAAGCGAGGGGCGGAGTCAACCAACCATAATAAATGGGCAAAAAGCTTTTCGTTATTTTAATAGGATTGCCTGGGAAAAATATATTAAGATATTAAAATAAATATATAATTTTTGGTAAAGATGATTCAATCAAACTGAAATTTCCATATATTTAATTATGTGTTAACCACTAATGATTTTAACGAAAAATTTATTTTATTTTAATTATTATTAATTTAATGGATATATATATATATATATATATATATTGTTTTTACATATAATAAAATTATTAATTTTAAATTAAATAAAAATAAAATGTATTTTTGATCCACTATCAGACTAGTATTTTTGTTTTATAAATTTATATCTATTAGATGGCAGCATCTATCAATAACGCCTTTTATATAGGCAATTTAAGTACTTTCTATTTTTCTCATCTTTATTCTAAAAATATTAATGTTTAAAACTGCTAATATTTTAATATAAAATAAAAATAAAAAATAAAAATACAATTAGTTATTAAATAAAGAATTAAAGTTTTGATCAAATTATTTTAATTATCAAAATTTCAAAAAGTCTTTCACACCCACCATGAAAAATTAGAAAAACCGATTAATGTAAAGATAAAAAAAAGTCTCGTCATAAAAGCTTACTAAAAAGTATTTCAAGAATTAAGAAACAGAACATGAAGCTATGTAGACTTGAAACATCATTTGGGGTACATAAAACATCCATAAACAACTAAAAGGTCATTTTCCAAATGACACTTTAGTTCTTTCTATTCAACACATAAGTGTAATGAAATTTAATAAAAGAAGCTTTTCGTTTGGTCTAACAAAATTTCATTAATTGTTATTATATAAAATAATTAAATCTATTAATTTAAGGGTAGTTGCATACTAGTAGGGATATATATTTCTGACATCCTCATAAATAGGAGTTATTAAAAACAAATTGGTAAAATATATTTGAATAATATATTAATTTATATTTAAATAATAATTAACTTTATTTTATTATTATTATCGAGTTGTTACACTTGCTCGGCACTAGGTACCGGGAAACTTTTATTTTCCCTACTGTTCTTTATTTATTATTTATTATTCATTATTATTATTATTATTATTATTATTATTATCATTATTATAAACCAAGTCTTTGCAGCACAAAGGACCAAAAATAGATTAATGGCATCCCCTATAAGTAGGGTGACCAAACGTCCAGGTTTACCGGGATTGTCCCGGCGTCCCGAAAAATTTCTTCAGTCTATTGTCCCGGTTTTAAAATATTTAGGTCCGACAAACGTTTTCTTACAATCAGTTTAGCTCTTATTTTCGATTTTTCATTCAATATAGCTCTAAAAAAAATACAAAAAAAGGTAAAGTTTTTTTCCGATTTGGCTCTTAAACATTTTTGATTTTTCATTCAATATGGCTCTTAAAAAAAAAGTAAAATTTTTTACAAATGCCCCGGTTTGCTGTTTTCGAAATATGGTCACCCTACCTATAAGCATCTCCAGTCATAGTAAAAGTTATAAAATCGAGAAGGCTGCGATGGGCAGGACACGTGTCTAGAATAGAAGAAGAAAGAATGGTGAAAAATATATTGTGGGGACACCGCCTGGGAAACGTCCCCTACGAAGATCAAGTTCGCGGTGAGTAAACAATGGGACGTGAGAGTGATGGGAGAAAGTAGGGATTGGATGGTTTTGGTTCAGTATAAGGTCACTTATAGAAATGTGGTTGCTGCGGCAAAGAACTTTCGAATTCCGTAGAGCCACAGTGATAGATATAGATAGATTATTAGCCGAGTTGAGACACTTACTCAGCGTGTTATGCCAGTTAAATTTTACCTGCCCTGTTGGTCTTGTTTTGGATAAGGTTCGAACAGTACGAAGAGAGAATTCACTCTAACCGGTAATCCCTTCGAAAATTTGAAATTGTGGAACTTTCTAACTATATGGCATGTCTGTAATAGAATTGCTCATTATCCAGTTGTTAAAATGTTATATTGCAGATCCAATTTTTCCATTATGTTAATAAGTTTTTTGGAAAAGATTCCTTCAATTAAGATGACAATGGGAAATATTTTAACTCATTCCAGTTTCCAGATCTTTTTAATTTGGATAGCGAGCTCCTCATATATA
Source organism: Labia minor (assembly GCA_963082975.1). NCBI lineage: Eukaryota > Metazoa > Arthropoda > Insecta > Dermaptera > Spongiphoridae > Labia > Labia minor. The sequence goes on along the minus strand of OY720344.1, from coordinate 93,640,474 downwards.
CATATTTTCTGATTTTCTGTTTTCACTATATTATGAGACAGAGGAGCCGCTATATCAATTCCAAGGATATTCGTTTTTTTATTTTTAAAAAAATATCCTGTACGTTGTGGATTACTTTTTGGGCTGTCAATATATGTCTGTTCCAACAAAGAATTGCAACACCTCCCTCTTCAACTGCTACTGGGATTTACATATTATATGGTGATGTTGCTTTCTTATAAAGTATCCCATAATTAAACCCAAGATACTGATGGATTAGTTTGACGAGTCGTGATGTGTTCTATGGTTTCACCCACCATATTACATCTTCTATCGATCCTCTTTGCTGTTTTTAAAGAAATGATTCTCGTAAATTTTCGTTCTGAGGATACGATCTTGTATGGTGAACACAAACTCTTCAGTTTCGTTATTATTATAATTATATATTATTGCTAGATATTAAGGTCAATTAACGCCTAAAATACACTTTGTCAATATTAGTCATTAAAAAATTAAATAAATAGTACAAATATTAAAAATAAATAAATTAAATAAATAAAAATAATTGATAAAATTAAAGTAGCTGTGGTGTGTCGACCTCACTAGACTATATTAACTAAATAAATTTAAACTAATATTAATCATCGACAGCAGACAAACAAACTCTACAAACAAACAAAGTTGTCTCTCAACCCCAATAATTTGATTTTATAAAACGCAATAGGAAAAGTATTATAAATTTTTTAATAATAATTATTAAATTTTAATACAAAGTATATGTAATTATAAATATATTTATTTAACGCTTTAACATGTAATTCACTCATTACTAAATGTCACTAAGTAAATTCAAAAAATCTGGAGTGACTCCACTCGACGATCTCGCAATTTGAATTGGATTAATTAACATATATTATATTTGAATTAAATTTAATTAATTATAAATTATAAATTTTAAAATTAATAAATATATATTAAACTAGCGTGTATTTGGCTCTTTGTTGTTGACACTACGTCAAATTCTGGTGCGTGATTGGCAGTCAACGTGTTAACAAATTAATTCCGGTACTTTCAGCGATTCAAACAAGCTGAAATTCTACATATAGTAGTTTTGTACAATTTTTAATCATGTAAAAAACTATCAAATATATATCTTTATTTTTACGGTCACTTTAAAGGAAAAAAATTCAAAACGTGGTAGGTAATGACCCTCTTCCGGATGAGCTACATTTCTCAAAAGCTGATAGAAAACTAGAAACTTTGATATATATTAAAAAATTTAAATAAAAATATTATAAATATTTCTAAATACGATTAAAATCACTGCTTTGTCCATGGAGCGGATGTACAAATATCTTAAATATCTCAAAAAATGTGATCTCTCAAATAAATTAGAACCATTAGCGTCAATAATTGCAATTTATACTGCAAAAGTCTTTGGGTAATATTATGTAATCGTTTTATTAAAATTATTCAAAATGAAATATTTCTATTTCCCTCAAATTTGATTAACAGTATACTAGCTGCTCCGAGCGCCTTCGGCGCTCTTCACACCTAGACGGGGGCTCCGCCCCGTGTACCCCCGAGTGATACATAGTATTTGGTTGAAAGTCTGTATGTAAAACGTTTTCATCCATTTTGTTTCAATCAGTATAAGTAGATAAGACATGTATTTGTTTTCTTGTAAAATATATTTTAATTTAATCAGTAAATTAATTATATATTATTAATGTATATGTTATATTTATCTAACTCTGTGTCTCTATAGTTTTCGAAAGTTCTTAGCCGCAGCATCCACATTTCTCTAAGCGTCCCTATCCTGAGCTACGACCAAATCCTACCCTGTCCCATCTCTCCCATGTCCCTTCCTTCATTGTCCACCCACCTTGGTCCTTTGTCTTCCACCGGATGTTTCCCAATCGGTTTCTCCCAATTTCTAGTTTCTCCAATTCCAACCACGTCCCCTTCCCATCCCAGCCTTCTCGATTTTATAACCTTAACTATATCTGGACATTATTTCTCGTTATGCCATCTCCGACATCCATCTGTGGCCTCATCTTCTTTTGGCCTATAAATGCTGCGAACAATATTAATCACACAAATACTCTAAATCTACTCTCTCTATCTTTAGGTGCTCTGTTCCAAAAATGTCTTCTGGACACCCTACTGTCCCGTTTTTTCAATATTTATGACATTTCGTAATTTTTTTTTCTAAATTTTTTCAATTTAGTTCTAAAAAAAAAGGTATACCGTTTGTCCCGGTTTGGTGTTTTCGAAATAAGGTCACCCTAGTCATCGATCAACATGAAAAATAATTGTTTTATATATTTTAATTTTGATCCTCTTTGATGAGATAAGCCCCTTTACTGCTTAATAACAGGCGTTACTCAATTACAACGTCGATTTAAATTCTTTTCGAATATTATTATCCTTCGTGATTAGAGATCTTGAGTATTTAAATATTTATTCTTTTTCAAATTCTACATTTTGTATGTTAATTGTATGTAAGTCGTATCCGTATCATAATTCTTGAATTTTTTTGTTTAATTACATTTCGGTTGATTCTTCCCCAATTTCTCTAATCACATGTCTCCTCTTCCAGTCCAATTCATTTACCTATCAATGTTGCATAAGGCATTTAAATTTCTTAATTTGGCTAGAACACTCCATTTTTTAAAATTTTAAATAGAGGGAGAGAGAGAGAGAGGTTCTAATTATATATATATATATATATATATATCTGTTTCTATGACAGCAAAAAAGTAAACAAATTACATACATACAAACACTCTCCTTTATATATATTTCTGGAAAATGGAACACCCGCAGCTCAGCTCAGGAGTTACCTAAGATTCTAATTTCTTTTTTATTTTTTATCTCATTTGAGGTACCCTTCACCTCAGAAAAATTTGGTTACCCTACTCCTTGTATTTTAGCCTCTGGAGTTTTTTGCGTACAGACGGACACTGTCGTATTAAATATATAGATTTGTCTCAAGTATTAAGATAGTTAACTAATTATGTAATTCATATTAATTATTAATCACAATATCATTTGTTTCTGCAAATTTCTTTTCATACATTGCTTATTTATTTTATAAAAATAGTAAAATTTGTAGGTATATTTGCAGATGAGATGAAATCTCGGACTATATTTTTATTTATAATAAAATCAAATTATATTATATATATATATATATATATATATATATATATATATAATGATTTACTATAAAGTTAGCAATTCATTTTATATGAGAGAAGAAGATAAAGAGGGATGCGTTTTCGCTGCTCTAGCAATCCTTTTTTTTACTCGCGTCTTTCTTTTTATTGGTCAGATAAGAAAAGGGGTAGAAGAAGAAGAGGAAAAGAATAAAGGTGGTGAGTTTTTGGAAGAAGGAAGGGGATGGGATTGGGTGCTTCAAATTGATGTGGGTGCATGAATGCTGAAAGCTATTGAAGTGGAAGAGCTCTTTCTCTCTTGTTTGTTTCAATAGAATCAAAATCAATAGAGAGAATGAAAATTGAAACATTCCTGATGAAGAAAAATTTTTTTTTAAATCGATTGTTCTTTATTTTATCGTTATATTTAATAATAATAAATGTTTCATCATCTTTACTGATACTGATTGAAAGATAAAATACCATATTTGTAATTAAATTGGGTTTATTTGAATTGAAATTAAAATGGCAGAATTGGAAAATTTATATAACTCCTTAACACAAAAAATAAATGAAATGTAATGAATAGTCCACATTACATGGCCTTACCCAGCGATGGGCTGGAGAGCAGATCCTCTCCCTACTAGAATCATAGTAATGAAAAGGTTTTAATTAAATGAAACAAAATTAGATTATAATCACTAAAACACAGCACTACTTTAGTTATAAATAATTTTCTTAAAATTTTAGTTTCATTCATCTTTTTCGTTTTAAAAAGACTCTTAAACTGATAAACTTATTAATCTACTAAAACTATACACAGAATTCATATAAGTTTAAGTCTCGGGTGCCTCGATGATATTTTCAAGAACCCTGTTATTTTTTAAGATTATCCATATCAGGGGTCGGCAACCAGGTGCCCGCGAACCAGCATTCAAAATTACTAAGTATTAACTTATTTCTAAAAAAAAAACGACTTTTTTCTAATTTTTAATATGGTTCTAAAAAAGGTAAAATGATTTTGCGATCAGGCTTTTAAACATTTTCGACTTTTTGGTTTAAAAAAAATAGGTAAAATGTTTTTGCGATCATGATTTTTCAATATTATCAGCAAGTGTGCCCACCCCTGTTATATTATTTCAAAAAGTGCCCGACTATTGAAAAAGGTTGCCGACCCCTGGTAATATTAAATAAATATTAATAATAATATTAAATAAATAGTTATCATACTTACCAAAATAATATGTATTAACATTAAAATAAATTTGATGATTTCATATAGATCCCTAAACAAATATTATATAAATAATTTTTTAATATGTATAACAAAATTTGACCTGATATCGAATATTGAAAAGATCAATCAATAATCATTGAATATTTTAAAATAATTATTAAAATAAACTATAAACATACACATAAATAAAACTAATCATAAATATTTTTCTTAAATCTAAAAGGAGAAAATCTAAAAATCAATTTTAAATGTTAGCTTAAATAAGATAAATACTGAATAAAGACTTTTCCTTTCAGGTATGTTATTATAACTTATTTGCTCAAACATAGATTTTATATTTCGAAATAAATTTTCTCTTCTTTCTTTGAAGTTCATTAGGGGAATTAATTAATATATTTATTAAATTATTAAAAAAATAATTTTAAATTATTAATGTTTATTAAACACTCAATATTTTAACTTTTTAAGAAATGAGATTAATATTAGAATTCAGTTTATTTTAATTATTTAAATGAGTTATATTTTAAAATTCTTTAGGAAATAGCTAAAATGATTATTACAATTATATTTATTAAAGTAAATGAAAATAAATAATTAAATGAATGGATAATGATAAATAAGTTACAAATAAATTTTACTGTTTTTGATAAAAAATGAATTATATTTCTTATTATGGATCATTGGATTAATTATTTAATGTCATTTATCATGTTGCCTTTTTTTAAATTAATACAATTATTATTTTATTGAACGAGCCAAGTGATTAAACGAGAGAGAGAGAAGGAAAGAGCTAGGAAGGGGTAGGTAACGAGGTTCAGCATATAGTTGAGCTACGAGCGTAGGGTAAGAGAGTATGGAGTGAGTTCAATTTTCTCAATTATCAATCCCCACCCACGCATCTCTTCCACAGAATATTCTATTAACCAATTAATTGCATTCAAGATTTAATCAAAGATCATCGGATAAAATTGAAATTTGATTTAGTTAAATTATCCGTATAATTAAAAATTTCGCTAAATATGTATGACATGTATTTGTATGTATTTGTAATTTGTAATTTGAGAATGTGATCCAAAAAAGTTATATTCTCAGAGTAGATATGTCAAATTCGCTGGAAATATTTTTTTAAAATTTCCAATTCAAGCATTGACATAGACTAATTATTGTTTAAATTATGATAAAACTATTTAAATGTTTTGTTAATCTTCTCAAGCCTAAATCTATTTTTTTATGTGGATTTAATCCATGAAGTGTAATTCACTTTCAATATATTAAAGGATTATTTGATCAATTAATTTAGAATCCAATTTAGTGGTAAACCACAAAACTTTTACAACCAATATTACAAACACAAACATTACCATTTATTCACATACTCCATTGTATAAGCATAATTTATATTGTAAGCAATTTATCTAGAATATTATGAAGTTATTATTAATTGCTAATGATAGTTCGAGAAATATTCCTTAAAATTAAATAATATAAAAAAAAACAATTTTCAATAAAATGTATTTTAATAACTTCTTAAGTAATATTACAAAGTAAAAATATCTAAAATTTTTCTAATTTCAAACTATAATATTCATTAAATTCTTAAACATTATTATAATACTAATTCATGACGGATTGGTTTTCCTCAGGTGAGGTCAACAGTATTATGATAGAAATGTTGAAATATTGAAATTTAAATATATTTTATTTTTATTATATTTATTTATTGCGTATTGATCCTTTTAGGATCACGCACAGCCTCCATGAAGGGCAAGGATTTTGATCTTCCGATCGAATACCGGTTTTAAGTTATTTCTCAGAATGTGTGATTCCCCAGAATCCCAATGCCCGGTTGCATCTTGGAGACGGATGAATTGGTTACCACCTGAGGTCGTTTTTACCGACCGACGATAGTAAGGGAGGTATTGTTTTCACACCAAATTTCACATGTGGAGATTTTTACATATCTCCACGAATCATGCATTTTCTAAACAGAAAAAAGTATTTTTAGCATGATGTCTGTCCGTCCGTCCGTCCGTCTGTCCGTCCGTATAGATGTGTACAGCCTGAACGGCTCAACCGATTTTGATGAAATTTGGTATATTTACTTAATGCATCAGTGGGATGAATTGTTCAACTTTTGGTGCAATTCCGGAAACAGAAAGTGGTAGTACTAGCGATCGACGATAGGAAGGAAAGGGTTATTTTCACACCAAAGGAGATTTTTTTATATATCACCACGAATCATGCACTTTGTATTGGTTTTATCCTCGAGAAAAATCATATTTATTTCAAACCGTCGGTCGGTTCGGACCTGGCCACAGGTCAACTTATTTTTTTTGTTTTCATGCTTCATAGATTGTGATGTGATGCTGATATACCAGGTTTATGTAGAACTAGAGATTGTCAGTTCCTGGTACTGGGAATCAATTTTTCATAATTAATTTAATTATGTATATTCCGCACTTGTAAGGTTTCGTAAGCTAGACTCCTGGGTACACTAGGTGGACGCGATAACCCTCGAGCTATGCAGCTCACTTATTATTATTATTATTATTATTATTATTATATTAATATAAATTCAATCTTACATTTACATTTAATTTTCGGAAAAATGATAAATATAGTTATATTTGAGAATGAATGTTTAATTTTAAATTAAGTAAAATTCCCTTCTATTATTATAACATAAAACAACGTCGTAGTAATTGTAATCAAATAATATATAATATATAATATTCATATATATTACGAAACTAAATTAATAAATATTAATTAACAAAACTATTGCTTGTTTTCAGATGCATTCAATATTAATTTTTCCTTTGGCTGGCTTCCGTCGTTAAGTCCCGGTGTATAGCTTGTTTGGTTCAGGTGATAATCCTTCACTGAAACTTTATCAACTTTACTAAAGACAAACATGTGGCTTAATTAATTTTCTAGTTTCTCTCTCTCTTTCCCTCACTCTCTGGATGTATGGGTTTGTTTGTGAATATTAATATATCATTGCCTTCCTTTTTAGATGAAACACCTTAAAATACCAGTAAATCTCCAGAGAGTTGGGGAGTTGGAGAGATGGGCTTCGGTGAATGGGATATGTAATTAGCTACATCAATAAATGGCGATAATTACTCATTTGCAAGTGTTTATTTTACCATTAATTCAAGCAATTTTGTTTTTGAATATACAAACACAATTTTAATTTAAATTCTTTCAACCCCCCTATTGTATTATCATGAAGTATTAAAATAACATTTTTTATATATATTAATTAATTTACATATATCCATTTCTCCTAAATTAATTGTTATAAACATTCTAAGATTATTACATTCTATTATCAGATTTCGCATCTGAAATAAATAAATCAATACCCAAAAGAATTTGAATTTAAAATAAATAAAAAACTATATGAATGGGTCAAAGATATTAAAAATGTATTTTATTACTACAACCAATTACTTCATTGATAGACTCTGAATAAGTAGAAGGTCTTTTCTGATATTATTTTTTTCTGATTAATTAAAATTAAAATTTTGATGATAAAATAAAATTATACTTTTTGGAATATTTACAAGGAATAAATTTAATAAAAGTTTTATGATAAACTGCAAAATTATTTGGATAAATGAAGGGCGAAGGTGAATTCAATTTCCAAGATATCCCGTGGAAGTGGATGCTGTTCGTGGGGGGTAAATGGAACATCCGAGAAGTAGCAACATTTTTCGCCAATGCAAATGATGACGCAACCATTGAAAAATCAATGGATAGAGTGGAAGGGAATCGGGGATAATCAAAGCAATATCTTCTTCTTCTTCTTTTTCTTTTCTCTTTCTCCTTTCCTCTCAATACCAAAAATTAGACGAGTATCATTATTACTAGGAAATTGACTAATAGAAGAAAACCAAACGAATAATAATTTGTATGTATCTAAAAGAGTGATAATAATAAAAATATTGATTTAGATTGCTTGTCTTCTAACAAGGGTCTCTTTTCATTTTGTCACGTGATCATTTGTAATATTCAAATCAATCTTTATTTTTCTTTTTATTCACTTTTACAAATATCAATTATTATTTAATAAAACAAACTTCAATTTCTTTCTAAAAATTTCCTAAAAAAATTTATTTAATGTGAAGAATTATTTTAGTAATTTAATAATTAAATGTGAAAAATTTTTTTAATTTTTTTTTTATTGATTAAAAAAAAAATGAAATCTTAAACTTTTATTATTAAATTATACTTTTAATACTTTTTTTAATCAAATTTAGAATTCACGGTAGTCGTGTGCCCGTCTTCGGGATTCGATTCCTGGTGTCTGAAAAGCAAATTTTTCTCTTTCTGGCCTACGTGATCAAAATTTGAAATAAGGAGTTGCGAATTCCAATCAAGAAAATCAAGATAAAGGTTGATAGGATCCGTTGTTTTGATCATATAACAACTCTACATCGCTTACGAAGAACCCGACTTGAAAAGCTGTAGTTTCATAGAATATTCAAAATTCTTTTGATTTTTTTTTAATTAAAATTTGTGAAAAAATTCTTTCTAAAAAAAAATGTATTTATTTATTAAATATAATAGTCAAATCTCATAAATGCTACTCAAGATGTTATAACATAAATTTATAATATATTTCTCTCATGATAATTAAAATGAATATATGAGTAAATTTAAATCAAAATCTTGTAATTTTATTCATGCGATAAGTTTAACAATATTAATTTCATGAGAATTCTTTTAAATGAATTCTTAATATATCATATTAATATAACGATCGAATATCGAAAGCAACTTTTATATAGATCAATTGTTTTTGTTAACCCGTCTATGCTAATTCATGGGGACTCATTTCGAATTAACAAATCCTATTTGACAACCTCCAAACCACAAAGTGGTCCAAGTAAAATGTTTATGCATGCATTCGCCCCTTCACTCTCCTCTCAACCGACAGGTGAATGCCAAACGACTCTTAATTAAATATACAATTCCAATGAATGTTTTTTCAACCCTCCATCTCTCTCCTTTCCTATTATATGTACAGACCCATCAACGCTCTGTTTTTTTTATAGTTATTAATTTTATAAAATGAATTTCCTTTTAAAAGTGAAATAACAAAGAATACAATGAGATAAATAAATATAGGATTAATTATTATCTATAAAAAAGAGTTAAATATTTCGTTTATCAAAGTTTAGATATTAAAAAAAATTAAAATCACTCTAGGGGATAAATATTAAAATAAAATATTCCCGCGGTATTTAAAAAAACAACAACGAAGGATTCTCTTTATTCATGATATATTTAAAGCTCACAGCTAACTCTTCTGGGTTTTTATAAAAGATAACACCTGTCAACTACATTATAAATTGGACCATACTATTGTATGGTATATATCTGTCACGTCAAATGAATCAGTAGCTTAAAGAAGAAAATAACCATGATTGAAAGGTTCAGTTTTTTTAAATCACTCAGGATTTTTGGTTAAAAATTAAATACTTACAATCGATTTTGTTTCCGTGATTTAAGTGTAGTAAATTGAATAGAAGTTGTTATCTGTCACGTCAAATATGCCAACTAGTAAAAATGGGATTATTTTGCAAACTAGAATATAAAAAAAATCATGAATATATAAATATTATATATTTTATATACTATTATATAAATATAAACTATTATACATACGAGAATAGTATTATATTAAGAGGGTTGTATTTTTTGTTTTGCATACTAAACTTAGATTGCACCATTAATTAAATATCCGTACTTTAACCTCCATATTTAGGTAAAATAAATTTAAATTTTCAGTTCAAAACGTGTAATTTTGGAGCCACTACGAACTGTCAAAGTTTCAAATTTAGTTTAAAAAATAAAATTAAATTATAATAAGGATTATTATTTAAATTTTACATGATTAATTATTAGTAAAATATTTTTTTTTCTTTTTGCTGTTGACTGAAGAATAGAAGGCAGTTACTGTGGCGAAGAATCATGTCTTTTATTTATTTACATTTAATTAAATAGGGTAGAAAATAAAAACTAGACGTCTGTTTAGATCAGGGATTCTCAACCACTGTGCCGCGGCACTTTAGTGTGTCACGAGATTTTCAAAAGTGTGCCGTGAGATTATGAGTCTCTTAAACATTTCCGACTTTTTTTCTAAATTTTTTCAATTTGGTTCTAAAAAAACCGTCTTTGGTAGCACTTTTTTCAATATGGTAAACTTTTACACTTTTTTGTATTTTTTTAAACCGTTAAAAGTGTGCCACGGTAAAAAAAAGGTTGAGAATTACTGGATTAGATAAAGAAAAACTTGTCAATTTTGACAGTTTGTAGTGGCTAAAAATTACAGTTATTGAACTAAAACTTTAGATTTTTTTTAACTAAATTTGGAGGTTAATTGTTAGTACGGATATTCAATTAATGGCGGACTCTATGTTTCAGGGTGTAAAACATAAAAGAAAACCCTAGTAGAAATTCTTTAGTATTAAATAAATTATTTTTTATCAACCAGTTTATTCTACAAGATATTTTTAAAACACATAATAAAATAAACAAAAAAGTGAAGCATCAAGAGAAAAAGTGTGTCTGAATTGTGATGATATCTTGACGAATTTGAATTGAAAACGACACAAGTAAATGCAAAATAAATTCTACAAAAGAAACGTGGCGGAAAGAATGAAAGATGATGATAGGGGATGGAGGATTGCAGGTAAAAAAGAAATGCATAGGTGGTGTGGAGGAGGAGATGAAGAACCATTGAACCTGAATGTCTTGTTTCTCACCTAAACGCTGTCTGTTTGATGACTTCATCGTTCTTTTTCTTTTCGAATTGGTGTTGGTTCTTTTTAGAAGAGAAGCGTTTCAATCTATCTATTTGCAAATGTCTCAGCTCCATCAGTATGGACTCAATGTCGGAGATCAAGAAAATGTAAAAAGATAAAGCAATGATGAGAAAATAAGAAAAATAAACGTGCTGCTATTTCATTTCATCGAAGTTGGGTTATAGCCAATGAAAAAAATTATTTTATTTATTAAGATATTTTTTATAATAATTGAAAAGTTAAAATATAAAACTATAAGTAAATAATAAATTTAGTAGAACTATTATTGAATGGGATTTATATATAATAGAATCATCATCCTCAAAATATGTCTAAACTAAAATTATATTAAAAATTTGTTGGTTTTGAATTTGAGTAGTATACAAAACATAAGTTATATTAGTTATAAGTTAAATATGCGCAAGCGCAAAGTACAGATGCGTGATCTACAGATCTACACAATAAAACCTGTTCAAACGTACACAAACATGCGAAATAGAAAATAATTTACTGGTCATACCGGTTATAGTTGTCTATAAGAAATTACCAAATTGTTCGATTTGTCTTTAAATATTATTCTCTGTTATTATTATTACTGAAATAGAGGCTATGGTATTACTTACTTTCGCCTTCTTACTGCAACTATTCACTTTCGTCTTTGATTTATTTTCCATTTCGCAGTTGGAAATTTGTAAAACTTACATTCACTTTTTCTACTAGTATTTTTGCAATCGACAACACAGCAACTACGGTGACTCATTTTGTTAAATATTGTCAATTATAATAAATTAAAAATGTTCACGTATATGACAGACTTTTAAAAACAGCCAACTTTATTGTCTATATTAACCGCTGTGCGCTGGTGTCGATTTAGCTCTCCCCACCATGCCTTCGCACACAGCCAATAGATTAAAAATATTTATTTATTTTTTAATATACATATATATATACATATAAGAATATAAGAACAGCGTGGGGGTAATTTCAAAATAATGATTTCTAACAATTTTAAATTTATAACCTTACATAATAGGACAGTCGGACAAGAAACGTTTCGCAATTATTAATCAAACGAATCAAGAATTTTAAAAACATATATAGGTAATATTCATAAATAAATATTAATAAATAAAGAGATGGAAAATGTGGTTGCTGCGGTTAAGAAATTTCGAGTTCCGTAGAGCCACATAAAAAAAAAGATATAAAAGTTTTCTTTTTATTCTATTAAATTATAGTTAATTTTAAAGTATGAATACTTTGCTTATTTATTTGTAAGTATTTAATTTGAAAAACAATTTCAAATTTATTTTATTTGTAAACAAATCAAAAGCAGAATTATTCATTTCACAAAGAAGTAACCTAAAAATTATTTCATCTAAATGTTTATATTTTCATTCTTTTTTTTATTTTTTCTTATTTTGAATCAAATAAAAAAAATTCTTATTATAAAATGATTAAGAAAAAATGAATTCTGATTTCTACATATTGAACTCTACCTTTGATAAATAAGCTACCATGGAAGTATTTTATCAAGATTTTTTACTTTGTTTAAATATATAACATTATATTCTTTTTTATTTTATTTATTTTATTTAATTATGCTCTACTGATTAAAGCTTTTAATATATATATAATATGCTATATTTATTTAAATTAAAACAAATTGCAAAAAAATGTTTTTTTTTTTATTTTTAAAACAAAAATAATAAGACAAGATAAGGCTTTCTTTACTTTGAATTTAATTGTTTATGGCAATATTTTAGATAGAATTAAATTGCATAATTATCTTTAAATATAATATAATGACATAAATTTTATCAAGTTGATGTTATTTTTTCTTTTAATCATAGAAGGAAAGGATCTGGGGACAAGGGAGGTGGGGTTCTTGAATTGCTCAAGATGAGATGCAAGGTCCAGATCTACTTTAATTAAGCTATTTTGTTGAATGTTTAAGGTCACAAGTGAGCTGATTGGCATCGGGGAGTGACCCAATAGCTTGAGGTTGTTGTTGCTTAACGAACCAACTGAGGGCCTCTTTTGCTTAGCCCTTTCGCCGCTTTCAAAGACGATAAATGAAATAAGCAAAGCGGTCAAATGAACAAAGACTTTGTCCATCAAATCACTGTTGGTCTCCCATTAAAAGTACTGTGGTTCAATAAGGAATGCACTCTTGTAGCATGCAAATTAAGCCCAAAGTAAAATAAATAAATAATATTTTAATATAATGATCATAAAAAGAAGTAATATAAAATGACAAAAAAAGAAAAAAATTGCGTGTCAAATTTAATGGCACTCCATTAGTACAAATGTACGATATTTATATGCTTATTACTATAATAGAAATGTTATTCACTTGTTATTAGATATTATGTGAAAACTAATAAAATAACTATTTGAATTCATAATAATAAATGGCGCATTATATTACTAATATAATAATTAACAAAATAATATTAAATGATTATTTTTTTTTTTGTAAATTTTTGTAAAATCTACATACTAAATTATTATTATTATTATCATTATTTATAGTGATAATATTTAATAAAAGAATAAACTGATGATGAAAGAAATATATTTGTTTTATGGGCCATTAAATTTAACCCTTTTAAAATAATCAACACAAATACATGTTTTATTTAAAAAAAAAATCTTAGTATAATGATGCAGACGCCATCGAGTGAGAGGCTAGCCTCGCTGTCTCACATTAACATGGTCCCGGGTTCAAGTCCCGGGCCTGGCAAGGCAATATCTCTAACTGGGGTCTATGGGATAGAGTCAACCCAGCCTCCGGGATCAAAATTGGGGATAGCTACTTGATAAAAAGTAGCGCCTCCGATCAAGAAAATCAAGGGAAAGGTTGAGAGGAACCGTTCTACTGATCATAGGGCACCTCATTGATATAACCGACTTGATAGGCGTTGTCCTTGCGTACAAAAGTCAGAGGTTTTTTAGTATAATGGTAAATGATGAACTACTGAACTTGAGAATGAAAGTTTAAACCAAGTCAAGGAATATAAATTAAAAAAATAGGATTTAAATAAAACCAAACGTATAAACCATACGTTTACTAGAAAAATATGAGCTGTGACCAGGCACAGAACCGACCGACGATTTGAAATAAATTAATTTCCAAACAACAACAAAGTATAAAAAAAAATATTTTTAAAACTTGAACTAAAATGACTAAATTATATTATCTTAGTTTTTATTTTTAGTTTAATTAATCAATTTTTATTAATACTATTTTAAGTGAAATATTTTCTGACAATGTATATAAATTGATACTTTGTACTACCACTTCCAGTTTCTGGATATACATCAAAAGTTGATGAATTCATGCTACTGATGCATTAAGAAAATATACCAAATTTTATCAAAATCCGTTGAGCCGTTCAAGCTATACACGTCTATACGGACACACAGACGGACAGACATCATACTAAAAATACTTTTTTCTGTTACGAAAATGCATGATCTGTGGATATGTAAAAATCTCCACATGCGAAATTTGGTGTGAAAATAATATCTTCCCTTCCTATCGTCAGTCGGTAAAAATAAATGACAGACGTGAGGAAGTTAAAGAAAAGAAACCATTCCTCAAAAGATGGTTAATGCAACTAAAAAATTATCCCAGTGATTTTTCTAAAATCCAAAGGCCTGATTTGAAGAATACTTGACGTTGAGATGGCCGCCATTATATAAATTAATAAAATCTGAATTTTTATTTTTTGGTTATTTCAAATTTACAAATTCATGGGGCACTCATTTTATACACGATAGATATTAAATAATATAATTTTGTTCATTAAAATTTATCTATGTAAATTCTAAATGAAAAAAGCATTTATTTGTTAACAAGAATATATGTGTTTAATTATTTTTATCTAATATATTAACATTTTATTAATGTTAATTTTGGATATCGGTTCTACCTTATAATCAATTAATAGTATTATATAATATAATAATCATTAATATTTTATATAAATATCATGGATATAATGAATAATAAATTTCAATTTTTCTTTTTCTCATATTTATTAAACCTCATCCATATTAATTCACTAAAATTTATTATATAAAATTTATTGTTATATTTTCTAAAAAAATCATTATTATTATTATTATTTATATTTATATTTAATCCATTTGATTTAAAAATGTAAAAGAACGAAAGATTTCTACTCCTTTTTGTTATTTTTCTCTCTAGTTTTTCCCTCTTTTGATATTCCTCTGGGTCGTGGTCTCTCTATGATCTCACTTCATATTATTCAGTAACATAATATATGACTGTCATAATTCATATTCAGGAACATTTCAATCTGCATCTAATTATAGTTCGGAGTCGATTTCCGGATCATCATATTTTAGATGTATGAAATCGAAAAACGTGATACGAAACTTTTTGGCACTAATCTTCCTATTGGATTCCCTCTCTATCACCTTCAATTAATTTAAATTTAAAATGATTTTTTTCTAATTTAAAAAAAAAATCTTCTGAAGTAGTAAAATTTATTTGCCAAACAAAAAAAAAATATACAATAAAATTCACCCATTTGAAGGTGTTATTTGTTGTTGTTTTTTTATATTTAAAATAAATTCTAGTAAATTAAAAATGTATGTATTCATAACAAGTTCTATTTTAAATAATAAAATATATCAAAATATTATTTTATTTGTAAAATGGACATATAAAGTTGCATTTTTATGACTTAAAGTTACATTCTTCCTCAATTTTTAATAAGATAGTAAGTATATACATTTTTTATAAATGTTCTTTGTGAAGAAGATTTCTAAATTACTTTTTTATTATATTAATTATTTTTTTTATCAACATTATTTAAGTCTATATAATCTGTATATTATTGTAGATTAATGAAAGAATAGTATGATTAAATAATTCTAAAAAAATTAGGTATCTAAAAATATTATTTATTTTATTTAATTAAATTTGAAATAGAATTTGGAATTAACCGATAACTGTTATAACACTCATTGTATCAGTGATTTAAAATAAGAGTAACTCTTCTTTCACTCATAGCTGAAATGTTAATATTCACATTTTTATTATTGATTATCTGAATTTATGCTTTTTTTAATAGTTTTACACATATTTATTTGATAATTAAAAATTGACTAACAAAAAAATAGAAAGAAAGTTATCACTCCGTAAATTAAAATTAAATATTGATAAAACAGATTAATGCACTCATAAAAGAAGATAATTATGGTAAGAAATATTAAATTATATTTTTTTGTTTTTGTTTTTGAAATTGATGAGATTTGTACCTTTGACTTCAAGTTCAGTAGTTCAGCATTTTAACACAGATTTACACACTTAATCCACCTTGTATTTAAACTTTTCAATTAATAAATAGAAATTCATATTAATTAAAGCTTATTAATCGTACTATCTTAAATTAATTTCTCACAAATATTAATTGGAGTAAAAAAAAATATTATTATTATTATTATATTGTAGAAAATCCAATCAGATTATCATTAGATCATTGAAATGGTTTGGGGTTGCGTCGTCATGTAATAGTAGTGATAATAATAATCCAAGCAAAAGAGGAACGCTCTAGAATGGCGTGTAGTGTGAGGGTTTAAAAAACCCTTCACCTCTTCACCGGTTGTAGTGCGATAGAGATAGAGCGAGGGAACTAATAACGAACGGTAGTACTGGGATCGCTTGTAGCAGATGTTGGCCCGTTTTCAATTTCAATCTCGAGATTTCGATCTCACTCTCCTCTACCCCTGCGCTCTACTCCCTGACTACCCATCTTCTTTGTCCCTCTATAGATATAGAAATGGGAGCCAATTTCCAAATGTGACTTTTTTCTTCACTCGCCCAACCCTTAGACCCCACTCGCTAATACTTTTCAAGAGTTTGTCGATGTATAAAATTATATTATCTAAATTGGTCTTGTTAAATTTTTATATATCGGTTTAGTTTTTAAAACTTTTATATTTTTTTACTGTATTTCTATTTACATCATCATATAACATATATCTTACTTTTTTTTATGGAATCTATATTTTAACTTAGAAAACTACTATTTAATATTTAACATGTTTTTATAAATATAATCATTAATTAATTTAAAAAAAATTTGCAGTGTCTCTACTCGACTATCTCGCAATTTGAATTGGATTAAATAACATTTTATTTTTAAATTAAATTTAATTAATTCAATTATAAATTAAAATTAATAATAATATTTATTCAACCAGATCGTGTTTGGCTCTTTGTATCACTTTATGTGCTGGCCCGTGATTTGCAATGTTAACAAATTAATTCCGGTACTTTCAGCTGAAATTCTATATATAGCAGTTTTATGCAATTTTTAATCATATGAAAAACTATCAAACATATATCTTTATTTTTACGGTCAGTTTAGAGGAAAAAAATGAAAACGTGGTAATTAATGATCCTCTTCTGAAAGAGCTACATTTCTCAAAAGTTGATAGAAAACTTCGAATTTCGAATAATATCCGTGTACCAAATTTCATTATTTTACCTCAAAGCGTTATTGCGTAATCTTGTCTACATACACACATACGCACATACACACAGCCATTTTTCTCAACCATAGTGAAAATGACTTAAGGACCTTCATAACGTATAAAAACATCATAATCTAGACATCGAAAATTTTCGTGATAGTAAAAACGGAGGATATAAATCTTCACTCACAATTGAATGCTTAATTATATATATTATTTTGCTTATTTATAAATATTTTTTCATTTTTAATGTAGAATTAATTAATTTTTTAAATTATTAATTATGTTTATTAATTTTATCTAATAATACATATTTTCTTTATACGATATTCTAAGTATTTATCATCTGGAACTGAACATTTATTAATCTTTTTGATAGACAAGAACTTCAAAATCTATTTATATTTTAATTTTCGAAGCCTAATATGATCACATTCTTCATATATATATAATTTAAAAAGAAAAAGAAAAAATATTTATATTTTCCATATCATAAAATTTGATTAAAAATATAGAAATTTGTTTTATTTAATGCTTTACATTATCGAAGTTTAATATATTCAGATAGAGAATTTGTATTTGATAATAAAATGTCAAATTTAGATGAATTTAGATTGAAAATAATGAATGTGGGTGGACAGTGGTAACGTTTCAATATTGCAACTATGGTTGCCTATCACAAGGGGCATTTACATTTTCAAATTTATAAATAATAACTATATGTCATTTGAAAATAAGATATATATAATATAGAGATGTTTTTAATTAACTTATTTATTTATTAATTTATAAAATACCTGTCATGAATCCTATAAAAACAAAAATAAATGATTATTATATTGTTAATTTATATATGTTTATTTAAATTATTTATTTATTCTTTAAATCAATTTTATATCGAAAATCAAGTACTTGAGCCTAAAAAATGATTTTAGAAAACGAGTTACTCCACAATTTTAATTTAAAAACAAATGTTATCTTGAAATTGCTTATAAAATTACTACTACTAATATAATATTCTAAATAAATGTATATAATAACCCTAAAAAATGAAAAATATCGTTTTGATCTTAAATCAGACTTAAACATAAAATTTAAAAAAATTGTAAAAGAATATGTAACTATTTTAATATAAAAATTTGTTTATGTCGCCAGAGCCTTCAATCTTTTTTAATAAGATAAGTAAAATCAATATTTAACCTAAATGCACCAAAATATCCTAAAGTTATTTCTTCAAGTGGTGAATGTAATTGTCTACATAATATTAGGACTAAAATTATAATATGACAATATTATTATTTGTATAATTATAATAGGAACGCAATATAATCTTAAAATAATAAATTAATTAAAAATTAAATTTTTTCATAGAGAGAATAACTTAGTTTTCTAAATTATATAGAAAAACATTAGATATAATAATTTCCAATACAATAAATAATAATACTAATAATAATTATATTTCTATATAGATATAAAATTTCATCATTTGTTCCATGATTAATTAACCAAACTGAGATAATTTTTTCCTTCCGGTTTTTTTTTATTCACCTCATTTACCACATTTCAATAAATAAATTAAAATGATCACGGAGGGGATGCTGCAAAATGTCTGTTTGAATTGCTTCCATCTTAAACAATTCCCATTCCAATTTTATTCTCATTTAATTAATTTAAATTATATTTAGTTGGATGAATTCCTTCTGAACAAATTACTCGTAAACATTCGATTTCATTAATTTGTAACTGCAAGTTTTATCGTACCTCAGCTGCGTTTTTTTGTCACCCCTTCCTCTCTCCAGCCTCATTCTCTCCCATTCAACCGTTTTTTTTTTAAATGCATATTTTAAAATCCAATCGTACAATTAATGTTAAATTAAATACCCAGAAGATTTTTTATTATTATATACCATGAGTATACTGATCTATTCTTCAAGTTTAATGTCAACATTTCTTAGATTCCTGATTATGATTAAAATGTTATGACTTGATATGTGTCTCTGACTAATAATTCAATATCTTTAATTTTTGTTAACAATCTACAGATAAATGGAAAGATTAGATCAACATGAAAAATTGTATTTAACATTCACATGCACATTAAAAGATTCTTAGTTCATTAATTTCAATTTTAACTATTTCCTATGTAAGAAATTAAAAAAAAGGGAACAATAAAATATTCAATATTCGAAATTTGTTTATATATATATCTTTAAATCGTTTGGTTGAATGTTGATAATTAAATGAAAAAATTGAGGAAAGTTTTTTGAGGAATCAATTAAAAAGATGCCGGTTTGTAGATCAAGAACATGATGGAAGAATATGGTCATATCAAGAAGGACTTGAGGAAATTGGGATAGACTTAGAAAAAAGATGAAGTTAGAATAAAATTTAAAATTTTTTAAGAATGTGGTTACTCTGGCCAAGAACATATAAAATCAAACCACAGATAAATGAATAAGAAACAAATTAAAATTGATGGATAATCAATTTAAGTAAATTTTATATAAGGAATAATCGTTACTTTAGTTCATTTATTACAAGAATAGTTGAACCTGACTTTCTTAAAACATGCCTAGTTCATTTTTGATGTCAAGGAAAACTGCAAACCATTAGCATAAAAAAGAGTATACGAATTACAGGAATTGATGTAACAAAATAATCATTATAAGAAATATTGTAAATAGAGGAATATTATTTCTGAATAAATGTTCAATGATTGTAGTAATACTTTCTTAAGGAAAGTTCCATAAAATATTAAGAAATAGCAATTTATTTTAAAAAGATTAATATTGATCTAAATTCATTTGATTAATTGCGGAAAAATTAGTAATAGGCATATTTTATTAATTTATAAAAGAAAATAAATAATTATCGGAATGAACATCAATGAGTAGTTAAGTAATATTTTAATTTTGTTGTAAACACCCAAAACTCTAACTACCTAACTTTATATCTATAGCTTTTTGTTCAATAATTTCATTGTTATTTAAATGTATTTACACTACTTAAAAAGCCACCCTTATTTACTCAATAAGTACTTTTTAAAATGAAAAAAGTTGATAAAACCTTCCACTTATTATATTATATAGATCGTCTATGTAAAACAAAATAAAGTTTTACCTCAATGAAAAGTTTATTTTGATTTGATTTTCACTGATGGGAGGAATCCTTTTACATTTGTCAGCATACATCAAACAGAAAATAAATTTAGTATGATAAAACTAACAAATAGATATTTTGAGTTCTTACTTTTTCATATCTTTTAAAATTATATGTTTTTCACATATATATATATATATATATATATATATTATATAGTGTCGAATTCCCTATTCTTATACTTCCAAATGAATAAAAGATTTTTTTATCAACAAACAACTTATTACTACATATTTTTTTTCTATTAAAAATACATTTATGAATTTCCAATTATAAATAATTAAATAAAACAATAAATAAAATTTATTAGAATAGTATAATTTAAAAGGAGACGCCATTTTTTTTATAAATATAAAGCAAAGTTATATTATAAGTGTGATGTTTCATTACTTTGTAGTAAAATAAAAACAAAAAAATAATTTTTCAGGTAAAAAATAGATTAATTTAAAATAATAATTTTAAATTAATTGAATTTTTATAGATCTAAACATTTAGACTTTTTCTCATAAAATGCATTAAATTTTATAATCAATGAGGTAAATTTTTTCATAACAGAAATGGTTGATTATAAGTTGAGAATTAATTCAATTAATGAGACATAGCCCATGGGTCTGTAATCAGCTTCAAGTGCGGATTGGCCCTTGGAGAGCTCAAAGGGATCTGTGGGTGGTAGACAGTGAGACCGAAAACTGGGTTGAGACCAAATCCATACATGGATGGAATAAAATTGACCTTTTGCCTTATTCGATGATTAAAATGGGGTCGTCACCCCTTCTCCTCACACCGTGATCCACTTCTTCTCCGTTTACCAATATCTAAGGTAGGATCATTTTATGGTTACCAGACTGCAACGTGTAAGGGAAGAAATAAAAACCAAACTACAATAAAGTTGTTTCAAACAAAATAAAAAAAACAACCCCTTTGCAATAAATTTTATGATCTGTCTTAAAAAAGTATTAAAAGTGAAAGAGAGAGAAAACGTGAGTGAGTGAGAGAGGGACAGTTTTTCTTAAGTTTTGATTTTTGATTTCCAATCAGATTTAAACTGATTATGATATTTCAAAGTAAAATATTCGCAAACTAATTAACTTTAATGGACAATTATAAACACATAAATACTTATAAATTTTCTAAAAATTATTAATTAGTAAATGAATGAGGATTTTCTTTTTGAAGTGAAACTTCTTTAGCGGCGTCCTGACATTTGGTTGAGAATGGAGAGTGAATTGAAAAATTGAAATTTCGTAACGCAAGAGAGAAAGAAGATATAGATATAACGAGTGGGAATGAGATAGCCTCTATCTGCGTTTCCCTTTTGTGCGATCTTTCGTTCTTGAGAAAGAGGCTATCTGCGTCTTCCTTTTGTCCGGTCTTTCGTTCTTGAGAAAGAGGCTATCTGCGTCTTCGTTTTGTGCTGACTTTCGTTCTAATACCCTCTCGCTAGGTCCAAAGTCCACGGCGCGCATGCGCGCTAGTACGTTGACGCGGAATAATATTTCTCAGCCTCTGCTGGGTCAAAGAATAAAAATTAGTATGTGACCTCACAGTTACCGCCTTTTAGATATATATCTATTCTTAAAATAAAATTAAAAATATTTATATTATATTCATATATATGTAAAATAATAATTATATTATTTTAATATTCCTATAAGTTGGTATCACAATTTATTATTATTATGAATTATTTATAAGTAATTAATATTATTAATTGGTATTAATAAATAAATAATATTAATTATATTAACTTAATATTTCTAACTTTGTATTACAATAATGAGACGGAATTGTTGTGTGTTAAATTAGATTTAATTAAAGATTGAATTTAGAATAATTAAAAGGGTTATTGAAACCGCGTATGCTGATTAGGGAATGACAAGATTGAATAGGTTCAATTAAAAAATGCTTATATAAAATTATAACTAAAAATGATTTATTTAATAAAACTATAAGAATTTAAATTACAATTTAATTAATTTTTTGTGAATAAATAAACATATATAAAAAACTATATATAAAATTTGAATTTTCATTTATTCATTCATTTAAAATTATTTTCCGATTGTTCCTTTAAAATAACCCCTCTTAGGGGGTCGGAAGGGGAGGCAACATAAGGGAATTTTCTTTCACTTTGTTATTGGGAAAAACCAGGGGGGGACAGTCTTACCAGGAAAAACCCAAATTGTCAGCGTCCACTCTGGGGTTTTAAACAGTTTTAAAGGAAATGTTAATTATAAGTTCATTTCTCAACGAGTTGTATCTTTAAATTATTTTTATTAATTTAATTAATTATAATTAATTTATAGCCAATAATAGTTTATTATAGCTAATAATTTTTTAATTTTTAGTGTAATTTGCATGATCATTATTTATATAAAAAAATAAACACATTTTGCAATTTCCCAGAAAGGCTTATAATGTCAAGCTCCCACATGTGTCCATTACAATTAAGTAAGTTATGTTTGTCACGTTCACACTTCCACATGTGAACATTACAATTGAAATAGTAAGTTTATGATTCGACATAATTTGCAATGTATCAATCAACCTCTTAAAATTAAGGTTCTTAGCATTTAGCAGGTAAAACACTTGGCGAGAGTCATTCAATTGAAAATTGCAAGGGTGGACTTGTTAATTGTATGTGCTTGGAAATATTCTTTGTAGGAGAGGGCAGTGTGGTTTATTGCAGTTGCTGTCAAGCACTGACCCTTTTGAGGAGAAATTTCAACATATGCCTGGGAAAGACCACTCTTCATTTCATCCCTCACCCCTACCTTTCTCCATCCCTTATTTCGGTGATATAAAAGAAAAAAAGCATGACTAGCAACTAGAGATGTAATGAAACCAGATGTAATGAGACGAGAGATATAGTGAGTACAGACTGGAGTGTGTTCCAGTGCATTTGCCTATTCGGTCTTTGTATGATTAAATAATTTGTATCTTCAAACTCATAATAAATTTCTTACTCTTCTTAAATAAAATTGCCTTTTATTATTTACCTTTTAATTACCCATTAAAACCGTGGGTAAGGTAAACACATAATTGGCTGTTTTTGAGATGTAAGTATAAGTTAGTTTTATGAATAAAAAAAATTATTGTCATCGCAGCCATCTATATCTCACCAAATCAAAATTTAGACGATATTATTTTATTCATACACCGTTCACTACTGGTTTATAGCCACACAGGTGCTAATGCACTTGAACGAGGCGAAGATAAAATCCCTCTAATTCTCGGGGGAGATTTTAATGTAAATTTTGGATCTGATGATTCGTTGCCGTTGATCAACTTTCTTCGAGAAACATTTGGTCTGCTTCTAAATAACGATCCCAAGGAATCAACAACAAAATCTGGAACTACAATAGATGCTGTTTTTACACGTTATATAGAAAATATAGAATCACGAACATATATATCTTATTTTAGTTATCACAAGCCATTAATATCAGTATTACCAATTGAAGCACCAACCGACAATAGTACAGGCAATGTAGATATGATGATAGAGTAGATAATAATAATAATAAAGCGAATATTTGTTACGAAAATTTTATACTGTTATATGTCTTTCGAAATGATCCCTTTATTTTTCTCTATTTCTCTCTCACTCACACTCTCAACTAAAATTTATCTTATTCTCTAGATTGTAAGAAGTTTCACTTCCGCCACGTGTACGATGCTGCACATGTTACTTTTTTTATTAACACGTGAGTCGTGGTCAAAGACATTGAAGGTCGAATGTTAATTTTGAAAATAAAATTTTTTACATATACTAGAAAGAAATTATATAAAAAATTATATTATAGTCTAATTTAAAACAATTATAAGATATGATAGGTAAATAGCCCAAATCCTTGAAGTAATAATTCCGTATCATTAATTAATGTTGTATTTAAGCAAATTATTTCATTGATTATTTAGTCTAATGTATATGTAGCAAGTTCTTTCAAAATATAATAAATTTTTCTTAAGAAAATTATCTGAAAACATTATTTGCATTTTTAACCAATATTTTATCTAGAATTTTATTGATTTTTGTAAATTTTTTTTTATTGTTTCAATTCCATTCATTTATAGAAGGAAAAAATCTTTCTATGAAGATAAAAAAAAATATCGTAAAAAAGAGAAGAAGCTTAACCAGAGTAGAAATAAAACAAGAATGGTTTTTATTTATTTTATTTTTTTTCTCTCTCCAGCTTTTGTAAAACCCCAAGAATTACTCAGTGCTTTTAATTAAACACTTACAAACTATACAGTACTTATTCTACTCTTTACTTATTTGGTTATTTATTCTTCTAAGGCTCTAACATTAACATTAGGTTCCCCTGAGCCCCAATAGATTCTCTTATGTGCATCAAATTACCCTAAAATTTTTATAATCCTCAAAATAAATATTTCACATAGAATTAAAATTTAATTATTTTTTTTATTTTATTTCTTTGTTTTTTTAAAAAATATAAAAGTTATAAATAAATGAATGGATTGAATGTTCATTCACCAAAGTGAATAAATTGAAATAAAACGTTTTATAAATTTGTTTTTCTTTTTTTTTATTAATCATGGTTAGTTGTTTTAAAGAATAATAAAATGTATAGGAAACACAAAAAAAAAAAGTAGAAGAGATCTTTGAACCGTAAAACACTTTGAAATGTATGTACTTTTAGCTTTTAGCGAATAAATTCAGACACTAAATGCTACTTTCCCTCTCATGTAGAAGTCATTCGTGAGAATATTTAGTCAACCACTTTCTTTTGGACTCACCTTTTGAGACCACCTGCGTATATTTGAGCCACTTTTCATGTTAATCCTATTTAAATTACACACTTTGTCAAGAAAGAGAGAGAATGTTGTATTTTAAAGAAAACGGAAAAACATCATTAGTTTACTGCTTAGGAAAAAACAAAAAAACAAAAAAATAAAGTTCAACAATTCCATTATCAAAATTGTTTAGAAATAAAATAAAAATCATAAATTTGTAGAATAACACAATAAATAAATAATAAATAATAGAAAAATAGAGTTTATGATTTATAACTTGATTGCATAGATATTTAGATTTTATGAATTATAATAATCATAAACTTAATATTATATTAATAAATTTGATTAATTATTTATAAATATAATATTGTTATTTATAATAAAAAAATAAGTTTTTCTATGTATGTATATTTATATATAAGATAGGTCACCGGGGAATGGCGGAGACTGCATAACGAGGAATTGCATGACCTCTATGCCTCTCCAGATATAGTTAGAATTATAAAATGAAGAAGGCTGCGATGGGAAGGGCATGTGGCTAAAATGGGAGAGGAAAGAATGACGAAAAATATATTGGTGGGGAGACCGAGTAGGAAACGCCCGCTTAGAAGACCAAGGACGCGGTTGGTGGATGTGGGAAGGGATGTAAGAGAGATGGGAGAGAGTAGGGAC
The DNA here is from genome assembly GCA_963082975.1 of Labia minor. NCBI lineage: Eukaryota > Metazoa > Arthropoda > Insecta > Dermaptera > Spongiphoridae > Labia > Labia minor. The sequence continues at coordinate 93,614,177 of OY720344.1, read as the reverse complement.
TGGAGTTGTGGCTCAGAATAGGGATGTTTGGAGAAGTGTGGTTGCTGCGGCTAGGAGCTTTCGAGTTCCGTGGAGCCACAGAGATAGATAGGTATATTTATATATTATCTTTCAGAAAACATTAAAAGTTTATAGTAAATTATCCAAAATATTGCAAATTGAAAAAACAATATTTTAAGTCCTAATCCTGAATTATTACTTAGTCAGAATGTGGCTTAACTATAACTTGTCTACTCGCAAAAGTTTTATAACATATCAATTGTGGTTAAGTTTAAATAGCAAATGATTTGAAACGGCACTAGCATTTATGTTGTTCCTTTCTAGTAATAGAATCTGAGCAAAATGGATCCAAATTAGAAACCCTAATTAAAAGTTAGTATTCCTATTTTTCTACGTTAACTAAGAATAATATTTATCTATCCTTCAGTTCTGAATGTGAGTAGTAGAATGAAAAGTTTTAGACATCAAGAGTAATTTATCCCGAAACACCAAACTCAACTCTTTCCCTCATTTAACTGTTAATATTACTATTCGTATTTTTACCGACCGACGAAAGTAAGGGAGGTATTGTTTTCACACCAAATTTCACATGTGGAGATTTTTACATATCTCCACGAATCATGCATTTTCTTAACAGAAAAAAGTATTTTTAGCATGATGTCTGTCCGTCCGTCCGTCCGTATAGATGTGTACAGCCTGAACGGCTCAACGGATTTTGGTATATTTACTTAATGCATCAGTATGATGAATTGATCAACTTTTGGTGTAAATCCGGAAACCGGAAGTGGTAGTATTAGCGATCGACGATAGGAAGGGAAGGGTTATTTTCACACCAAATTTCACATGAGGAGATTTTTTTACATATCACCACGAATGTATTGGTTTTATCCTCGGGAAAAATCATCTTCATTATGTTTTTCTTAATTTAAAATTATATGACGTCACCCAGCCCTTCATGACGTCACAGCCTCGGGTAACGTCGGGTAACGCCGGCTACTTCAGCTATATATTATAAATAAAATAAAATTAAAAATATTTATGTTATATGCCTATCTGTTTTTTATTACATTAATAGATATATTAAAATTATTTGAAATTGTTTCTGTAGCTGGAAATTAATTTACTTCAAACCGTCGGTCGGTTTGGACCTGGCCACAGGTCAACTTATTTTTTATCTCATAAAGAACATTTTTTGCCTAGTAAATATTTGATTTTTTACTTTTCATAAATCTATTTATATTTATTTCCATATTTATCTAAGATATATAAAGGTATATCTATCTTTGTAGTGGTACCAATTCCCTTATATTTACATTTATATCTACAATTAATATTCTTTAAAATTTTCATTATAAAGATATTCAGAAAAACTTCATTTTCAAATATCTGGAAATTAAGTTTATCCTCTAATATCATGCATGCATGACACTTTCTTTATATCTATATATCTATTAAATAAAATAACATGTATATATAAAATTCTATATATATTATGGATAAAAATAGGGATATATATTGCTAGTTAATATCTCGAATATTATCTAAATGAGGTAGAACATTAATCATTAATTTCTTTCTTTTTTTCTGTTATTGATTTTAATACGATTTTTTTTTATTATAACAAGATTAATCCATCAAATAATTTTATTTGAAAAATAGCAAATTACGTGGTTTATGTATAATATTGACATTAATAATCATTGTTTAGTTAAAGGTAAACATATAACATGACAAGTTGACTAATAAACAGCCACAATTCTATTTCACACGCATCACACCAAAAATCAAATAATATTTTTATTTTTATTATTCATTGATGAGTATATTTATAAATTAAAACAACTGTTTAACTCACAATTTCAAGTATTTTTTTTTATTAAATACCTATAGATTTATTTTGATAAATAGATGGCTGAACTCATTTTAATTGTGTGTTTACTAAAACCATGTCGGCTGTGATTATTTATTGGGTATATCTACTGTCTCTTCACGGATATCCGTTTGTTTGCAATTCCACAAAAACACGTATTTAGGGAATTCAATGAATGTCCTCCTATTTCCGAATGGTAGGGTGCATTGCGGAAAGGGATTGAGGGAGAGGGGGGGGGGGGTTGGGTGGATTTATAATGGATTAATAATAATGACAGAAGGGAATTTTAAACAAACAACCAATCGAGTGGAACACGAAAAAATACAATCAGTTTCATTATTTTTATTACTTTCATTGAATATATAAATACTTTTAACGTTACATTAAATAATAATGATAATTTTTTTTTTAATGTTTGAGCTTTTTTTCCCCTTTTTTCCAGGCCCCCTATTTTGTAATCGGATTAAAAGTTTAAATATCTGGGGAATACCATAACAAGAGATAATATTAGAGGGTAATTTGAGTAAATCAGAGATAGCTAACTATTACTCACAAAATTATTTCTTAAAGTTTTCTCACAAAATTACCATATCTTTAATGATTATCATGATTATAAGTAAATCAATATTTCTTGCCAAGAATAAAGATATTATTTAATTTATTTATAAATAAATATTTTCTCTCTATTAAAATAAAGTTTAAATAAAAATAAATAGTTCAGAAATTGGCAATATTTTTTAATTATTTTATTGATTTCTTTAATAAAAAAATATTAAATATAAATAAATATATACTTAATAATTTTGAAATTGTATTAGAAATTTGAGATACCAATATTTAAGCTTTAATTTAAATCAATCGACCTTAATATCTGATTTCATTATTTATTATATCATTAGTAATATAATATTATAAATAGTATTTCTTCTGATTGATTTTATAAAAACATATAGAAATAGAAAACTTAGAAAAATTGTATAATTGTAAAATTCTGGTAAAATGAAAAATTTCAATTGCTATTGATTAATTAAATAAAAAGATCCAAATCTAAAAGGTATTGAACTTGAATGATTAATTAATCTTTATGAGTAGAAAAAAATATTTTATATTTTTTTTAAATCATTTCAATCAAATAAAAATTATCAATATAATACTAGAATATTTTAGGGGATTTTTCTTCAAAAAATTAAACATTTATTCTCAAATTTATAATTATTAATTTTTTGAAAATTAAACTGAAATTAAAAAAAATGAATATAATATTTAATTAATATAATAATAATAATAATAATATCCCCTAAAACACAACATCTTAAAAACGGAGGGAGAGAAGGTAGGAAATTACTTAAATCTAGCGATGAACCTGAAGTCACTATGGAAACTGGTTAGTGTGAATATTATCCCTATAATTATTTCGACAAAAGGAGTGTCATCAGTTAAACTTAAGAAAAACAACAAAGTGCTAGGGCTACCAGATGGACTTACAACTCCTTTCCAGAATGCAGTGGTACTGCAAACATGCCACATCATTAGAAAAGTCCAACTATTATAAATAATTTGAAATAAGGGTGTTATAGGACATGGTGAAATCCCTCTCCACTTCCCAGGCAGGACACGTAGCAAGAATGGGTGATGATAGAGTATATTTGAGAGGAGACCGATTGGGAAACGAGTGGTTAGCGGACCAAGGACGCGATGGGTGGATAATGTAGGAAGGGACTTGAGAGGGATGGGAGAAAATAGGAGTTTAATGGGTTAACTCAGGATAGGGATACTTGGAGGAATGTGGTTGCTGCGGCCAAGAACTTTTGAGTTGCATAGAACCACAGAGAAAGTTAGATAGATAATAATATAATATATAAAAAAGGTGTCTGGGCGAACATTTCTTAGAATTTAATAATTTTTAAATATTTTTACGTCCCCATAAAATATTTTTTGCCATTGATTGGGGGTTATTAGCCATGATACGCCACGTTGGCTAGACGGGTTGACGAGTGAATGGAGTATATGCGAATTTTTAGGGTCTGTGACAACAAGGATAAGAAAATAGACTAAAAAAATAATAAAATTAAATAATTTTACAAATCCAAATATGACTAGAATTTTTATCTTTGTTTGTCCACTCAGTAAAATTAGTGAGTTTTCAATATTACTAAAATATTCTTAATAATTGAATTTATACCTAGAAAGAATGTACTGCATTGCATGAGCAATTTTAAAAATTGACTTTACAATCTTTAAATCACCTTTAAAAACCCAAAGAACAACACAGACAAGGCAAACATCCACCCCTTAATATTATCATGGCATTTATCTCACCTCTTACATATGTTCTAATCTTAAACTAATTTATCATTTACTTTTCCTGACATTTACCATGAATCACTTTAAAAAAATGAAGAAATTAATCAAATATTAAAATTGAAAAATATGCCCATTATTATTTATGTGACTTACTAAAAAGAGCTGTCTTAAGAATAGAAAATATCATTGCAAACAAACGTAAAGAAATCATCATCTTGGGAAGTTTTCTATGAAAAAATTTGATTAAAAAATAAACAAAAACTTTGTTAATTAATTTGAATTAAATTACCATTAGGTAGGTTTTAGACTTTTCAAAATAATGTTTGATCTTCACCCTAAAAATATAAAACTAAAATGTAATAATGTAGTAATGATTATTAATTATGAAAAACATATTATAATACCTTTATCAAAAGAAATAATATTCATATACTGTAAAATTTGCTTTTTTTTAATAAAAAAATTTCTAATAAAAATTTAATTTAAATTTAAACTAGATTGTTTATACTTAATAATTCTTGACAATTGATCAAATATATTTTTTAAACCAGTAAAACTTGCTAAAGAAAGTATACTTATAAGATATACATTTATATGGATTTCTAAATGGCAGACTTTTTAAATCATCTATCTTATTATGTGAGAGAAAATACCAATAAAAAGTTAAAAATTTATTTAAGAGTCATTTTCCAGACTCAATAGTGTTAATAGCGGTAGGAATAATATAATATAACAAAAAAAAAGGTTAGATACTCTTATATTACTAAAAGATTCAATCTTTTGGTTTGGCTAAATATTACACTTAAATCGTTTCTAAATGTTTGAAAATATAATAATAAAAAAACATTATAAGATTAGGAATATACCAATATAATGTAATGACATTGACTTGTTTGTATTCGATGCCTTTCATTGATTCAATACAATTCTGAAAAAGAAATATAATATTAATAATAATAATAATTAATAATTAATAATATTATAATAATAAGTAACAGTTAAAATTATCATCATTTTTATTTTGATATTCATACTATTGTTAATATTTCAACTATTTTTTTAATATGATGCTATTTATAGTTTATTCAGGAATACAACTGAATTATTAAATGATAAAAAGATGGACAAGTATAAAATAAAATAACAATTTAAAATAAGTTGACCTGTGACCAGATCCGAACCGACCGACGGTTTGAAGTAAATTAATTTTCAGCTACAGAAACAATTTCAAATAATTTTAATATATCTATTAATGTAATAAAAAACAGATATGAATATAACATAAATAAATAAAATAAATAAAATAAATTTTATTTTATTTATAATATATATGTAAGACCAGGCTGTGACGTCATGAATGGCTGGATGACGTCATATAATTTTAAATCAAGAAAAAACTAATAAATATGATTTTCCCGAGGATAAAACCAATACAAAGTGTATGATTCGTGAAGATATGTAAAAATCTCCACATGTGAAATTTGGTGTGAAAATAACCCTTCCCTTCCTATCGTCGATCGCTAATACTACCACTTCCGGTTTCCGGATATACACCAAAAGTTGATCAATTCATCCCACTGATGCATTAAGTAAATATACCAAATTTCATCAAAATCGGTTGAGCCGTTCAGGCTGTACACATCTATACGGACGGACAGACAGACAGACGGACAGACGGACAGACATCATGCTAAAAATACATTTTTCTGTTTAGAAAATGCATTATTCGTGGAGATATGTAAAAATCTCCACATGTGAAATTTGGTGTGAAAACAATACCTTACTATCGTCGGTCGGTAAAAAAGTTCAATTAAAGCTTTCTTAAAATTATGAAAAAAAAAATATTCAATAAATAAAAAGTGAATTGAAAATAAATATAAAATATTTTAATTTGTTCAATATTATTGAAAATTGATTATTGTGATTTAATATAATATCATCATGAATAATTATTATGGGTATAATATTATTAATTAAATTTTACATTTTTTTTTATTTAAAGAGGACTAGTGTAAAACAACAAATGCATATTATAAATAAGTAATTCCATAATATAATACAATATATATATATATATATATATATATATATATATATATATATATATATATATTATATTTATCATAATTCTTATTCCTAAGTAAAATAAATGGAAAAGTTACCTGGAAGTAATCAACAGCGTCCTGCGACTCGTTCCGCAACGTAGCAACCTGTCAGCACTCGGGTCGGGTGAGCGGGTTGCAGACACAAGGGGTTCCAAGTCGGCGCGAATTAGAAAACTATTTTGATATTTAATGGCCAAAAAAAACGAAACAAATATAAATCAATTATATAATTAAACTGCATTTTTTAAATTACAAGTGAAGCTTATTTAATTTTTATTTTAAAATGAAAATAGGAGAAACATTTGAATATATAATTTAATTAATAAAATAATTTACTATTCATAAAAATTAATAATTTTTTGTTTTAAGAGAGAGTATATTTAATTTAAAACAAATTTTACAAGAATGCTTTAATAGAAGAAAGTCTTAGAAAGAGAAAGTGAGGGAGAGAGAGTTGTCCGCTTGAATACGCAGGAGTCAGTTGGCTATTACGGCCCGTTGACCAATATAAATTAAATGCTTTTACAGATTTCAGATGTTTGTTCATAAGAGTAGTGCTTTGAGGTCAAAGCGATTGGCAATTAAGTGATTGTCTTTTAGTTGACTGATACAGTGAAGTGAATTGGTTATTTGAATAAGTTCAGAAATAAAAGCATCAGCCCAAATGCCTTGACAAATGAGATGGAATATTAATAAAATTGATTTTATGTGTTAAGAAGAAATGAGAAAATAATAAATTTTGGCGAAAGAATTAAACTCAAAAGTTCAATTTCTTAAAGTATTCACTTTTGTTTTTGGAACTTTCTATAAGAAATGTTTTTATAATATTATACTTTACTAATTTGATACTTTTTTTTAATTTTTATGAGAGAAATATTCTTTATTTTAATTTTTGAAAAAATATATTTAATACTCCAAATAGGAGAACAAATAATAAATATGCACTATTTTTTTTATTTATTTATTATTTTTCTATTTATAATTTATATAAATATAATTTTACTATAGTTATATATATGTTCATAAATATAATATTTTTATTTTTTTATTTTTTTTTATTTATTATTACATTGGCTCGGCCAGTGGCCATACAATAAATATAATATAAAGATATTTGACTACTATATTATTACTAATTATATATTATTTTCCAAATTTTTATTTTTTTAATATTTATTATTTTTTTTATAATTATTAATATTTTTTAATATTCTAAGTATTTATTTTGATATGTAAAAATTTCGATTAGACAAAGAGTTCTTTATTAAAGTAGAAATGATTGAACAAAATCCGTTGTTGATGATTAATTAGCAAATAAATAAAGAAATAAAAATACAGATAAAATAATTCAATTAAACCAATTCATATTTTTACATATTTTTAAGTTAAAATATTCTTTATTTGTTTTTATTTAAAAGTATTCGAATAAAAAATTGTTTATTCATTAGTTTATGGCCTTTCTTGCCCTTCTACCTTCAAATAAATTGTATATGTATATAAATCGCTGTAATATGTATGAATGTAATGTATTATATGAAAGTATATTATTTTTATAGATCTAACAATTTTTGTATGTATTTGAAATTTTATTAGAATAATTATGACAAATAAATATAAATTTAAATCAATTATAAATAAGTATTTCAATCATTACCAGAAAATAAACTCGTTTTGATGTGTGTTTATTGATAGTAGAAAATCTTTAATTATATAAAACAAATTGACCACTCATACTTAAATAATCTAATCATCATTGTTATGAAAATTAAATTTAAAGAATAAAATATATAATAATATATCTATAATTTAATATAAATATTTCACCATTGCTATCTTCAGATTGAAATCGACACATCTTATCTTATTATGCTAGCTAAAATTGTATATATATATATATATATATATATAGCCATGGGTTCTAAAAAACCGCTCTAACGATTTTTTTCAAATTCACACTAGATATAGTATTTATAAAGAAAAATTGAGTTTTATTGATCACATCTCAGGAAACGTACATTTTCATTATTTATTTCTTAATTTAAAATTATATATGGGTGACGTCACATTACATCCATTTTTATTTTTTAACTGAAATTGTATTAATATTTTTTTTTTATTTAAAATATTTTAAAATTTATTATTTAATTTCGAAATAAAATTAAAAATACTTATTTTTAATAAAATATATATATATTTATTAATCTTTCTCAAAAAAAAAAAACAACAAAACAAATAAATGTCTTCGAAAGATGGTAAAAATGTGTTATTTTTATTATCACACACACACAAAATATCTTAGACCAGTGGTTAGAACAATTGTTTTTACTCCCCGAGTTCGAAGGATCGAAACTCGCCGCGTGCATGTTTTTTTTATCTATTTTCGTGATTTATTTATTCATTGTTCTTTTATTAATTAAGTTTTAGATAGTTTTATAATTTTTAATATTTTTTCAATAAAATATTATTTAATACATTTAATAGCAATCAGCGTTAAACAAACCATCCTCTAGGCCAGGGGTCGGCAACCTTTTTCAATAGTCGAGCACATTTCTGAAATAATATAAAAGGGGTGGGCATATTTGGTGATACTTAGAGCCATATTGAAAAATCGAAAATGTTTAAGAGCCTGATCGAAAAAACGTTTGAATGAGGGCATTTGAAAATGGCGGACACCTGGTTGCCGACCCCTGCTCTAAGCCACAACGGCTGCAAAGATCGCCCCAGCTATGAGGACTGTACTATCCGCTGACCGTCCTCATATACGCCTGTATCATCCGTGAGCCGCTAGATAAGCCTAGACACGAGCCAACACTCATAGAACCAGCCATGAGTATCATTCCCAAACGTCGAGTCACTAAATTTCCCACAAATATATTTCTTAATTATTAATAATTTATTTTAATATATAATATTATAGAGCAGAGGTTCTTAAACTGTGGTCCGCGGACCCCTGGGGGTCCGCGAAGCCTTTACTGGGGGTCCGCAAAGCCATCATACAGGTGCACGAGAAAATGATGAGTCGGTTAAAACTTTAATTAATATAAAAGAAGCGATGGCATGGCTTTGTGAGGAAACAGAGATCAAATACCCAAATTCAACGAAATGTGCAAGAAAACTATTGATACCGTTTCCATCATCATATTTAGCAGAATTTTCTTTCTTCAATATTATAATTTCTAATAAAATGTGTTCTACAATATGCAAAAAAATCGTTATTCACCAATCACTGTTAGAAATATTCATCATATATCCTTGTTCTTATGAGATCGTAAGCCAGAAATTAACTAATAAAATGACGTAAAGTACCTAAAGTTGGAATGGGGTCCGTCAAAAAAAAATTTTTCAAGTGGGGGTCCGCAGAGTACATAAGATTAAGAACCTCTGTTATAGAGTATTATTCCCAAATTAAATTAGAACATAAGAATATTTAAGAATTAAAAAAAAACCTTGAAGATAATTATGGAATTATGGGCAGTCAAAAAAAATAAAGTAGTATATATACGATTTCTATATTTATTGATTAATTTCACTTATCAATTTAATAAGATTATTTTACTTGATCAAATTTTTTTTTCCAATTTTTTACAGATAATTTTGGATTTAACAGAATATCGAAAGTACTCAAATATATATTGATATATATATATATATATATATTATACTTCATATCTTTTATATCTCTTTTATTGATTGTAAAATTGGACGAAAATCCAATAAATAACAAAGGAAGATGAGTAGAGAATATTTTTGTTCCATCGGCCGTTCTTTTTGCCGATCTCCAACCCAATCTCGATCAAATCTACTAATCAGATTAGATTCGTGACTTTCTACTGAGTACTGCTTCAAAAATTGTATTTCAACTCTCCCAATATGAATGATTAATAAAATCCATTTGGAAATTTTCCCCTTGAATTTCTCTCTATTTGAGTCAGACACTCACACACACATCAATCGATATATTATATCACTGTATATATATATATAGCTTTCTACTAAAATGACATTAAAGTCAGACACTTTGTGAAGAGGAAAAAGGGTGAGATCTGTCCCAAGATTTCTACGTGATTCTATTTTTAAATTCTTCTAACTTGAAAACATCCTCTCCAATTTTTTTCCCACTTTTTTTTATTGGACTGTGCCATTTTAAATATAATTCTCTTCTAACCACTGAACTTCAATCTTTAAGAGGAAAAAAATAATTAATTTATACACTTTCTAACTATATATAAAAGTTCATTATAATTTATATTTGAAAGAAAGTTTAGAAACTAATTAATATATACTATATTAAATTTTTAAGATTTTTGAATTTGTTGATAAATTCAAAGGAATAATTATTTTTTAACATATTTGATAATAATCAATCATTAAAATATAAAATAAAGACAATATAAAATAATATAATGTACTTGAATATAACTATATTTTATATTTTTAGTTTTTATCCCTTTAAATGCTACGAAGAAATATTAATAATAAATTAATTAATTAAAACAGAAATTAATATTTTTTTAAATAAAAATATGCAAAAATTCAAGTTGATTATTATAAATATATTACTTAGTAGGTTTTAACTTAGAAACGGGTTGAAATATTTTACTAAATTCTAAATTTTTCACGTATCAATTTTATTGATATATTTGCTTTATTCACATTTCGGTTGTTACACCTTTATCTGAATCTAGAAAGTAAATATTAATATCACAAAATTTGAAACTTTTCTCTTCCTTAAATATTATTTTTAGTAAGTTTTATACTTTTATATATATATATGTATTGAATTTATTTATTTTATTTATAATTATTTTTAAAACTTCTTGTCAATTAGAATGAAATATAAATTATTAATATTTTGAACATGAAGTCAAATCATAAATATTTAACAACATTATAATTTTCTTATTAATTAAGAACATATATTTATTTGATAAGTAACATTTCAATTTAAAATAATATTACTAATTTGTCTTTTAAAGATTATTGTAATGTTTGCCAGTAGATCTTGTTGTATAAGTAGGATATTTGCCTCAAACACACTCTCTGCGGTGACCTCATTATCGTAAGATTAGGCCCATTGAGCTTATGGGTTACATGCTGCCTTAAAAAGGGAAAGAAGAAAGATATCTTTAAAACGAAGAATTAATCTTCCAATGAATATATAACTTATATAATACATATTAAAATATACATCACATACACCAAAGAAATATCACTAAGTGAATTTGATGTTCATGCAATGAACTAATAAAATAAGTTGACCTGTGGCCAGGTCCGAACCGACCGACGGTTTGAAGTAAATTAATTTCCAGCTACAGAAACAATTTCAAATAATTTTAATATATCTATTAATGTAATAAAAAAACAGATATGGATAGAACATAAATATTTTTAATTTTATTTTATTTATAATATATATGTAAGACCAGGCTGTGACGTCATGGATGGCTGGATGACGTCATATAATTTTAAATCAAGAAAAAAACTAATAAATATGATTTTTCTCGAGGATAAAACCAATACAAAGTGCATGATTCGTGGTGATATATAAAAAAATCTCATGTGAAATTTGGTTTGAAAATAACCCTTCCCTTCCTATCGTCGGTCGCTAATACTACCACTTCCGGTTTCCGGATTTGCACCAAAAGTTGATCAATTCATCCCACTGATGCATTAAGTAAATATACCAAATTTCATCGAAATCGGCTGAGCCGTTCAGTTAGTAAAAAAATGTCGTCGGTTAGTAAAAAAATGTATCTAATTTATCCTTAATTTATTATACTTCTGAAAAATTTTATTTGTTTGATGTAGTTTATAAACCTTAATAAATTAAAATATATTCATGATTTATTAATGAATATTCAAGTGTATCATTGTAAATGGGAGTTGGAGGAGATGGGTTGACTTATTCAATACACATTTTTATATTATTTTATTAAATATATAATTAATTAACGTGATAATCATTTAAAAAAAACTTTTTGTTGATTTAAGTAACCACATATATATCCTTTTATAAAAAAGTATTAAAAAAAATAAAATGACCATATTTAAATAAAATATTTTTTCTTACAAATTTTATCCTATATTTATTTTATTCAACAATATAAAAAAAAATAATATAAAAAATTGTCTTCAAAAATAAATATTGATATAGATTTTACAAATTCTCACCACATGTTAGTCACCAAGTAAGAATTTTCGTAAACTTTTTTTTCTAAAAGAAGACTTTTTAAAATAACATTGAGTAAATATATATTTATATAAATATGCTTTATTACTTTTTTATTAAAAAGCTCTTAAACGTATCATGACTTCATTTATTGTATGTTAAAATAAAAAGTTGAAATTTGTTTACTTAAAACTCATATTTATAATATATATGTTATTACAATTTTCAAGAAAAATATTTTTTATTTTTATCATAAGTTTAGAAGTATTATATATTAATTAAAGTTGATAAAACATTAACAACTACGATATTATAAGAACACCATTGTGTTTAAAAAAATTATTTCTTTTTTGTACATAAATCCTACGAAAGGACACTGACTATCAAGTTTGTTGACGTAAGAAGGGTAAATGTATTATATGATCAATAAAACTGGACTTCCTCAACTTTAGCTTGATTATCTTGAATTAAGGCGCTACTTTTTCCAACTATCTTGTCAATTTGAGTAACTTGTGAATTAAATTTTATATTTAATTCTAGTATCTCTTTTTTTTAAATTATTATTTATAAAATCATTTAATCAGCAATTTGTTTTAATTTGAAATAAATAAATAATTTTATGTTAAAAATGTTTTTAATGATAATAATCATTTTTTAAAGATAATTTTTAAGTTTTATGAATTAAGTATAATTATTATTGGATATCATTTCATTACTACAACTCTATTATTATATATTTGTAAAATATAATTTATTTATTATTTCTCTAAATTATATATAAAATTAAAGTTACCTGGGAATGTGACAATAAATTTTCTCTTTTTTATTTAATTGTGAACATAACCATTTTGAAATCCTTCAATTTGAATGGCTACATCCTTCCATCTTGCCTATAAAAGAAATCCTTCAATTGTCTAATAAAATTCCATCATTCTCTAATCGAATCGCCGTTTGTTTAACGGCCTTTTTAACACCCATAAAAAAAGCTTGCTACCAGCTGTTCACTAATTTTTCTTACCATTTGTTTAATTAATACGACATTGAACCACATATACCTTCGATTATCCGAAAATCATTAATGATTTCTAAATGAAAGTGAATATTTTATGAGGTTGTTCAAGTAAATTTCTCATTGAGAATGGAAAATAAAAAAATACGATTGGTGTATTCGTGGTGTGATGGCATGGTTTGTTGAAAAGACAAAAAAGAACAAGTCATAAAATTCGAAGACTTCAAACTGAGTCAGATTCTTTTACGAATCTCGCTCGTTTTTTTTATTCCATCGTCTGCCTTTTTTCATTTTATCTTTATTTAATGGTTCTGGGCACATTTATTCTCACACCCACCCACCCATATAAAGAATATACTTCTAAATATATGTACCAAGAAATGACAGATGACATATATCCAATATTAATAATAAAAAGTGTATTGGTTTGTTTTTATTTCCCTTCAGACGTTTGCGTACTTTACCATTCTAGTAACGATTTTATACAAGTGTTTTTGTTTTTATACCTTATTCCATTTAAAATCCTAGTTTTGTAAAATATGAAATGGATAGAATAAAAAGACAATAAAAATGTTAAGGTGTGAATATCCAAACCAGTATTCACTCTATATTATATTTCTTCTTTGATATTTACTTTATAATATTAAATTATTTTTCAAAACAAAACAATTAATAAATTATGATCTTTGGGACTTTGGGTGGTGATAGTTTTCCAGATTGAAGGATGGAAATTAAAATCTAAGCCTTTTGCAATAGCGAATGTCATCTAGACCAATTTGCAATTTAGTCGAAAAGATGGATAATGAATAGGAAAGTGAAAGCGGAAGTGAAAGAGAAGAGTGGGAAATTATTATTAATGCGGTTTTGAGTCTAGTTTAAGTTATTATATGTTGGTTCATTGACAGCCACATTTATTTCCATATACTCCAGTTTGTAATTCAGTAATTTTTTACTTAATTTTTAATTTAAGATGGTAGTGGTAATCGACTAAAGGTAGTTTGTTATTTCTGTAATTCTGAATCTAAGAGACAAGGTATTTCAGAATGCTAGTTAGTCAAAATCTTTGTTAATATATATGTATTAGGGTAAATAATTCTGCCTAAATCTTCTCAAATATTTTTAAATATATAAGTAAACATAAATACTTATAATATTTATTTGATAATTAAAATGTGAATGTATGCCAATTCTAGTATATATATATAAATATATGGTTATGGAGAAGTATTAAACTATGTAGTATCTAGTAACAAACATATATGACAAAACATAAAATTAAGATTTTTTTATTTGGAAAGTAAAATCTATTTGAAATGATAAAATCAATGGAGTTAGTGCAAAAATAAAAAAAATTGTAAACCTTGTCTCAATGGTTATAGTATTAATCCATAAACTACACACCAAGTTCACTGTCTGGATAAAACTGACCTCAATAAATATGTCATTAAGTCTGGAAAGTTGGAAATTTATTTTCTCAACACCCTTTCGTGTGTTGTCGATTAGTTTTACTTTTTATTTTATGTGTATATAGCAACTTTCAAATTGTTTGCTTTTTCTTCTAATCAAAAAAAAGAGGATATTTTTCACATATATTCATGGATCGTATTAAAAATACATTATTTTTTGAGTCGACTCACTCCCCCATCCATTCGATCTCTCTTACACACACACACGTTAAATGGCTCTTCGTTCTCCCTCACCAATTGGTGGGATTATCATAAATCTTGTACGTGGCTGCTGCCGTTGAGTCTCAACCGAAACCCCCACCATTGCGCTAACCCACGTTTTTAGATTACTTTCTTTTGACAAGTTGCTAGGTACGACTAACTCATAATTTATATGCATATCCGGCAAAAGAGAGTCAGAGGAAAAGGGTGGATACGAGCAAAAAAAAAAAAAAATAATAAAATGATAAAAAAAGAATAAGAAATGTAAAATGAATGAATGTCGATGTTTATACAAATTAACATAATGTGAATAGAAATTATTTTCATTGTCAGTGGAATAGTGAGATAGAGAGCAAGAGTAAGAGAAAACTCGAATAAAAAGAAAAATTTGGGTTAATATCTAATATACCTGGACACCACATCTCAACAATTCTGAATTTAGTTTCATATCTATGATACGTTTTCTCGCCTTAATTTACGAATGAAATTTATGATTAGCGAAAAAAGATGTAACCTGTTTAATTTGAGAAATAATTTTCTGACGCTTTGTATATATTTATATTCATTTAAAACGGTAGGTAGACTAAGTTGCTCCCTTAGTGGTTACAGTCATATCATCAATTATAGCTATAGAATATGGTTCAATCAGAGTGTCTCTGAAATGTAACAAATCTGAATATTTGAGAAAAAATGTGAGAGCTTAACTTGGAAAATAAGTGTGGATATGAAAATTATATACTCATTATATCAGTAATATGTAAGTGCCATTCAGAAGCCAAAGCGATTAACTCCACATATAAACAAACTGAGAAAATGAAGCCCAAAGTTCACAGCTTGTAGGAAATTCAGGGTTATTGATTAAAGAGAAAGGTATATTGCAATGCAATATTAAGATTATCAAGTTCATTATTCACTTCATATGTTACAGATTACATTACATTATATTACATTACATTACTAGCAAAATTTTAAAAATTGGAGTTCTTCGGTTTAGCTTCTGAGTGGCACATATAATACAAACATAAATTGGACCGATTGTTTTATTTTAAAATAAACAAGAAATCTTTATTGTCAAGTCTTACAGATTCCAAATATCCTAATCAGCGGGTCAATCTTCCAAAATGAGATATATTTGAAAGCAACTTTAAAAACTGGTTTCATCCCAACAAATCTGTTCATATACCTTGATAAAGAAGGATATATATATTTACCTCTTAAAATAAAACTGTTTAGGGAATAAGATTAAAATAGATGGTATTGGTAATCATAAGATTTTTGATATAATAATATATAAATAAATTAAAATTAGAATTGTTAATATATTAGATAGAACTATTTTTTGAAGAAAAAATTGTAAATAAATAAAATTTTGGATAAATCAACTTTAAGATTCAATTTCTTTTCACAGGTAAAATTCTTATAATATTGTAATTAAATTATATTAAAAATGTAAATAAATATTTTTTTTATAGAGAAAGGAAATTGATTTAAAGTTATGAATCCTAAACATCCTTATATATATATGTACCAGGCATACCGGTATGAAGTGAGTAAGATACAAATGAATAGATAATGATCTTTTGTTGTGAACGAGCCTTAATTTTGTTGTTGTTTGGTTGGTATGACATCTGCCAAACATATTTATTATACATCACAGAGCATCCGTTATACATCAAGTCATATTTTTTCATCGTGTTAAAAATGTCGAATTTAGTACCAGAAAGTGATGATTTTCGGAAAGCATTTATTTTTTGTTTTCATTTGAAGAAAAGTACTGCAGAGTCGCATTGAATGCTTATTGAGGCATATGGTTATCATGCTCTATGAGAAGCAACATGCGAAAAATGGTTTAGACAGTTAAGATATAATGATTTTGATGTGAGAAATGACGAACCATCAAAATGGAAGACCATCAAAAAAGTTTGAAGATGCCAAATTGCAATTGCAATATTGGATGATGATAATACTTCTAGTCAAAAGCGAATTGCAGCCATATTATATATTTCACAACAAACAAATTCTCAAAAGTATGGAAAATAAATGCCACATGAATTGAATAAAAGACAGATGGAAAACCAAAAAAAGATTTGTAAAATTTTGCTTCAAAGACAAGAAAATCAGTTTTTCCATCAAATTGTTATTCGCGATGAAAAATGGATTTATTTTAAGAATCCCAATCGGAAAAAACAGATCGAATCGGCAAGAATGCAATGCTCTGTGTTTGGTGGGATAAGAAAGGTGTGTGATGTATCATGCGCTTCTAAAACCTGTTCAAACTGTTAATACTAATTGCTACAGGCAACAAATGATCAATTTGAACCATGAATTGATCGAAAAACGACCAGAATGGGCCAGAAGACAGGACAAAGTAATTTTGTTATACGACAATGCTCCTGAACACAAAACAAAACCGGTTCAGGATACAATCAAAGCACTTTACTGGAAGCTGCTACCCCACCCGCTGTATTCACCAGACTTGGCCCCTTCCGAATACTATTTGTTTTCATCGATGGGCTGAGCAGCACTTAGATTTCTTCTTGGGTGTCTGAATGGTTTCTTCAAAAGACGAACATTTCTATTGGCGTGGTATCTATAAATTGCCAGAAAGATGTGAAGAAAGCAATAGTCAATAATTTGAATAAAAATTTTTTAATTTCCCATTCAAAATTAGTGTTTCATTCAACAAAAAAACGCTCAATTCATACCGGTAGACCTAGAATATATAAGATGATAACGTAATTCAATTATCCACCATGTATTTAGTAGAAATGGCGATAAATCCATAATTTATCCTATGGAAAGGACACATAGAATATGGAGATTCAATATGATTATTTCGAACAAAGACAAATTCATATTAAAATGAAATATGATTGGTAAAATAAATGAGGGATTATATAATCTTTAGAGTATATTGTTGTAAAAAAATGTAAAAATATACATTCATTATAATTTATCATATAAAACAAACTGTAACTGTACACTTTTCTCTATAGCTTACCTTCTCTTGTAATTTCTAACCTTTCCTGGTGAATTGACAGACAACACCCTGATTCTATTCTACATATATTAAATTTAAAATATTCAATTAAAAAGAAATTGTAAATAAAATATTAATATTAGAAATTTGCAGTGGTGCAACCAGGGGGGGTTTAACCCCCCCAGGAGAAAAAAAATTAGTACATATATCTATGCCATTATACATATATGAAATTTATTGTTATAATCTATATATGTACTAAACTATAAGAAAAAAAAAGAACAACTTACTTATAACTATTCTTTTATGGTGGCGTTGACTAATGAACTCATTTAAATTTAACACTTGTTTAATCTAAAAAATTAAGTTTTATTAAAAATTAAACTAAACTAAACTAAACTATAAAAAAAACAATATATAACTATTCTTTAAATACATATAGATTACTTACAATTGATTGATTATTGATGGTAGATAATGAATCTATCGACAAATTTTTCAACACACTTCTGTTCTTTATTCTCTGGAAAACAAAAACTAAGATGAAATAATGTCTAGCTGGAAAAATTCATATTTGGATATCTACTCACCTTTTTGATGATGGATCCAATAAGGTGAAAGATTGTCATCAACAACGAACGATGTTACATGAAAAAGAAGAACAAAAGACATACATTATTAAGATTGAAAATAGATTCCAATATTAATTTTAAAATATTTATCAAAAACATAAATACTTACAGCGGGGTTTTCACCACTTGCTTTCAGATGATCTGTTCTTTATCCTCTTTCCAATAAAATCAACTTGAATGGTATCTTTTAAGTAAGACTAAAAAAAATGAGAAATAAAAAATTCAATTAGTAGGTAATTAAAATAGTATCTTTGTTTATTCCTCAATGTAGAAATATCTAAAAGTATGTATTTATGTAATATATATTAAATCTACAACATATTCAACATTGAGTATAGTATAGTAAAAAAGGATTATTTTAAAAATAATTGAAATGATATTGTATTAATTATTATACCTACATGCTGGTACTTCATTTTGAAATGCATCATTCATCATTATTATTGACCAGAGTAGAAATAAGACTACATCATCCACGGGCATGAAGATACGCGCATCTATCTGATACCAATTGATATATTAAAAATGAACTTAAAAAATAATATTTGAAATATTAAAGAATTGAATTAATATCTCTTCATTTTATAGAAATTAATATAATAAACTATCATAAATAATAGAAATTCAATTCAATGAATATTTATGAAAATATAAATATACTGGTTAAATATATTCTCGAAAAATAAAAGATATTAATAAATAGAAATAGCTGTAGAGGTATATCAATAAGATAAGGATTATAAAAATGAGTGAAATATTTTGAAAGTAAGTATAGACAAAAATTAAAATAATATTTCAATTTCAATAAAATAATAGAAAATAAATAGTAAATAAATAAAAATAAACTTACCCATTGAATGTTAAGTTTTTCATTTTATTTTAATAATATTTATTGTGTATTGTATTTTAGGTAGATGAAATCTTATGCTCGTTACATTCCATTCATTGCAGATCTAAAAATAAGAAAATAAGATTGATAATTGTTCTTTCAATTTCGGAATAGTTTTACTTGTATATATATTATTTATTTATTTATATGGATTTATTTGAAAAGTTTTATAATGAAAGCCCCTTTTAAAGTAGATTTTCTGACACACAGAATCATTTCTGACAAAAATCATTTAAAAATTAAATATTCCTAATTATATTAAAAAAAATTAAATTTTTTTTTCATGAATTATTTTACAAATAAAAATTCAATTTTACCGATGAGATTACTTGCCGTCGTTGTATAGAGATGATGTGATGAATCTCTGTTCCGACACTCCAAAAACCATATAATGCTCTTGAAATAGAAAAAAGATGATTAGATATAGTTTACTAATAGGAGAGAATTATATTACAAGAATGAATATATCAATTGAATTTCAATAAAAATATACGTAATACCTACCGTCAAGACTGCTTCTATGCGCTCTGATGTTTTCCCTATCCAGTCGGTCTATCCTATCCGAGACACAATTCTATGGCACGGATGGCCATCTAATAATTTTTTCTATTTTCATTCGAGATAGTCTTCTTGCTAGAAAAGTTTACATTCGCAATCGATAAAAAAAACCATTCCCGAAACGCGTATATTAGACACAGTATGGTCTAAATTGTATTTTATTTTTCGAAAGAATGCGAAATTTAGAAGAAAAAGAAGAGAAAAAAATAGGAGAAAAAAAAATAAATTAAGTAGGAAGGAGTTTGTGAGTATCTGTGGATCAACTGAGAGTGACTTTGAGTTTTTGAATTACGACTGAACACCACATTCGAGGCAACCTGTAAGAAATGCCCTACCTATCCTATTTGGGATTCATGACGTCCTCCATAGTGGGAGGAACACTCATGAAAAAAGACTAACGCTAGCAACAAGGTAGTCAATACATCCTGCGGGCTAATCCCATTAAGGAACATTGTTGTACTACCTTCACGAATGTCTGTCCAAGATCATAGAGCCACGTCAGAGCCACCCTCAGAGATACACAAAACTGTACACAAAAGACACAAAAGTCATCAAAACACAGACGACTTGGGAATCACAAAATACATGCAGTTAAACAATCCCTTAAAATTTTTCTGACACATATCCCTCCCCACCCCACCCACTAAATACTAAATACTAAATACTAAATAGGTGTTTCATTAAATAGAAGAATGCAAACCCAACACACAAACACCTTTTCCTATTCTCTTTTAAAATATTAGTAATTCATGCCATTTAATGATTCTTGTTTATATTTATTGACTTTAATTCCTAATATAAATGTTTGTCAATAGTAAATTAAAATCACTATTACTATTATTAATAGTGTCAGAATAATAAAAAAATATGCGTTGAATACTTATTTTTGGTGAGCTGTATGGTATGTGTAGAAAGAATTTGAAGAAACCAATATTATTCGAAGAGCAGCAAATTTGTCATCGATGTTGATGGAAACGATGTTACATGGAAAAAACAAACAAAAGACACATATATAAGATTGAGTATATATTGTAAAATATATTACAATTGTTTTAAAATAAATAAAACAAAAGATACTAACCTCCGAGTTAGAAATTGGTTGCCCACTCGCAGTAAGTCAATGGATGATCTCGACGAATGTAGTGTATACTTCTCTCCCTCTCTTGAATGATATACTTGCAGATAAACTAATAAAAAATAAAAATATTTAAATTATTAAATACTACTTATTTTTCTATAATTGAAATGAAAAAAAACAAAAAAACAAATAAAACATTAAATGAATTATATAATATCCTAACAGTTTACTAAATTATTCACGACAATTTAAATAAAAAAATAATATATAATCTTCTGTGTATAAATAGAAATTCAATGTACTTACAAGTGATAATTGAAAAATTACAAATAAAGCACTTGAAATATTACATAATTATATATTTAGTATATTTCTTATATTCAAATTTAAATTCAGCATAAAAATTCTATTTAATTGAAATATTTTATATACTAATTGATCAGAAGTTTTTTGTGTTTAATTATAAAAAAGATAACATGAAAATATATATATATATATTAGTTCAATAACTATTACTTAAAATCGAATTAAGTAAAAGATGTAAATTTATTGGCAGTTGTCTCGAGATACAGACAATAGAATATAGAATAAATATATTATATAAAGTAACCCCTACGCTGTTTAGCTAATAGAAACTTCCGAGCTTTAAAATTATTTCCAAATTTATAATTAATTCATTCTAATAAAATACCTAGAGATTTATAATCAGTTGTGTATCTTTTAATGCTTATTAAAAATACTTTCAAATTACAAAATATATTAATCACTGTATCACATATTAATTTTTCGTTATTATTTATTTTAATTAAATAATAATATTTAGATATATTTCAAAGACACATAATAAAATTCTTTTTTAATAAATGAAAGTATTAAAAAGTGACCTTTTCTATTATTTATAATTAAAAGAGTATGTTGAAATGATTGCTTTTTAAATTTCAATTGATTTTTGATTTTGATAATCATGTTGAATTCTCAGTAAATAATTGATATTGAAAGAATAAATATTTATCAGAATTTATCATTTTTTTAGATAAATTAAACGGTAAAGTTTAAGATAAAAGAAAAAAAGATAATAAATTAGCTCTGCCGTTTGGGCGTCTCTAGAATAAATGTCACTTTAAATTGAAAATAAAAAAATTATATTTACTTAAATGAATAATAAAAAATATCTAACTATATATTAAAAAAATCCAACTCATATTGAATAGAAAATATTAAAAAATAGAATAATAATAATAATAATAATAAATAGAAATATATATATATATATATATATATATAGGGTACGATATATAATATATTCTATTATATTAATTGATATGAAATAAATGAAATAGAAAAGGGATTAATTAGAAGAAAAGAAGATATGCACATTATCAAATTCTAATAAAATGTGTAGATTATTTTAAATTAAATTTTGAATAATGTGCAGATTTATAACGTTAAATATATAGATATATATTGTCGTATATAAGAGGGAAAAAGGGTAAGGTATTTTATGAGAAAAATTTGGTTAAAACAATAAGTTTAATTAATTGGTAGCACTCTGGATTGAATTTTGCATAATTAAATGGGTTATTGAAACCGCGTAGGTTGATATGGGAAATTATAAGATTGAATAGGTTCAATATGAAAAATGCTTATATATATAAAATTATAACTAAAAAATTATTTATTTAATAAACTAGGAGAATTAATATTACAAAAATAGATAATAATGAAATTAATATGAAATTAACATATATTGAAAGGTACCGTAAAAAAAGATATAAATATAAATTAAAAGAACTTTAATTTATATTTTAGCAATTGCAATTATAATTAATGATTAATTACCAATGGTCGACCACAGTTAGTATATTGTGTAGTTAAGGAATGAGAATTCATTGGAGACTTGAGTCTTGAGTGTCGTCCGGCGGATTTAACTGGGACATCGATTGTGCAGCAACATTTCTCAAAAAAAGGGGTTGTGTATGAGATGCCCTTCCAGCCAGGAAAAATGTTTGTCTCACTTTTCTCAAACCTTGATCAAGACTACCTAAATATTCATTTTCACTAATAATGAAAACTTCGTTCCTTCCCCCACCTTGAACACATGGATGGGTCTCTGTACATGTGCAGACACATGTCCCATGACCAATCGTCTTTTTCTTCAATTTAGCACGTGTTCAAAAATGAAAGTTCTAGCTTTCGCACCCTTATATACATAAAAAATGTATTTTTTAGGATTATATATTACATCCTTTAGTTTATGGAGAAAAAAAAAAATTTAAATGAAATGCATAATTTTTTTTTTTTTTATATATAATTATTAAACACAATGTTTTTCACTTAAGTATCTTAGACAAAAATTATTATTTAATATCACTGCACTGAACACAAACACTTAAATTTTCACGAAACAATAACAGTAATTTATTTATTTTTTTTTTTTATATTACATCTAATGGTTTAATTCTCCTTATTTAACTTTTCGAAATTCTATTTCTTATAAATTCAAGCAAATTGTTTTTATTTTATTTTATTTTATTTTTTTTTTTTATTAATTATCAAATCGAATTTATTTGGATTACCTTTGTGGTCGGTGGATTATCGAAAATGAATTTAGAACAATTAATATAATTTTGCACTCCTTCTAATTACTAAGGTACCTCCTAAAACTAATAGAGAAAAAAAAAATAAACTTATATAATAATATGCCGAAATAAAACAAATTTATACAATTTAAAATTTAAATTTTGTCCACGCCCGTCTTAAATGATATTTCCATTTCTTTGATATCTTTCTCCTTATCTTATTAATGTGTGGAGAAAGTGACGGGGCTATTTGCCATGATCTAATATAATTCAATAGAATATGATATTTAATTTTGAATACAAATACGAATTGATTTATATAAAAAAATTTGGGACGGGTGCCTTGCTTCGAACGTCTCGAAATATGCGACGCCTTGTTTTTATTGTATTTTATTAAAATTGTATTCGATATAACTCCCGTGTATTTCCTATAGGAAATAAATAAGGAATTATTTTTATTATTTACCCTAATATGAATGGGCCTAAGGGGGTGTGTGTTTTAAATTTATCAATTGTATTGCAGGTACGTTTCATTTTTAATGTCCTTTGCTTTTCGCTACCTGACACTACACCTAAGAAAAGGATAGGCATGTCTATCCATGACCTTACCTCTGTGGGCTCCTTAGAATTTATTTTAACTGGGTCCATCGGTATATTTTTCCTTTTTGTTTCTATTTCTTTATTATTATTCTTATTTGGACTTTTTGCAATTTGAATATTGCTAATAGACATTGCCTCCGGGGCCTGGTCAATGCTTTCTTTTAAATTCAATATTTCTGGTACCTGCTCTATTATTTCACTTTCTCTATTTTCCAATTCATTATTTATTTCTTTAATTTTGTCTGACTTGGGTATATTGGATATTAACGATACATTTACATTTTGACCCTCTATTTTTTCGATTTGAAGATGGTTATTTTCTTTTAAATTTTGCCTATTTGTGCTTGCCTCCCCCGTTCTGTTTAAATTAGCATCCTTTTTATGCATATCTCGCTGTCTACTCGCTTCTACGTCTGGATACATTAGGTCCAGAATTTGTTGGAGCATTTCCTTTGCACTAAGATCCATTTTATTATTATAATTACTTTTATTCATTAATAATCAGAAAGGCATGAAAATTATATCAATTTTTTACTGCGACAAAAATTGAATATTATAAACACTAGGCAATTTGCTTTTAATTTTTCAGAAATAGAATCCCGCAAAATCAATTAATATAAGAAGTCAAAATCAAATAAATCCGATAAAAATTCAATAAAACAGACACAAAATATTTTTTTTTTTTTTTTAAATAATAAAAAAAAAATTTAAATTGAATTTTTCACAAAAAGAAAACAAAATATTTCAAACTATCAAAAATAAGCTATAAACTGAACGTATCCAATCTTACTTTGCCAAACCAACCATTTCCAGTTTTAATTCAATTCGAGGTGGAAGACCTCCATGTCGTATATAAGAGGGAAAAAGGGTAAGGTATTTTATGAGAAAAATTTGGTTAAAACAATAAGTTTAATTAATTGGTAGCACTCTGGATTGAATTTTGCATAATTAAATGGGTTATTGAAACCGCGTAGGTTGATATGGGAAATTATAAGATTGAATAGGTTCAATATGAAAAATGCTTATATATATAAAATTATAACTAAAAAATTATTTATTTAATAAACTAGGAGAATTAATATTACAAAAATAGATAATAATGAAATTAATATGAAATTAACATATATTGAAAGGTACCGTAAAAAAGATATAAATATAAATTAAAAGAACTTTAATTTATATTTTAGCAATTGCAATTATAATTAATGATTAATTACCAATGGTCGACCACAGTTAGTATATTGTGTAGTTAAGGAATGAGAATTCATTGGAGACTTGAGTCTTGAGTGTCGTCCGGCGGATTTAACTGGGACATCGATTGTGCAGCAACATTTCTCAAAAAAAGGGGTTGTGTATGAGATGCCCTTCCAGCCAGGAAAAATGTTTGTCTCACTTTTCTCAAACCTTGATCAAGACTACCTAAATATTCATTTTCACTAATAATGAAAACTTCGTTCCTTCCCCCACCTTGAACACATGGATGGGTCTCTGTACATGTGCAGACACATGTCCCATGACCAATCGTCTTTTTCTTCAATTTAGCACGTGTTCAAAAATGAAAGTTCTAGCTTTCGCACCCTTATATACATAAAAAATGTATTTTTTAGGATTATATATTACAATATATATATATTAATAAATAAAAGTATCATTCATAATATGAATATGAAATAAAAAAAAATCTTATATGATATTTTTTTATTAATATAATTATTAAAAAAAATCAGTAAATCATTTAAGACTTTTACAATGATGGTAGGGTGATGTTAATTGATCGCTTTATATTAGTGAATTATGATAATTTCAATAGAAAATACACTTACGCTTTTGATATAGTAGACAGAGAGAGAGAGAGAGAGCGTCATCGCCGGCCGCCCGGTGTGAGTTGGCATACGCACTCACACAACGAAATCGACTCACTGACTGACTGAGCGAGCGTTTACTCGACTAGGAGCCCCTGGCATTTAGGCCACCTGCAATACAAGCCACCAATTTAAACTTGTAATATTAAAATCGTAAACATTCTCAATCTAATATTCTCATAAAATTTTTTAATAAGCATGCAAAACTTTTAAAATAAATTTATATATTTGAATTTTCTAGTATAAAAACGAATGATTATAAATTTTAATTTAGAAAAAAAATAAACAAATAAAAATTTTAAAAGAAACTATTGCAAAACGCAATATAAATTATAGTATAATATCAAGATAATATCAAGATGATAGATATACCATGTTAGGTGTTTTTGGAATATTTTTTTTTTTATATTTTCATAAGTGGGTTTAAATATAATTAATAAAAATAGAAAAGTAAACAGCTATCAAAAGATGATTTAATACGAGATAAAAAAAGAAAATTTAAACAAAATTTATACAAAATTGATTAAGATACCTTAAGTCTACACCAGTCTATGCCAGTATAGGTATAGGTGATTATTAAGAATAAGTAAATTTTCAAATTTACTTTATTTAATAAGTTAATTAGTGTTGCATATTTTCTTTCTTTAAATGAGAGTGGGGTAAAAAAGATCATCATCATCTTTTGTATTGAATGAGGTGTGTGATTCTCGCAGTCTCCATTCTACAATCGCTCAAATTTGAATTGGATAATCAAGCTTTATTTCTATATTTGAAAATTAATTAAAATTTTATTCTATCGATAAGATTTAAAATTTTTAACATAATTTTCACTGATAACATTTTATTCAAATAAGAAGACTTTTTAGATTAATAGTATATTTTTGTGAGTTGAGTAAATTTATGAAATAGTATTTGTTTTCAACTGCTTTTAGCTGCAATGGTCCTTTTGCGAATGAGCTACAATTCTCTAAAGTTGACTGAAAACTACGAATTTTGAATAATGCCCCTATACCAAATTTCATTACTCTAGCTTAAACCGTTTTTACGTAATCTTGTCTACACACACACTTACAGAGAGACATTTTTACTCAACCTTATTGAAAAAGACTCAGAGATCTTCAAAACGTATAAAAACATCAAAATATCGCCATCAAAGATTTTCGTGATCACAATCTCTCATTTTTTCTAATACTAATAATTAATTCTATCTATCTCCCACTTTTCTCATTTAAACACTTATTTTCTTATTTTCATTGGATTCATTCATTTATTCAGGGTTCCATGAGGAAAGCTAAAATGATTTACTTATAGCTGGAAAAAAAATATTTTCTTTCTATAACTGTGAATACGAGTAAATAAAATACAAAATTAAATTTTTTTGCCAGATTTTGTGAAATCAGTGTTTCATTTACAAAACTCTTTTAAATATTTAATTTTAAAAAAAATCTTAATGAAAATTTGTCTTTGAGAGAGCCCGGGGGGGGGGGGGGTTGACTAGCCCAGGATCAAATTCTGGTTGCGCCACTGGAAATTTGTAATAGCGAATCAGTAGTTTATAGCAAAAAAACAATTTAAACTTATAAATATAAATTAATATTCAACCTTTGTATTTTCTTATAGAACAAACTTTTGTAAATATTAGCTAAAAACATAGTTTATAAATTAAAATTGGTAATAGTCCTGATCCGCCAATTTCATCACCTCAAGTTCACCTAGATTTAAGATTTAATAATTAATTTAATTTCAAATAAATGCAAAAATGCGTATAGTGTCAAAAGACAAAGTAAAATTAATAAAACATTTTTTCAACAACACTTTTCTGTAAAAACTCAAATCATGTAACTATAAGGCTTCAATTTTTTTTGCTTAATAATTAGGTAGGTAATTAAAAAAAAATTATAAAGTGCCCCTTGATGTAGATATCCCGCTTGGCAAGGACCACCCATACAAATTCGCGTTATTACATAATTACTCATTTCACTTAAAATTAAAAAAAATCAATAGGACAAATATTATATAGGAACAACTCTTCAATTAATATTGACTTAAAGAAATTTAAAACAAGTATTTTCTATATTTCAAGTTTAAATTATATCGTATATATTAAAGTTGATCTTTTCTAATGTTAATTTCTTTAAGTTAAGTTCTTATAAAGTTACTTGAGTTCTAACTATAGAAAGAAATTGAATCATTTTATTTTATTGAACCTGCTCAAGCTTATTTATTTATTAATTTGTGAGTATATTTTACATATAATATTACATCATTTATGAATGGGGGGGGGGGGGCGCTAAGAAGGTATTGTGCCTCGGGCGCGAGTTAAGATCCTACGCCACTGATGCTGTTAAAGATTTATGTTAAGCAAATCAAACTGACCAGCAACACGAAGTGAGAAATGAAGTTAAACGAAATAGATGGAATGAAGGAAGAAAAGTTGCGTTTAATCGACAATGAAATAAAATTGTTACGGACGTAAAATAATATATATATATATATATACTACATTATTCACAGTTAAGACAGGACAAATTCTGTCGGGTCAGCTAGTAAATTTATAAATATCCAATGAAAGTAAAAAAATAAAGCAATAAATTCTTAAAAACGTAGTAATAAAATTATGAAATTATCAATCATATTTTTTTAACCCTCTCATATATATATATATATATATTTAAAACCTATCATAACCGAATTAGAAAATGTGTGATGGTCCGTGTGATTTATCATGGTCGAATAAAAAACATTTTTTTTTTATTATTATTTTTATAGCAAAAGTGACCCGAAACCCAAAAGGGATATCCTGTACAAGACTCACCCTCCTGTCATCTGTCCTTCCCACCCCTTCTCTCACGCATTTTCCCCTAAGCATGTCAATGCAACCTCTGGAATATTTATAAAAATAAAAAGTGATGAAAATAGATTTTTTTCTTGTTAATCGAGATGAGAACAAAAATAACCCAAAAAAAAAACACAACAACATTAATAAACTATTCAGATAATATAAAGGTTTAAATTAAAAAGAATATATAGAGATAATGACAAAATTGTTAGTATCGCTGGTAGTTGAAAGTAAGGGGAAGAAGAGATTTAAATATATTTTTTCATGTGTTTCTTTGTTTTACGCTTAAAATTAACAAACATTAGGATTAATGAAGAGAACGTGCTTAATCGTTTTTTACTTTTTTTTAGTTTTTAAGGGAGTTAGAGAAGGAAGGGGAATTACATCTAATCCTCAAGTATTGATTAATTATATTTATTATTTATAAACATATAATTAATAATGAAACAATAACAACTTAAATCATATGGAAACTTCCCTCTCCCTATTAATTTAATTTTACCTAAGAAATTGAAAATATTATTACTGAATCAGTTCCAATATGCAATTTTTAAATATAAATAAATTTTGTCGATTTAAATAAAAATGTAAAAAATAAATACAAATAAATCATACAAATAAATTTAATATATTTATTTTTTGTTAATGGAAATTTCTTTAAATTATTTTTTATAATAAAGATCATTTTTTAAACGATACTTATATATAGACTTACCATAATTTTGTTTTCTTAAAACGAGACAAATTTACGGATTTGCTCAAAATACAGAATGCCTCAAATGCGATATGATAATCAGCTATTATTATGATAAAAAAAGTTATTCTTACGGTTAGCTAAGAAGATTTTCAAGTGAATCTTTTTATTGATTAATTATTAATATAAAATTGTAAAAGCTTTGATGGTTGTTTTTATTTATAAGGGAATTTTGTAAATAAAACCACATATTGATATTTTATAGTAAATTTATTCAAAACACAAAAAATACACGTTTCGATTGCTCCTTCTGCAATCGTTATCAAGCGACTGCTTAGTCCGAGCGTCCAGTGTCGACTGATTAATAATTATAAGGAAATTTTGTAAATAAAACCACATACATATTGATATTTTATTTTAAATTAATTCAAAACACAATAAATACACAACGTTTCGATTGCTCCTTCTGTTATCAGTCAGTACTGGACGCTCGGACAGTGCAGTCGATTGATGTGATGTTCAATATGTGGTTTTATTTACAAAATTCCCTTATACTTATTAACACACTATGAGCGGGGCGGGTATTTGTACCCGTTGCAGGGACTCCCACTTATAAGCGGGCGGGTATTTATACCCGTTTCCACTTATATAATATATATTTTCCCTTCTGTCACTTAAAATTACTTATTTTAAACGATAACTAATATATATCCCTCATATAAGTGGCAACGGGTATAAATACCCGCCCCGCTTATAAGTGGCAGTCCCCGCAACGGGTACAAATACCCGCCCCGCTCTTAGTGTGTTAATATAATTATTTTTACTATTATTAATTAACTAGCTGCTTCGAGCGCCTTCGGCGCTCTCCACACCTAGACGGGGGCTCTGAACTCTGAATCTACTCTCATCTCCCAGGGTTATAGACCATGCCTCCCACCCATATAATACAAGTAATAATTTAATAATTTTGATCCCCTTTGATAATAATTTCCAGATTGCAACCTCGATTTAAATTCTTTGCAAATATTATTCTCTCTGATACTAATTAAAAAATAAAATATAAAATTAGCATAACACTAAACTACTATAAAAATAATATTAAAAAATATATTATATATTAAAATCTTACGTGAAAATCCAATTATGAGATCAAATTTTCTTAATTAAAATAATTTACTCACATAATCTTAAAAATTAATAGTATTAAATTATAGCCGTAATGTGAATGTTTTCAAAGTTTAAAAGGCCAATAAGATCAATTGAGATATTGTAAATATCAATAGATATATAAAAAGATTTTTATCTGCACATTGCTCAGAATTTAAATTACCGCCAAATTATCGCCACCAGCGCCTCTATGATCTAGTATGGTAACTAAACTATTTTTAATTAATTATTCTTTATAATTTTTTTAAAATTTTTTTAATTAAAAAATCGAAAATCGGGCTTCGAGGTCTGGTGGTCAGCCCCTTTGTGCTTCCGTGTAAAAAATTCCAGGTCCCTGCGTGCGATAGATTTAGCTGGAGGGCTCGGTCAGACAGACATACAGACAGACAGACAGACACATTACACTTGCTTTTATTATTATAGATTTAAAATTTATCACTAGAATCAACTCTTCAAAAATTCCTTGTTAGTTTTAAAAACGACCATAGCGTTGGATAATATTTATTTTTCAAGTTATCTATTTCTTTGTTTAGACATACATTTTGGAATCTTTATCAATTTGCCGGAACAAAATGGTAAACTGGCTGGGACGCGTGGATCATTCCTTCAAACCAAGAATTACTTATATATGTGATCATGCATTCTCGAAAAATAATCTAAATACCAAAGGAGTTAGCAAAACATAAAATATACCATTTTTAATAATAAAAAATTTAATAAGAATAAAAAATACTTCATTACAGTGAAATAAAGCTTAGTGAGTAGAAATAATAAATGAAAGAGGCGTAAAGATCAGGTTGCTAGATGGTTATCAATTGTTTAGCTATTAAAACTTTGTTCCTTCTCTTTTTCAAATTGTAAGACATTTCCATTAATGTTCAATTAGGTCAGAAAAATTGTAAAATCAATTACAGATATTGAGAAAATTCATATCAATTCATCAACTTTCCATACTACCGCTTTGTCTATCAATGTCCAATTGTTGTGAATATAAACAGTGTTTTGATCAATATTTTTGATTATCCATAAATCACATTTTATAGGCTCATATAATACATACATAAAATAAAAATAAAATACATTTTCAAAATTAAAATTTAATTTACTTCTTACTCGTAGAAGCTTTTAGATCTTTTTAGTCATTCTACTTAAACTAGTTAGCCAGATTACTTAAACTTCACAAATATTTGGTTGTAATATCGGTTTTTCCGCCAGAGGATTTAATTATATTTTTTCGAACACAACATGACACTTAAGCCGCATAATCATTATATGTTCGCAAAGCTGATGTACCAATGTTTGTGTGTGAAAAAGTTCAATTGAATTCAATTTACGTAGAAGTTTTATGATTGGCGTCCATTTAAATATGAGAGCAATAAGCAGCGTTTTCGTCATATTTTACTTTTTTCCTATGGAAAAGTTAAAAAATGCTGTTCAAGACAGAACGATCTTAACTAATATGTACGGAGAAGATGTTTTGACAATACGCCAGGGCCAGAACTAGTTTGTATATCTGACAATTTTGGTGTCGACGATGAGCTACGTACTGGAATGTAGATTGATAAAGACACGTTAAAAGCTTTAGTTAATTTTTGGACATTAAAAACTTTATTTAAAACTAGCTGATCAGAGCGCCTTCCAGGCGCTCTTCACACCTACACGGGGGCTCCGCCCCCTGTACCCCCGAGTGATACATAGTATTTGGTTGAAAGTTTCAATCAGTATAAGTAGATAAGACATATATTTGTTTTCTTGGAAAATATATTTTAATTTAATCAACAACAAATTTTCCTACACTAAAAATTAAAATTGCAAAATGTGTTTATTTTTTTATATAAATAATGATCGTGCAAATTACACTAAAAATTAAAAAAATTATTAGCTATAAGAATATAATAAGTATGAAAATATACTTTGAATTTATTTTGAATAAGATATTCTTTATCATTTTAAATGAATGTTTTAATATCATTTTAAATGAATGTTTTAAATCATTTTAATAAATGTTTTAAATCATTTTAAATAAATGATTTAATATCATTTTAAATGAATATTAATTTATATAATAAATATATTTCGTAATTTGATTCTAAAATATTATTAAAATAAATATTTTTTATTCATAAAACTAACTTATACTTACATCTCAAAAACAGCCTTTCTGGGAAATTGCAAAATGTGTTTATTTTTTTATATAAATAATGATCATGCAAATTACACTAAAAATTAAAAAAATTATTAGCTATAATAAACTATTATTAGCTATAAATTAATTATAATTAATTAAATTAATAAAAATAATTTAAAGATACAACTCGTTGAGAAATGAACTTATAATTAACATTAATAAAAATAATTTAAAGTTACAACTCGTTGAGAAATGAACTTATAATTAACATTTCCTTTAAAACTGTTTAA
Organism: Labia minor; assembly: GCA_963082975.1. Classification (NCBI taxonomy): domain Eukaryota; kingdom Metazoa; phylum Arthropoda; class Insecta; order Dermaptera; family Spongiphoridae; genus Labia; species Labia minor. The sequence goes on along the minus strand of OY720344.1, from coordinate 93,580,757 downwards.
AACCCCAGAGTGGACGCTGACAATTTGGGTTTTTCCTGGTAAGACTGTCCCCCCCCTGGTTTTTCCCAATAACAAAGAGAAAGAAAATTCCCTTATGTTGCCTCCCCTTCCGACCCCCTAAGAGGGGTTATTTTAAAGGAACAATCGAAAAATAATTTTAAATGAATGAATAAATGAAAATTCAAATTTTATATATTTTTTATATATGTTTATTTATTCACAAAAAATTAATTAAATTGTAATTTAAATTCTTATAGTTTTATTAAATAAATCATTTTTAGTTATAATTTTATATAAGCATTTTTTAATTGAACCTATTCAATCTTGTCATTCCCTAATCAACATACGCGGTTTCAATAACCCTTTTAATTATTCTAAATTCAATCCAGAGTGCTACCAAATAATTAAACTTATTTTTAACCCAATTTTTCTTATAAAATACCTCACCCCTAATATCTTATACACGACAATCTATATATAAGATGGTAGGTTTAATCAAATGGACTATAGACAGATTTGTTTGCTAAAAACATCTTATTACATAAGAAAAATTTTAAATAATTACAATAAATAGAATAATATATTCTTACCTAAAAACAAATTGGTTTTTATAGTCAACAATTCTTATCTTGTTAATAACTAAATAACTTAAGAGTATAACTAATGGTTTTCAATTTATAAAATCTAATTTAACACACAACAATTCCGTCTCATTATTGTATTGTAATACAAAGTTAGAAATATTAAGTTTAAAAAAAATTAAAAATATTTGAATTTGGAAAATTATATGTAGCGCCATCTGTCGATAGTTTTGTGTAACTACAGACTTTTACCAATATATTACTAATTAAATTAATTTTGGATAAATTAATTTTGGATTTAACTACACTAAAACCTTCCCTGGGATGCCCACAACAATCGCTGAAAGTTTCACCGTAATCGGACGGGTAGTTTTTGAGTCTATAAGAGACAGACAGACACACACACAGACACACAGACATTGCCTTTTATATATATAGATGAAGGTGTTAAAAAAATCATTTGGATCGGTTTTTTACTAGCAAATACTTATTCATTTTATCAAAATGTTTTTCGGTATTACAAAAAAAAAAACGAAATTAGTTTCCGAAGAACCTAATATTTTTCGCTAAAGCAGGAAAATAGTCGCAAATCATTCAAAAAACATTGTTGATCTTAAAAAAACTTTTTGGGTATTTTAGCTTAAAGACGATTTCATAAGAACAAAGTTATAAAACTTTTTATAATTTTTCCTAAAATCTGCCAGTCCTATCAGAGTGGCGCTCGGGGACAGTGCCACCCACACTAACCTACTGGATAACTTTCAAAATTATTTAAATTCTTTTAAATGAAATTGGTCTTCTGTTCGTATATTTGACACCCGAAAATCTTCTTTCAATCAATAAAATCTAATGAATAAAAATTTAAATATATTGTAATGTGTGCTTGGTAACCCGACTTAGAATATTGGTTCTCTATTCAAATAACACCAACTTCATCATCTTACCGAGTTTATCAGCATTTGGAAACGAGTTCATTTACTTACGACAAGTGAGTCAGACAAAAGAAAGGATTGCAATTAGTCAGCTATCAAGAGAGGTTTTAATTATGATTATGATTCTTAGTGGGTAGAAAGTGATGAAGAAGCTCGTTTGTTTCCATAGAAGGAAATCTCTCTAATTACAAAGTAACAAGCCAAGAGTGAGTGCTCGCATATTCTTTCACTCGTTATTCTCTTTAATGTCCTTATCGTCATTCATCCCAAAGGTTACATTTTGAATTTCGCTCCTTTCGTTTCATTGAATCATCTTGACAAATTCAAATTATTCAATATACCTATGCTTTTCTAGAAATAAAATTTATTTTAACTTCCCAACAAATATGAATGTATTTTGGTATTTTGGTATTTTTTGTTTTATAATCTCAAATAACAAATTACTAATTAAAATGATTATGTTCAATGTTAAATATTAAAATAATTTAATATAAGTATTTTATTTAATATCAAGTATAATATCATCAAAATGTCTTTGATGTAATTACTAACCGCTTAATAAATGATATTATATTTAAATAAAATACATACCTGCTCTTTAATTAATAAATTTTTAATTATTTTTGATTAACAATTAGATAACAAAAATATTTTCTCATTGAAAAAAAAATTTATTAAATAGCAATAAAATTAAATTAAAATTATTATCAAATGGTAATTTGATTTATTACACTAGTCCCTAATGAAAAATCTCATAAATTGGAGGTGTTTATCAAAATTCAATATATATATATATATATATATATATATATGTTTATAGAAAATTTATTTCTTTTTAAGTTGATGGATTCATTTTAGGGTCATTTTTTTTGTTGTTTTTTTTTTGTTTTTTATTTTATTTGAAATTGTAAATTTCAAATAATGACATATTTATATATCTGGGATGTCCGGTGGAGGGCGCCGAAATAAATCTCGCTTGATTTATGATGATGCCATTTCGAACAGTTGTTTCGGGACCATGGATTAATTAAAATTGATCAAAGAGCTTTGCGTTATTTTTTTCAGGCTGATTAAAAATAATGATAAGAGGAATTCTCAACCCCTGAGTTTTTTCTATGGATTGTTGTTGAAAAGGGGACTGACTGTCAATATGAAAACAAAAACACATATAGAAAGGAAATAATATTCCAAAATGAAATGTTTCATTTGTCCCATCTCGAACACCATAACTAACAACATCAACTCCCTCTCTGGCACCTTTTCGTCCCCTCATTATTTCTATTTATTATTTATCTCTCTCACCGTTTCTTCATCCTCAATCAGTTGTAAGTGATAAACAAACGTTCTCAACCCTTTGGGAGTTCTGTAAAGGATGCTAGTTAAGATAAATTAGTATAAAAAAAAAATAATATTGCATACAAATGGCTTAGGCTCAAAAACCGTTTATCTGATTCTTATAAAATTCACTCATTCATTCAATTTTATTATAACGTTTTTCTCAACTTCACTTGGCGTCTGTCTGTCTATTCGCTTTTTTGACAAATTGAAATCGATTTTTCATCGACTTTTTATTGAGATAGACTTTTGAAAATTTTTATAGATATTTCAATGGATTCCTAGAAGGTATAGAATAAATATAATTGAATTAAAATTAATTAAGAATAAAATAATATAAATATAAAAAAATTTTATAAAATAACGTTTTTCCAATGGACTAAAAAGAATAAAATAATTTTTCTATAAGCCTGACAAAGTTTATGGATGAATTGCTTCATATTCAACTAAAAACTTTAGGCGCTTTTAGTTTTAATTTGATTTCTATTCAATTAACTTTTTTTATAGAGCTATTATTCATATATATACATACATACCACACTAAAACACTTTATTAACAAGTAACACTATTTCTTCTAATATAATCAACCATTTTGGATTTGATTGATAATATGTAAATTTCATAAAAATTCTTTTAAATTTTTATTCATAATTTGATATAAAAATATTACAGTGAAAAATAATAAAATATTAATTTCTTAGCTCTTAAACTATCAATTTTGTTGCATGATAAAAATTTTTTGTCAGTTTATGTGTTTAATAACATTTTTATTATTACAAAAATTTGACTTGATTGTTCATATAAATAAATAAAACTAAATGCGCCCAACGTTTTTCGTTGAATATGAAGCAATTCATCCATAAACTCCGTCAGGCTTATAGAAAAATTATTTTATTCTCTTTAGTCCATTGGAAAAATGTTATTTTATAAAAAAATTTTCAACATAATCATCTACACAGTTATGCACTTGCCCTATCTATCTATAAATTTATATTCAAAAAAGAAACAAAAAAAAATCATATCTATAATAGTACTTCGTGATGGTATCTGTTTGTTGGCAGTCAATATCAGTAGTCTGAAGATAGCAATAATGAATTATTTAAATATTATATTATATTTATTATTAATTTTATACTAATTTAAAATTCAATTTAATGCTGAATATCGATTTTATTTCAAAAAATAATGAATATATATTTGGGTATGAATATTTAATTTTTTTTTTAAATATTAAGTAAAATTCTTTTCGACAATTAAAATTTTAAAAATACCCAACAACTATGATATTAGATAAAATAATAATTGTTGGTTTATTTGCTACACTATATTATATAAAATAATAATTGTATCCATTATTTCTAAAGTCAGATTAATAAGTCATTTTAAATCATTTTAATGTTTAGATTTTAATACATGTTATTAATTTTCTTAATTCAAAGATAAAAAAAAGAATATTTTTTTTAAAAAATACGGATCGATTCATAAAAATCCTCTTCGTTTTCTAGAGATAGATTTAATTAATTAATCCAGATGCCAATAAAATAAAAAGGTTAAAATTAATATAAACCTAATTATAGATTTTATTAATATTTGAAATGATAATTGCAAGTAGTATGCTAAAATTAAAAAAAATCAGTGAAAGATAATATAAATAGAAAAATTATATTGAATTTAAGAAGTCATTTTCTCATAGATCAAAAATAAATTTTTATTTCTTTTCAATTTATTCATGAAATTAAAGTTGCATATATTCATTTAATCTAAAATAATTCTGATGGGAGTTTAAAGAAAAAAACTTATATCAAACTTATATCAAATAAAATTCAAAATTAAATTTATATTCATTGCTTTTCTTGGCTTGATTATTTGAAATGAATGTATTTGAATTATTTTTATCTAAGATTTGAATATAATTTAGTAATCGAATCATTATAAATTTATTTAAATCTTAAATAAAAAAAAGTTTTTTAATATTTAAAATGTTGAGAGTAAAAAAAGATCCAATAACAAATATCGACTGCGGCTCATTTCCCCGATTTTCACTTTAAATCGAAATTTAGAATTTGCAATGAAAGCCTTGATTTAATTCGGTAACTTCGAATCTAATAAGAACGTAATGTTTCACCTGTTTAGCATGCTCCTGCCGACTTGAATGTGATTTTCTTCCCTTCTCGTTCATTAACAGCCCCTCTTGAATTCGTATTCGGTTAATGAAAAGGTAAAAGGAGTAACCCGGAAGTGTTCCTGAAACCTGTTCAAATCCTAACTCATTTCTCCAGTGTGTCATTGAGGACGTTTAGACTCTACCCCTTGTCCGTTTGCCTTTGGCCCTAATGCGAGTTTAATGGGTGTCGTTCTCAAGGTTTATATATGACTCAAATACAAATATATCCAAACCATACCAATTCTATTCAGGAACCAGCTCTATTTCCTATTATTAACTCTTTAATAAATTTTATTATACCTCTTTATTTCTCTGAATATTTCATTTTATTCAGTGAAGAAATATGGATTTTGTTTAAATATGTTTATATTTCCTGAATTTTTAAGTATTTTTAGTGTCTGTATTCTGATCTAGAAATAGCAAATTCAAATTATTTATAACAAATTAATAGCTTTTTCTTGACCCTCCCATTGAATCCTCTTTGTTATGACTCTATATTTGGGAATGCATATAAATTATCTAGGTCCTCTTTAATATCTTGTGGTTTCACCTTTTTTCAATCCATAAATCATACCTAAAATACTTGAAACTATAGTTATGATATCGGCGTTAATTATGATATCGTCAGTTATGATAACAGGCTATGTCAATTATGTATTTACCTTACCCGCTGGAATGGTGGGCAATTAAAAGGTAGAATAAAAGGCAAGATTTAATCAAAGAAAGAAAAATATATTTATTTGTGAACTAAATACAAGTTACAATCATTAAATGGCCGAAAGGGAAATGGTTTCTCTCTACACTCTGCTCTACTCTCAGACTAACACTCCAACTCAGTCTGTTCTTCTCAACGACAAATTATTGATATTAATTTAAGTTAAGGAGTAGGTTATGGAGAGGGGTTAGTTTCAAGGGTGTGCAAGTGAGGAAAATTACTTTTTTCCAAAAGGTCACGTGGAATAGTGTATTTTATTATATATGTGAATTTCTAACCATTTCAATACAGGTATGAATTGTTTTGATTATTGTTACCTGTTTAAGAGCTATTTTATATAGAACCCTTATCAAAGATTCAGGTATGGAAATTAAAACACGCCCAAGTTTGTGAAATCAAATTTTAAGTCTAAAGGTTGATTGACAGATAAGTTATGCCAATTTCTATTATACTTATTCTAATTGTGTAGGCACTTACGAATATAACTCTATTTTCATCCCTTAAAGTCATTATCCACGACTCACCTTTATATAAAGCCTGATTAAATATTAATGGTAATATCAATTAAAAAAATTATCTGAAAATTATAATTTAAAAGATACAATATATATTATTAATATCATATTTAAGATGAAATGTATCATTCTTTGAATGAATGATCTTTTCTAACCTCCTCTTATGTGAATAACCTAACTACAAAACACTTTGCGCAGTATTAAATAGATGGATATTCGATTATATCATTTTGATTAATTGTAATTTATATGATATGTGCTTAGTAAAACATTATGTTTATTATGATTAAAAATACTCATAAATATTTATGGCATAAATACTATTAATTAAATATGTTGAAAAGATTAAAAATTATATTACTTAATTGTGTTACCGTGTTAACGTAAATATATAAATAAATTTAATTAACTAACTGTTTAAATTGTTATTAATAGGACATTCAAAATAATGATTTTCAATATTTTAATTTGTGTTTTGCATTTCCAATATAATGATCCAATGAGAGAGTGAGAGAGTGAAAGAGGAGACAAAATAGGGATAACGTTTTATCGATAAAACACACCAAAAACAAAACTAAATTCAAAAAGAAAAAAAAAACATTTATGCTTTGATGTATAAATTCACAATAAAAAAGAAGAAAAAATCGAGTTTGAAAAGCAGATGGATGGAGTGTGAGAAATCAATCGATTGAAAACCGATAAACCAATATGAATACGACTATATATGTATATATATATTTGATTATGAAAATAAAGGAAAATAAAATTTTTTCCTGATAATTTTTCAAACAGTTATTGCAATTTTACAATATAATTATTAGTTTTTTTTAATGTGTTTTTGTTTATTTATATATATGCGACTTCTTCTACGGATGACTCCACCTATCGCATCTCGCTCTCCACCTCGTCTTATCATTCCAGTCTTCCTCCTGAAGTCATCGCACTGAGCACGTCCTGATGCCAGGTTGTCGGAGGCCGTCCGCGCTTTCTTTTCTCAACAGGAACCCATTGCCACACTCGTTTTGGCCATCGACTGTCATCCATCCTCATCAGATGGCCATACCACCGCAATCGTTTGGTTTCAACTTTGCTAATGATATCTTCCTCTATACCCATCATTTCTCTTATTCTATCGTTCCGTACGTGGTTTAGCCTCGAGTCTTGTTTATTTATAAGATTTAAAATAAAAAAAATCGATATTTAATAATCAAAATGAAAAATTATTAATATGAGTGTACATTAAATATTCAGTTTTGTATTTAGTTAATTTTTTGATATTATTTTAGTTCCCCTTTTGGTTTAGATAAAATATAAATAAATAAATTTAATTTTAAAATATTCTTTCTTAATTATATCTGAAAACGTTAATTAAGTAACAATTATAATATACTCTTTATTTTAAATACATTCATAGTATATTTTAATTAAAATATCAAGAGAAAATTTGCTCCTAAAATTCTCTCTTTAAAATGGCGCCAAAATCGACGCCGAAATGTCATAATACATATACTAGGTGTATGCATATGAAACCGCCCTTTTGAGTTATACGTATAAAGGTATATTTTATGAAAGTGAAAATAAAATATTTTATTCAAAATAATTTCCTCCGTTAGAAATACAGTTCTCTCACCTCTGGCAATCTGTGAAGCTCTCTCCAAAAAAAAGTTTCCTCTTTCGAGACAAACCATTTTCATAATCGACGAAGCGTTGTTGAGGCAACGAGTGCCCCATTGAGGCAAACAAATAGTAATCAGATGGAGCTAAGTCTAGCGAATAAGAAAGAATTTCCCAACCAAATGTTTCAATGTTTTCCTTCGTCTGTCTTGAAGTGTGGAACCGTGCATGATCGCAACAAAATTTCTTTTTTGTCGTAAGACTTGGTTCAATTTCACCATTTGTTGTTTGTACCCTTCAGTATTGACAGTTTCGCCAGGTTTGAGGAACTCATTATAGATAATACCCTTCGTTTTTAAAATCAAAACCTCCGCTTTTGAATTTTCTAAACCACCTTTTACACTCTGTTTGGCTAAGAGCATCGTCGCCGTAAGCTTCCTCAAGCATTCGATGAGATTTTGCAGTGGTTTTGTTCAAATGGTAACAAAAAATCAATGCTGAACGCACATCGCTATTTTGAGGCACAAATTTCCACATGTTAAACGTTGTAATGTATGTTGCGGGTTGTTAATTCGAATTTTTTTAAATTCAAATTACTTTACATACAAAACTAAAACAAATAAACTCCTTCGCTTGTCTGTATGGTATCCTCTAGGAGACTTCTACAATAAGGACTCAAAAATTATATACGTATATATTTGTATTTGGGATATATTAAACCGCTCTAATGATTTTTTTTTAAATTCACACTATAGATAATTTTTATAAAGAAAAATTGATCTGTATTGGTTTCTGCCTCAAGAAAAATCATCTTATGATGAAATACAAAATATTATTAACTAGCTTTTATATATATAGTGTCGTATATTGGATGGCTTAGGTATGGTGGTTTAATGAGAAAAATGGGTTGAAAATTAATAATTATTAAATTGGTAGCACTCTGGGTTCATTTTGAAGAAAAAATGGGTAATTGAATCTGCGAACGTTGATAAGGGAAATGATAAAATTGAATTCATTCAGATTAAAAATGCAGATATAAAATTAAACTAAAATTAAATATTTAATAAAATAAAAGAATTAATATTATAAGAATTGATAACAAAGAAATCATAAAGAATTGATATGGTACCGTTGTAAATATGAATATTATAAATTAAATGAAATTTAATTTCATTAAGCAAGGATCGATCACTTAGCTGTATGATTGATAGGAATAAATGGAGAATTCTTAGAGACGTGAGTCTTGTATGTCTTCCTGCGGATTTCTTTGGAACATCTCTTCTCGCGGTGGTGCTCCTCAGGGTGATTTGGTGCCTCCTTCTCCAATATTATTCAAGACTAATTCAAAAATTGTTGTTACACCAATAAAGAAAACTCTTCATCCCTTCCCATGGCTAGCCCGGAGCATTGTCTACCCCTTCCCCCACTTTGGATACCCGACTGGGTCTCTGTACATCTGTAGATCACATGTTTTATGACCAAAGGTCTTTCATTCTCCAATTTAGCAAAATTCTTTATATCATCCACATGTGGCGATGTTTGTTATATAATTGTCCTTAGAATATTTCCTATCTTTGTCTATTAAAATGCATTTTTATGCATATATATTACAATAGATATAAATAAATAAAAATTATGAAATTATATATTATTTTATATCAACAGGCCATACTTTTCGGTCTTTCAGTGCATTAATATTCGTTTAAGGAGAATATTTTTTAATACTATTTTATGTTCTTTTAAAGTATTTGAACGGTAGTTTGGTGAACCAGTTATTAGTATTATCAGCCAAACCCGATAATAAGGAATCATTATTTTTAATGACCGAACGGCGGCTCGGTAGGTGAACCAGGTACTATAATATATAATACTACTTATAATAATACTTATATATTTTATTAAAATAGAGATGGATAACTTTGTGTAATTATTAATCGTATTGTTTTCTTAATCTTTTTCTCCTAGTAAGGGTAAAAAACAACACAATTTGTTATTTAAATAAAAATCATAATAGTATTAATGTTTGTTATTGATTTTTCAAAATATTATTAATTAAATGCGTTTCTCTATAGGAAATAGAAATAAATAATGGCAAGGTCGTATCCAATCCCGCCGTAGTAAATCTGTTATTAGAAACCACCGTAGGAGATAAGGAATAAATAATTATAATACAAAATAAAATAACGTTCATTATTTTAAATTTTTTTGAATTTATACGAGATTAATAATTATTATTAGTTAATGTAATAATAAAGAAGTATTAGAAAAAGTTATAACTTTATTTATAAATTGTAATATAATTTTTTTTTTATAATTCAAAATTAAATATATAATTTGTTGTTTTACCTTAATTTAGCTATATATTACGATATTACTTTTTAAAGTTCCCTGAGACCGAAAAACATAGTCCTGTAAAATGATAGGTATGTATGTATATGTGTTAGCGAAACTCAAAGACAAAAATGTGATCAAAACTGAAATTTACGATATATATTATAATTGCATGGGATGTTACAGCATATAGATATTTTTTTTAAACTAAAGTCACAGACGCAGTTTTGTCATTTGTATTTGAAGGTTTAAGTCCTCTCCTCTAGAGAACCAAGTTTGCAAGTACAACCATCAAAGATTCCGCTCATTAAATGTCCAGGCCAGTTGTGTTCAACTTTATTAATATCGTGTAACAATTCCTTAATTCCGGAACTTTTTCAAATGTCGTCATTGTGGAGGTCGTGGAGAAGCTGAATTTGTTCTAGTAAAACACACCTATCTTCTCTTCCATCACCGCTTTCATTGTTTTTAAATTGTCTTTGTGGATCTTCGTTATCGCCCAAGTTTCACAACCATAAACTAAGTTGAAAAGATGTGTTTTATGAAGTCTCATGCCCCTTATATTTTCAATTATAGTGTTAATTGTTTCAAACGTTGCCCAGTCAACTCCCCATAATTCTTATATGAAAGTAAAAATCTTTTTGTACGAATACAGAAATGAAAACTTTTCTCATTAATTAACTAATAAAAACGAATTATATATTTCACTCATCGGTAAATCGACTTGTGTTAATCCACCAATTTGCTTCCTTAAAGTGTCTGTCTATTTGTAAAACGATTTAAGTTTATATTGACAGGAGAGCAAAGCAATTTGCATAAGAAAAGCTCTCTCTTGGTTGTTTGCTTGATAGATGGATAAGAGGAGCGAATGTGTGCTGATGATGAGGGACAACATCACCCACCCAACCGTCCCCTCGCACTCCCCACTCTATTTTATAATGATGTATGTCAGACGGCTTGATGGGTTTATTAGAATATTGGATAAATTTGGATCTATACATTCAGTCCAGGCGTGAGCTTAATCTTATCGATTGGCTTACTAGCAAATTAAACATTGAAAATAATTGAATTGGACATATCACTCCCTCTGTATCCATCGATCTAGCTATCTATATCTATATCTATATATATATAACCCTATGTCAAAATGAGGAATGAACAATTTCATCTGCAGATTAAATTGATTATATTTTTTTCTTCATAAACAGATCAAAGGAATTATTTAATTAATTTCGATTTTTTTTCTTTGCTAATAGAATTATCCGATAAAAGTTATCATCTAAAAATATATTTATAAACTCGAGGAAAAAAAAAATTAAACGTGGCACAAAAATTTTTCATGAAAACACGGTTGTTGTATTTCTTTTTTTTTTTTTGTTTGGTCATGTCAAAACATTTCCAAATAAAAAAATAAATAAATAAGAGGAATTATAAGAACCATTTGAAAAAGATTAATTCTAAAAATATCATCAATCATTATTTTTACGAAATCTTTTTTTTTTTGGGGGGGGGGAAATTATGTTTAACAAATATGAAGTACAATAATCGAATAAATAAATAATAAATCAATAGATTATATATCTACTATAATGTGTCGTTAAAAGAAAGGGAATTTAATTTTTAATCATGATGTTTGTTAATATTCGTTGATGATCCTATCAGAAGAATCTTTATTAAAAATATGAATTTATAAAATATTTATAATTTCGATGTTGTTTCCCCATAATTAATCGGATTTCATTACATTCATGTTAAATAATAAAAATAAAATGAAATTTTAAAATGAATAAAATATTTGAAGGAAATGAATGTAATAAAGATAAAATAAATGATTCTTTTTCATTAGGAGGGTTGTTGCTTTCTAATATAATATATATTTAAATAAATAAGACTTCTAATCTTGACAAATAAATGTTGTAAAGAAAAATGTTATAACACTTGTCAATGGTTTTAATTGATCTCTTTAATAGAGATTTTATCATTCATAATTTAAATTCTACTGGTAAATCAAATAACCTCTCAAGAAAAATATCTCTCCTAATATATATGCAACCAAAAGTGAATATTTTTTTTTTTTAATTTATTGGTTTATGTCTTATGGAATTTATACCTATTTAACCATTTTAACCAAACCTTTATTTGAAATATGCGAATTTTGATGCATCATCAAGTTAGGCTGAGCAGAACTATATAACCACTATTCTCGTCTAAATTCAAGCCGATAATAATTTAATAAGTAAATTTTTTTTCGAATAATTAGAATCTATATTTACCAATAAAAATATCATTATTATTTCATAGGTATATTATATATTATATAAAAAATATATTGTAAGAGCTTTTGATTAATATTAATGAAAAATAAAGTGGGAGTGATAGTTTGTACATATCATTGTATCATTTCTGAATAAAAATTTATAAATAGAATATCATAAAGTGATATATTCGTAATGATTAAATAAATTTCAGTCGAAAAATTTTTTTATTCGTTTTTTACCGACCGACGATAGTAAGGGAGGTATTGTTTTCACACCAAATTTCACATGTGGAGATTTTTACATATCTCCACGAATCATGCATTTTCTTAACAGAAAAAAGTATTTTTAGCATGATGTCTGTCCGTCCGTCCGTCCGTATAGATGTGTACAGCCTGAACGGCACAACGGATTTTGATGAAATTTGGTATATTTACTTAATGCATCAGTAGGATGAATTGATAAATTTTTGGTGCAAATCCGGAAACCGGAAGTGGTAGTATTAGCGATCGACGATAGAAAGGTAAGGGTTATTTTCGCACCAAATTTCACATAAGAAGATTTTTTAAATATCACCACGAATCATGCACTTTGTATTGGTTTTATTCTCGAGTAAAATCATCTTATAGGGAAACCAATTGGTAGTTTTTTTCTTAATTTAAAATTATATGACGTCATCCAGCCATCCATGACGTCACAGCCTGGTCTTAAATATATATTATAAATAAAATAAAATTAAAAATATTTATGTTCTATCCATATCTGTTTTTTATTACATTAATAGATATATTAAAATTATTTGAAATTGTTTTACAGAAACAATTGGAAATTAATTTATTTCAAACCGTCGGTCGGTTCGGACCTGGCCACAGGTCAACTTATTTAATATTACCTCTAAATTTAATGTAAAGAACATTCTCTTCTCTCATTCATTCTGAGATTAATTTTTCTCTTTTTTTTGATATTTAATACTTTTATAATTTATGATAGATTCCATGAATAAACCATTCGTGATCCATCAAAGCTTTTTTTTCAAAAATTATTATTATTTAAATAAAAAAAAAAAAAAAAAAAAGAAAAAGAAAAAAAGAAATGAAAGAAGAAAAAAGGTAAAGTAATTCTCTTTTACTGACTCTATTCATTTCTTTCATTGGCAAGGCTTCCTTCATTACCGGGTATTTTGCCGCTATTGGTTCGTTACAGATTTAAGAAGATTTCCAATTTAATTAGAGTTCGCCAACTAATTAAAAGATTCAAAGTGAATCCAAAAGAGTGAGATAGAAACCAACAGATGGATCTTAAGAATATAGATATATATTTTTATATTTCAGAAGAATAAAATAATAAAAAAAAAAAAATATGACAACAAAAAATCAATCAATAATTTCATATCTTTTTTTATTTGTCAGAAATATCGTTTAATAGATGATTAAATCTAAAATCAAAGAGGGGGAAGAAAAAGATTAAAAACAATAAAATGATAAAGTATAGATATAAAAATAGAAAGATATAAATATGATTTTATGTGGATTAGGGAATCTGTTAAAATGAAAGTTCAAATATAAAATCCTGAAAAACAATAAATTTAATTTTAGTATAGCAAATAATTAATATATTTTATTTCGAATAGTTGCATTTTTTTATATTTATAATCCTTTAATAAATAAATATAATATTTTATAGCTGTGACTCAATTTAATCAGTAGATTTCAGAAAAATATTCTAGCTATAGATTGATTCTGGAAAAATTTTATTAACTTCATGTTCTTAACAACCACATTATTCCAATTGACTCTAAATTCATCCAATTCATACCTTCTTAATATCTTTATTTTGTCATCTCACTGTGAACTTGGTTTATCCAAAGTCTTTTACCAATTGGTTTCCCTATAAACAAATTTCCACAAAATCCATAATTTAAAATACTAGATACTATAGAAATATTCACATAATTTTGTTCATTATCATAAAATCAAAAAATACAAAAAGAAACAAAATATTGGCTTCTGGCCTTAATCACAGGACAATGCTTCACATTGTTTTAATCTAATTTTCATTTACATTTATTCTCTATTAATATAATTATTAATAGTTCAAAATAGATAAATAATAGTAAACTCATATTTGTTTTTTTTTGTTCTAATTACATAAGGTAATGGCACCTATAGCGGACACATTATAGCCCATTTTTCATCATTTTTGTACCTAGAATTGAAGTCAGAATTGTGAATAGAGAAACTAATGGTTTTATTTGAGGTTCATTTATCATTCTTAAAGATAGTAATAATTACTTAACTATTTGCTAATCCCTCATATTAAATTTTTAATTTTAAAAAATTTTTACATTTGCACCTAAGGCGGACAGTGAAAATTTCAACGGAACCTAAAGTGGACATTTGAAGAACCTAAAGCTAACATTAAGATAAATGTCAGTAAATAAATCAAAAATTTAATTTTCAATATTTTATTATTAAATTAAATCAATTATAAATCAATAGAATATCAATTAAAAATCATTATATTAATAATTATTTCAGTTTTTCAAGTTCTGGCACTGAAAATAATTCCCTTCGCCTGCTGAAGCGGGTGGGTTTGGCCAAGTGGCCCAGAACATCATCCCACAAATAGAAGAGTTCGACATCTCTGTCTGGCCACTTCCATAAACTGCCACTCCTTATCATGGCCTTAACTTTTATCCCGTCGGGCAATATTTCCGTAATGATTCCTGGAAATAATTGGCACGTGTAGAACCTGCCTACGTTTAGAACCTGAAACGGACATTAGTGGCAACTTAAGGTTCTGAATTGAATTTCTTTATAATTTTAAGATTAAACACCATCAAATGAATATTTCTCTAAGTTAAATTTAATTTTATACGTACACAAACCTGAAGCGGACAGCAAGTGTCCTCTTCAGGAAAGCCATATAAATTTGGAACCTAAAGCGAACACCACTTTAAATTTATCAACAACAAGTCACTCTGTCAATAACACTTTATAATTTGCTTCTTTATTCTATAAATGTCAGTTTAAACTAATAATATAGATTTAAAAACATAATACGAACATATAAAAGCTTAATTACAATGACCACTAACCTTAAAAATTTGCTAAGAATTCACAAAAAATATGTGGAAGATGAATATTAAATTTTTCGTTTCTCCATAAAATTGTCAATTTGTTCAGTGAAGCCAACTTGACCACTCCAATATGTTTTGGAAAGAGTAAATTATTCGAAATATTAGACGGAATGGAGAGAAATTTAAAATAACTTTTATTTTAAGTAAAAATTTTCCATTTGTGTCCGCCTTAAGTCCCTGTCCGCTATAGGTGCCACTACCTTATGCATTTTTCTAGATCTCTCTCACACATACATTCAGTGTATTATTAGTTTCATTTAATAATAATGATTGACCATGCACAGTGTCTCTTAAATCAACATAGAGTTTCCCAATCAATTTTAATAATTATTATTTCTAAACATTAAAAATAATTAAAAAGAAAATGATATCCCAATATTTTTACCGACCGACGATAGTAAGGGAGGAATTGTTTTCACACCAAATTTCACATGTGGAGATTTTTACATATCTCCACGAATCATGCATTTTCTAAACAGAAAAAAGTATTTTTAGCATGATGTCTGTCCGTCCGTCCGTCCGTATAGATGTGTACAGCCTGAACGGCTCAACGGATTTTGGTATATTTACTTAATGCATCAGTATGATGAATTGATCAACTTTTGGTGTAAATCCGGAAACCGGAAGTGGTAGTATTAGCGATCGACGATAGGAAGGGAAGGGTTATTTTCACACGAAATTTCACATGAGGAGATTTTTTAAATATCACCACGAATCATGCACTTTGTATTGGTTTTATCCTCGAGAAAAATCATCTTTATTAGTTTTTTCTTAATTTAAAATTATATGACGTCATCCAACCATTAATGACGTCACAGCCTGGTCTTACATATATATTATAAATAAAATAAAATTAAAACTATTTATGTTATATCCATATCTGTTTTTAATTACATTAATAGATATATTAAAATTATTTGAAATTGTTTCTGTAGCTGGAAATTAATTTACTTCAAACCGTCGGTCGGTTCGGACCTGGCCACAGGTCAACTTATTTAAATATAAATAAATAAATAGAGTTTTAAACCTATGTGGCTCTAAGGTAATCGTAAGTTCATGGCAGCAGTAACACCACATTCCTCCAAATATTCCTATCCGGAGTTACACCCACCCAACTCCTATTTTCTCCCATCTCTCTCATGTCTTTTCCTACATTATACACCCACCGCGTCCTTCCAACCGGACGTTTCCCAATCGGTCTTCTGACCAATATATTTTTCGTTAGTATATCATCATCCATTCTTACTACGTGTCCTATAATTAGTTATAAGATTTTGAAATATAAAATTTAAAGTTTTAACTCTTAAATAAGATATATAACATCTCAGGCAATCGTCCTTTTAGGTATTTAACATAGCAAGGCCATTCATTGCATACCTAGTATTATCTATTCAAGATCCGATAAAATATTGAACCGGTATTAAAAGACGCAAGATTAATCGATCTAGTAAAAAAGAAAAGTATAGAAAAATCTAAATGAAAGAGAGAATTTCAAATTGCACACCCAATCTCTTAATTACATTTGCCATTTTCTTTCTCTCCTTTTTTCTTTTTCAATTCAACCCCTCGATCGTTCTGTCAAATAAAATACATTAAATTTGCATAAATTGTACCGAATAAGCATTGAGGGAGAATTGGAAATTAGGTCCATCCATACTTCAATTACGTCTTTCTTCTCTTCTTTTAGTCCCTATATATATATATATATTATTTTAAGTCTAATTTAAAGCTGGCCTAATATTTTGCCTCTAGATCTTTAGTCCTTTAATGTTAAACCCTTTCCCTGATATATCAACATTTATCTAAGTTTTTTTGTTTTGCTTATATAAGGTATTTCTACATATTATACTTACATAGGCTGTGGTAATTTTTTATCACATTTATAAAATATTTATATATAATGTAATATAATATACATAACAACTACTTATTTCGAACAAAGTATTAAATAAAGAATACAATCCAGAAAATTATATTATTTTACTTAAATGTAAAATTTATTATGTTGAATTATTTATATTTTTTATTAAAATTTCAAATAAAAAATTTTGAAGCATATTATTTTTTCAAAATAAAATACTTTATCAATATTTAATTTTAAATATATATGGTCCATTTATTTTAAATTAATTGGTATTAAAAAGGTATTATAAACTTATAATAAGAGACTGAAGAAATCAATAAAAAAATCCTCTGACTTTTGTACATTCTACATCTATCATGTTGGTTGATCCCTTAGATAAAATTGTCTATGATCAGTAAAACGGGTACTCTCAGTCTTAATCTTGAAAGAAATCAATAATTAATTAAATACATCAAATATAAAATTTTATATTTTGTTTTTAATTAAATTTCAAAATTCTAATTTTTTTTAAATAATACATATTTTTATTCCAAAATAACGAAAATAATTTCACTTAATATATTTTTAAATCAAGATTATTAATGATAACAAATATTTTCAAATTCATATTCTTTTTCATTACACGGAGATACAAAATATATATACTAAATGTATATTACAAAAACTAAAGAATACAATCCAGAAAATTATATTATTTTACTTAAATGTAAAACTACAAGTGATTACAAAAATAAATAATAATTAGAAAATTAATGAAGAAAGTTAGCATTTATTTGCTCATTAGTATTACTGTAATAATAAATCAATTTCATTTTTACTAATTTTTTGTTTTTGTTTCAAGAGACTAATAACTTATTTATTGTATTTGTAAAATTGTATTCTTTTTAATTAAATTCATAAATGAATTTAATTTAAAAGATTGATAAACATATTATTTATGATAAAATACTAAATCTAAGTAATTTATTTATTTATCTCATCTAAATTAATATCTCTGAATGGAAATATATTAAATAAATCAAGGGAAAGAGAGAGATAGAGAGAGAGACCATTTAAATTACAAATAATATTTAAACGTGTAAATTGGCTCTCCTTTCAACATGTTGAATTATATTGAAATTTAGCGATGCGTGCAATTTTTAATGAGGAAATTAAAATATATCATATTGATATTTAATTTATTAGAGTAATTTGAAAATTAAAAATTTAATAAAACACGTTTGATCCAATGTATGATATTAATTGTTATTAAATCTTTTGTGTTATATTATAACTCTAAATTAAATATGATTAAATGTGCATATATTTAACGAATGACATTTATTTTTCATTAAATATAATGAAATATTATTATAAAATATTTAGAGAATGGTAAAATAAATTAAGTAAAATATTACTTCAGGATAATGATAAAACCGACTAGAAAGTAAATTGTAAAGTTCAAGTATAAGTAAATGAGATGAATAAAAGTAGTTGTTAAAATATTTTGGATTTTTCCCTTTTCTGAATTTCAAATTGAAAATGAGAAGTATTTCTTCAAGTACCTAGAATTGGTTCTTCAATTCAATTTCAATAAAATTAATAAAAAAAAAAACTTAAATATAATATATAAATTTATTCAATTAAAACTCAGAATAAGTATCATTTACGATTAAAAAAAAAATCACTTATTGAAAAAGTTTCCTAATGATCTTTATTTATTTATTATTATTATATTTTTTTTGCACTCCCCATATATCGATCTTTTTTTTTTATTTCCACTTCTTTTTTTCATTTTTTTTTTTATCTTTGTTTTTTTCTTCCTTTTAATAACTTTTCTTGTTTTCTTTTGTTTTAATTATTTGCTCGTCTCAACATATCTATTATATATATTATTTATATAGAAAGAGGGAGAGGGAAAGAGAGAAAAGTTGAGAACGAGAGTTTTTAGAATTTGATACAAAAATGATTCTTTCAAGTGGAGTTGGTTTTTATTGAACATACTTATAACAATAATATACTAACATATTAAATGTTAAAATATAATTAATATAGACGAAAGTTTTTATGAGGATTAATTATTTTAAATTGATTTATATATATATATATTTTATACAATACCTAATAAAATGTTTATTTAATACTCGTATCTTAATACTCAAATAACCATACGATATAAGTTTAAAATTTTCAAGTTATTATATTATATTATTATTATAAAACTTACGATTATACTTCTTTGATTTATTTTTATTTTTACAGTGTTTTATTTAACTTGCTTGGTTGTCTGTATGGTTCAAATCTAGTAACTCATTTTTATTTAAAATTAATTATATTTATTTAGTAAATACAAAATTGATATGTGAATATTTCGACTAGAAATCCTTCTTGGTGGTTGTTTTTATTATGGAAGGGAGTATTACTTACTAATATAGACGAAAGTTTTTATGAGTATTTATGAGAATTAAACGTTCATACTTAAATATATAATTATTAATTTTTTACTAAGTATTGAAATTATGTATAAAATTAAATTGAATTCTAAATTAATATAAATTAATATTAATATAAAATAATAATAATTATAAATAAAATATATATATTAATTTTAAAGCATCTACATTGTTAACTTCAGTCAGCAGTCATTAATATCGATAAATGTTCCAAGATAAAATCATTATAATAAATTAATTTATTTAAATATACGATAATTTTCATGCATGATGATTAAAAGATAGAAGAAAGGAAAGAAAATAACTTTTAATTACCAGTCTTATTTTAAACGTTTATTTATCTTATTTGTATAGGTATAATACATTTTTTGAGATTTTTTTGAGATCTTTTATATTATAAAGTTAGATGCAAGACAATATTCTTGAAAATAATATGATACATTTATTTCTCCATATATACATCATATTATTCCCAATAAATGAAATTTCCTAATACAATTTGGACTTAATTTTATTGAATTTCTAAATAACTTCAATTAGGAAACTGCCAATCTCATGATTGATTAAAGTTCTAGATATCTAGATGAAGGCAAATTTGATCTGAACTATATATAAATCAAATCTCCATTTCTAATTTCCATCACTAATTAATTTCCACCCCCCCCCTCCCCCGATTTAAATTTGTAAATTATATCTTTGAGAAATTTTAAAATTTATCTAAAAGGTCAAAATATTATTTTTTTAAAATAAAAATAACTTCTCACTCAAGATATTTTTACTCATTATATATGTACATATATAATTCTTAATTTAATTTCATATCATAAATAATCTAGTTAGTTAGTCAGATACATTAGTTTCTAAAATGAATAGTTATTATTATCATTATTAATGTTATTGTTAAAAATATTCAATTTTAATTATATCTATATGTATTGAAGTCAAATATCAAACTTTGAAAAATCTTGATCAAAAGTTAGTGATGGTGAAAATAAACTTAACAATTTCTATGGAAAACCTTGAAGAAAACTTTTTTCATCAGTGCATATTGCATTTGTATATTTAAATTATCGATGATGCTTCAAATGGGAAAATACATCTGTGAATATTTAATGGGATCCATAAAGTTTTTCTTATATTTGCTACTTTAAAAGTAAAAAAATTGATTATAATAATAAATTAACAATTAAAATATATTTCAAACATTGATAAAATAATTGTGAAGTAGATATATAGTAAACACATATACTAATTTGATCATAATTATATCTATCATGTAGTGAAAAAGAAACATGTAATAAAAAACTAGTAGTAAAAAAAATATTGTCAATTTCCATTTGACTAACAAAGAAAAATTTTATAAATAATTTTCACTCATTTTTTTATTCCTAAATCTATATATCCTACTAAATATCTTTTTTTCAATTTTTTCTCCCCCCAATAAAACTAATATTAATTAATATTAACTTTTAAATTAACTATTTTAATTAAGTGTGATCCATTATAAGTTAAAAAAATTGTATTTGAACTTGAGTAGATGAATAAAAAGTATATTTTTTAACGAATGAAAATTTGAAAATAAATATATAAAGGGAGAGTAACAACAATATATATAGTAGGATTTCCATAACTTTATCTATCTACGTATATATTTTATATCTTATTATCTAAGTGAAAATGGTATCAATTTAAATGTGATTATATATACAGTGATGCCTCGCATAACGAACGCCTCGCACAGCGAACGCTGCACACAACGAACCATAATGAACTAAATTTCATGATTCATACAACGAACTTCATTTCACACAACGAACTCGCCCGAGCTTCCACGATCGCTGCCGATGTATTGCATCCCCTTGCGTTTCACATAACGAACTTTTCGCATAACGAACTTGCTCCTGGAACGAATTAAGTTCGTACCACTGTACCTATAATAGTAATATATGTTATATTCTGATTCACAGAATATTTTATTGAATTTCATCTATTAAGGCAGTGGTTTCCAACCTTTTTGTAACGCCACCTCCCTTTTGTTAAAAAAAATTCTTCCGCCCCCCTTATGGCTCATAGCATAGCAAAATCATCTCACCTTTTTTTAGAACCATATTGAAAAAAATCGAAATTGTCAAAAGTTTGGCCACAAAATCATCTTACCTTTTTTTAGAACCATATTAAAAAAATCGGAAATTTTCAGAACTTTGCGGTCACTTGAGATTCCTTCGCTGGCACTTGGAATTGTTCTAATACCTTCGCGCCCCTCTAGCAACTTTCTCGCACCCCAGAGGTTGTAAAATGCTGTATTAAGGAAAATTTTGATATAAATAACCTCCATTTTTAGGTAAAAATATTTTAACTCTTTTTTTAATTTAAATAATTAATGAACAGGTGTCAATAAATATCATCGGACATGAAAATTAAAATATTGATATGATTCAAGTTATTTATCTGACTAAAAATATTTTCTATATAATATAAAAATATTATGAATTTACGTTTATAATATATAATTTAATTAATATTCTCTCTGTTTTGTTTTAAATGCTAAACAAAGAAACATTAATGATTTATTCTCATTAAAATTTTAAATAAACATGATGTGTACCAATTTAATTAAATGAATTAAAATGGTAACTATTAAAGATTGGATTGATTATTTAAAAAAATAAAATAAATATTTATCTAAATAAATAAATTTAATAATTCTTGGAATTAATAATTTTGTATTCATGACCAAACGTAATTTTTTTTTAATTAATTCGAAAATCTTTTATCTATGAGGGGTCATGCTGGTTATTGGAAATATTATTTTGAGATTGTTGAATTATTTATATTAATTTAAAGGTTATAAATAATTTATAAAGGATATGTAAAAGTAAATAAATCTTTTGAAACTTATACATATATACAATAAGTAAAGGTATATAAGAACACATGAATATGTTGATTTAACTTTGTTAAAGTCTCCATAAGTTGTATTATAATTTAATACGATATAATCGTCTTATAATTCGGCCATTAAAAACATCGTCTGTGGTAGATTCTCTTCTCATTAAGATGTCTTCTTCATCTTCTTCTTCTCATCTTTCCTCCCCACTCTTGTTCTCTCTTCTAATACTCTATTCTTTTTTTTTAACATAAATGACTTCTTAATAATAATTTAGCCTACCAACGTAATGGAAACTTTATCCTTTAATATACATTTTGATTGTGATTGTGTAAAACTTTGTGCTTGAGACAAGAGGAGTGGTTAGGTGGTGATGGGAATGCTAGAAGGGTTATATTTTTACCCTATCCTCTCGGTGTCTTGCTTTAGTCAATATTTAATGAAAGAAAATGAAGTAAAAGCGACCAAGGGTAAAGGGTTGAAGGTGAATTTGAATTTTTTACTAAGACTTTTTTTTTAAAGTAATTCACCCTCATTTTTTAAGGAGTATAATAATTTAACAGGATTAAAATAAATAAATGAAATTTATTCTCTTCTTATTTGTGTATTCACTTTACAGTTTTTGTAATTAAATATGTTTTAAACCTTTTAAGTAGATTGGACTTCATGCAAACGAATGTGTAGGTTTACAGAAAAATAAGATAAACAAATGAATAGATAAAGAGATAGATGGAATAAAAAGAGAAAGAGGAATGAAAGTGAAAATGATAAAAAAAAGCAAACTGCTATCATATAAATAATATGCAAGTAACACTTTTGAAAACGATACGCTTTCGTGTGGGTGATGAATGATATACGTTACGCTACATACCTGCTATTATATCAAAGAATAGAGAAAAAGTGCGAGATTTATGAAAGGAATTATTATTATGACGATACGAAGTAGTCAAGTAACTCGGATTCGTTCTTATTCATAATCTCAATATGTCTACAACAAATAATCTAATACATTTGATTTATAGTGACATATCTAGAAATTCTAATTTCTCCAACTGAGATGAATTTTAATTTATATATATATATATATTTCAAAATATAAAAGAATAAATAAATGAATACCTAATAATAATTGAATTAATTCATTTATTACGAGATTCCAGACTCATCATTAGCTGTGGTGTATTGGGAGGGGAACGCGGGGAATGACGTTCCCTTACCTTTTTACAGAACCGGAACGCGTTCCAGTACTTTTTCATGTCCCGGCAACTCCCATTTAAATATACTATTATAATTTCTTTTTTTGTGTTCATTTAATATTTTGTATAGTAAGTGTATCCGCTTGATACATCGACTAGAGGCTGGTAAGGCCTAAACAATTAAAAGCAGGTCCATCCCACTCTTAGGCAGCCTTTGAACCCATGTTTTTAGTGTGCTAGGACATAGGTTCTTAAACTTATGTACTCCACGGACCCCCACTTGAAAAAATTTTTTTTGACGGACCCCCATCACAACTTTAGGTACTTTACGTCATTTTATTAATTAATTTCTGGCTTACGATCTCATAAGGACAAGGATATATGATGAATATTTCTAACAGTGATTGGTGAATAACGATTTTTTTGCATATTGTAGAACACATTTTATTAGAAATTATAATATTGAAGAAAGAAAATACAAACATTGTCATAGCAACAAATCTCACAAATTATAATGGGTACTTACATTAAATTCATATAAATATTTTATAATTTTTTTCAGAAAATATTAAATAAGAAATATTTTAAA
The DNA here is from genome assembly GCA_963082975.1 of Labia minor. NCBI lineage: Eukaryota > Metazoa > Arthropoda > Insecta > Dermaptera > Spongiphoridae > Labia > Labia minor. The sequence continues at coordinate 93,556,207 of OY720344.1, read as the reverse complement.
AAATAACTGCATCTATCTCATTAAATATAACTTACATATTTAATGAGATGTATGCAGTTGTTTTCTTGAAACAAGAATCTCAATATCTGGCTTAATATTGGAAACTTTTAATCTAAGATCCGGCTCTACATTTAATTTGTTTCTATATTTAGACTTAATATAAAATAGTACCGAAAAAGCTTGTTCGCATAAATATGTTGTGCAGAATGGAATCAAGTGTTGAAGTGCTTTATTTGCAAGCGCAGGATAATCTGACCTGAGAAGTAACCAAAAGTTGCTCAATTCAGTTTTGTTAAATTTTAGTTTATAAGTTGTATCACATGATAATTCCACGAGAATATCTTGTTCAGGTGCAGATAAATGTTTAGTATTTGTAATTTCCAAATTAAATGGATCTCTGATCCAGTTATTGCAAGGATCAGGAGTAGAAAAATACTTCCTGAAGTTGCTTTTCAAAGTAATTAAATGTTCAACAAATAATTGACGCGTTTGATTAAGCAATTTTTCACTGGAGCTTTCTATGAAATCATTGAGAGTTGGAAAAGACTCATATACACCGTTCTGGATGCGTTTCGACCACAAGTCGATTTTTTTAATCATTGCTTCTATTTTATCTTCAACTTTAAATATATTTACAACAGTACCTTGCAGGCTCAAATTAAGTTCGTTCAATTTTGTAAAAATATCAGTCAAGTAAGCCACCTTAGCTAACCAGATAAAATCATTGAAACATTCGGTCAGTTCAAAATGCGCATCTATTAAAAACAATCGTATTTCATCTCGAAGCTCAAAAAGGCGAATGAGTACTTTCCCGCGGGACAACCAACGTACATCTGTATGTAATAATAAATGTGTATGTTGACTACCCATTTCCTCACACAAAATTTTAAAAACTCTGGAATTAAGTGGACGAGCCTTAATGAAATTGACAATTTTAACTACTTCGTCTAATGTTCTTTTCAAATCTGGTGACATATTTTTGGCTGCTAATGATTCTCTGTGAATGCAGCAATGATTCCAAACAACCTGAGGCGCAACATTTTTAATAAGAGCAATCAATCCAGTTCTTGTACCTGACATTGCACGAGCACCATCAGTGCAAATTCCAACACATTTTGGCCACTCTATTTCATTTTCGGTTATAAAATTATTCAAACTGTTAAATATGTCATTAGCTGTCGTTCGTGAAGGTAGTGAATCACAAAACAATACATCTTCTTGTATTTGATTTTCAAACTCATATCTAATGAAAGCTAACAAATTGGCATTATTAGTGACATCAGTACTTTCATCCAATTGTAATGAGTAATAGTGACTTTTGCGCACTCTCGATATTAATTCTTCTTTTATATTACATGACATGTCTTCAATCCTATTCTTAACCGTATCATTTGATAATGAAATCAAATTTATATCGTTTGCTGCTTTAGTTCCTAACATTATATTTGTAATTACTTTTGTAGCAGGAAGAATTAATTGCTCTGCTATATTATGCGGCTTTCCTGCTTTAGCAATAAGTAGAGCTACTTCATATGATGCCATTACTGCTTTCTTACTCATACCACCAGATCCCGTCTTTACCATCAATTTCTGACTTGAATTAAGTTCTTCTTTTTTCATTTTAAAAAATTCGATAGACTTACTAACATGCTCGCTGTGCTTTGTTTGTAAATGACGTCTGAGATTAGCAGGTTTCATACTTTCATTGGATAAACTTTCCTGACATAGAACGCAGACTGGTCTTTCCACATCATTGTTGCAAATATAAGTAAATCCAAATGATAAATAATCATCCGAATATTTTCTAGTTTTGCGTTTCTTGGTAGAGTTTGCTGTTGATGCCTCATCATCTGATTCTTTCCGTTTCTGTGTTGAACCAGTTTGTAGCCAACGATCCATTTTATGGAGTAATTTATTAACATTGAACTACAATAATATAAATATAATATAAATATAATATAAATATAACGAATTATTATTTACTAGCTATGTTTTAATATGATTTTAAATGAATGTTTTAATATCATTTTAAATGAATGTTTTAAATCATTTTAATAAATGTTTTAAATCATTTTAAATAAATGATTTAATATCATTTTAAATGAATATTAATTTATATAATAAATATATTTCGTAATTTGATTCTAAAATATTATTAATTTCGTAATTTGATTCTAAAATATTATTAATTTCGTAATTTGATTCTAAAATATTATTAAAATAAATATTTTTTATTCATAAAACTAACTTATACTTACTCTCAAAAACAGCCTTTCTGGGAAATTGCAAAATGTGTTTAGTGTTTTTATAAAATAATGATCATGCAAATTACACTAAAAATTAAAAAAAATTATTAGCTATAATAAACTATTATTAGCTATAATTTAATTATAATTAATTAAATTAATAAAAATAATTTAAAGATACAACTCGTTGAGAAATGAACTTATAATTAACATTAATAAAAATAATTTAAAGATACAACTCGTTGAGAAATGAACTTATAATTAACATTTGCTTTAAAACTGTTTAAAACCCCAGAGTGGACGCTGACAATTTGGGTTTTTCCGGGTAAGACTGTCCCCTCCCCTGGTTTTCCCCAATAACAAAGTGAAAGAAAATTCCCTTATATGCCTCCCCTTCCGAGCCCCTAAGAGGGGTTATTTTAAAGGAACAATCGAAAAATGATTTTAAATGAATGAATGGATGAAAATTCAAATTTTATATATAGTTTTTTATATATGTTTATTTATTCACAAAAAATTAATTGACATAATTATCAATTTAATAAAATAAAATAGTATTATTAATAGTATTAAATTATAGCCGTAATTCTCTAGGAGGATATAGTTACACAATGAACTTTAAATATTTATATATGTATATATTTTTACGATGATTTTTTTCCGAGGACCGCGGACCCCCAGTAAAGGCTTCGCGGACCCCCAGGGGTCCGCGGACCACAGTTTAAGAACCACTGTGCTAGGACATAAATAGTTGGCGCTGCAGGCATCCAATTTTTAACTCCCCAGGCGCTCTCGAGATCGCACTACTGCAGAAGATAAAATTTGAATTTATTTTCTTGGACTTGTAAAATCATCCCCCAGTTGTGAGTCCATGTGTGTCATTGTCCCCTCGCCACAGACTACATCGTGCATAAAAATTCGAAATCCGAAGGCAGCAATTGCAAACATGCCTACACTGCCTACAGTAAGTAAAATTTTATTATATAAATTATTTTATATTAATATTAAATTTATTAATATATTATTAAATATTTTTTTTATTTACAAAATTTTACATATTTGCCATATTAAATATTATTATTTATATTTACATTAATAATCAGTATTACTGAATTATGTACATATAAAATAAAATATTTGAATATATTATTATTATATGTTGTCTATTGAAAATGAACGAGTTTCTTTCTAATTTAACTATTCTTCGTATACCTGATCCAAGACAATAGGCTAAGTTTTTATTAAACAGACCATATTTATAACCTGTCGATCAACCCATGTACTTAAAATTCGATATTCCAAACATATATATTAAACTATTTTAAAATTATTTGTTATCATTTCTCAGATGGATTAATCATGAAAACAGCGATTTTACAACAAGCAAGAAGAAAAAGTTAAACCGTGGAGTGATACCTCAGAAAGTAACCCAAGATAATATGTTTTGTGTATTTAATAATAAAACTATTTTCAAAGGTGTAAATTTATACGTCTCACAATATATGAAAAAACAATATGTAAATAAGATATGTTTAATAGTGAGATCACATAATTTGTAAATATAATTTTATAATTTTTATTAATTTTCAAATATATATTGTTTATATACATAAAAAATTATTCGTTTCTTTTAGATATGTTAATTACATAAAAAGATTGTAGAAAATTTTCAGTTTAATTAAAAATTATTTATTTGGAAATTAAACCAATATTTATCTCCAAATAGATAATTTTTCATTCTACAATTTTTTAATTCCCAACATTCACAATATTCCTTAAAAAAAAAAAAGAAAAAAAAAAAAAAAAGAAAAAAAAAAAAATCACACACACGCACACACACAAGCCCGATTTTTTATAAAATTAGTTAGCCGAGGACGATACCAGGTGGCGCGATGTGCTAAAACTTTGCTTCAAAATTTAACCCGGAGTGGGGACATCTTATAGATAGTCTGTGATTAAAAGAAAGCTATTGTTCCTGAAAATCGAACGTGGGTTTAAATGAAATGGGATGAATCCTTAATATCTAATTCATTTTGCTCAAAGGGCTAATAAAAATACGATAGATACCTCTTCACTTCTATCGCACCTTGAAAATTGTGTGGACTGTATAAAAAGATCTTTTTAAGAAATTAAGGATTCGGGATGGAGAAAAGATCGCTAAATCAAAACTGTAATCAAATTTTACAATATTTTAATTAAAATCAATTTAGCATAATAATAAAAGTTTAATTATCACTTAAATATATATAACAACTTAAAACTAAAATTTAATATAATTCAAAGGGGAGAATAAGTGCACTTATCTGTTTGACCACGGGGATTGGGAAAAGGAATTCGCCGTCTCGCATGTCTTCGATGGTCGCCCTGCTGCAGATTGATTGCCAATTGATCCAGATATCAATTGGCTTTGGAAACCCTTCGAGTTTCCAACGGATTAACTGGACCCCAACGGCTCCAACGTGGCAGAAATGGTCCCCCTCAGGAACCAATGGGTTTGCCCTCTCGGAACAAAAACTGGAGCTCAGGGCCGGCAGCTGAAGTCTCTGTAGCAGCGTCGACGATCCCAAATTACACCGCGTTCAAGTTGTAAATTTGAACGGGCCGAATGCGAGCTAAACTCGCCAAGTAAGGCGTCCTTGGGCCAAAAAACCACAAGGCAGGCAGTAGGCAACAAGCAGGTAGAAACAACAACAGGCAGTAGCAGCGACAACAACAGGGGCCACAGCAGCTCTCGGTCCGCTTTTTTATGGAGATATGTAAGGGTGAGGAATGTCCTTCATGAGGGGTAGTAAGGGAGGGAGATGGTCAAACTTCTTAATTTATGACAATAAAAATAAATATATAAAATTATAAATAAAATTAACTTAAAATATTAAATTAAATTATATAATTACTTAACACTAACATTTATAACTACTTAATTTAATTAATATTTAAACATAGTCGGAGAGCAGTAATTCAAATTTATAGAATAAGAAAAAATAAAAACTGAATGGAAAAAACTAGTTTGCTCAAAATAGGTTCCCTTACTTCCTATTTTACCAATACATCACTGATCATTAGCTAATTTTTATTTAGATAAAAAATATTACAGAAAAGTATTCTCAGGGGAAAACATCGTGACGTCTCTTGTAGGCATGAGACCATTTTATATAGAGTATAAATGTGAAAACTGATTTAATCTAGAAAAAAAATTGGGCTTTATCCATAGTCATGAAACGACGCTTAAAGTCCTGTGGATGAAACACTCTCAAGATCAAAGAACAGTCCAAACTGTGGTTCGTGCAAAAAAATCTCTCGACTTCTTGAAAACGAATACCAAACACTATTCAATAAACCGATCTGGCTGTAACTAAGTGTGTTTTCTTCTAAGAGATGCTACTAACTGAAAATAATTTTCAAACGCACTAGTGCGCATTCTTTGATTTCGCTCAAACTTTTAAAACCACCCTTGTAAACATTGATTTCTCTTATAGACTTGGTAAGTCGAAATAGAACATGTAATTTAAAGTCGACAAGTACATGTAATTTAAATTATAAAAAAGCTCTTTGTTAAATAGTTAAGGCCTTAAGACAAAAAGTAATTCTATGATTTCAATAAGGTAGGTATAATTTTGCTTTATATTTTTGTTGTTAGTATAAAATTGATTAGACAGATCTCAACGTCAAAATTAAATAAGAATGTAGATTGCCGTCTGCATTGCAAATCTCACCTTACCCAACCCTCCTCCTCCTCAAGTTCCATTTTTCTCAGTCGATCGCATTTTTTCTTGTTTATTTATTTTTTCCTTCTTGAAAGTTAATCTAACTATCATCGTATCCTATAACAAGACACACACACACACAGTTCTAAGAAATTTAAATTAAATATTAATCTAATTTATGAAAGTTGTTTCTTTCATACTCTCTCCTCCATGCCATTTTTTCTCTCTTTCCCCCTGCTACTTCACACTTCCTCTCTCTTTCTCTATCTCGTTCTCTTCCATACTTTCTTCTTCCTCTTCTTCTTTGCTTAATTGACAAAAAATAAATCACACAACTTTTGTAATTTCCGTTTAGTATTTTTTTCATCGTAACTCCAGCCATCTCTCTCTTTCTATCTTGCTTTCTTATTTAGCATTTTTTTTAATAAAGTTGTCCCTAGACAAATTTTAAATTGAAAATACCATCCTCCTCTCAATATTTATATATCACCACCCAGAACACTATATATAAGATACAAAATATAATGCAAATTTGAAAAAAAACATTTTTTTTTATTTATAAATTACTTTTATAATGTAATATTAATTTTAGATTTTTACTGTCAAAATTCTAAAGAATTGTACATAATCTATATAAATATATATATATATATATATGTTATATTAAATTCACCTCAACAGCATAATCAATTAAATGTTGATAATTTTGTTTGAAGGGTTGGCGAGGAATGGAAATAGCGATTTTCCTTTCAAGGGGGGTGGTGTTCGGGTGTTGTTAGTAGACAGTTGAACGAAACACCGTACGGATTTAGTTTGGTAATTTCTGTTTGTAAACATATTTGTGCCAATTGGAGTGAGAAATTTGCTCCCCTCATTTTGTATTTGATGCCTGTAGGATTTAAATATAGTATTATTGTGTGTATATGAAGAGTGGAAGGGGAAATCGGAATTGGTGGTGTTGAAACGTTGGTCATCTAATCGGCTAATAGTCCTCCAATGCTATCAGCATTTACTTTGCCTCAATACACTATTCAATTAAGTTATAAAATCGAACGAAATTCAATCAAATTTCCAGGAAGATATGGTACGGATGGTGGGAGTTAATTGAATTAATTAATAAAATAGGGATGATACACCTGAGTGATTTATTAAAATAATATCTAATGAAAAAAAACATTGATAAAATAAAATATTAATAATTCTAGGAGTTTTATTTAAAAAAAAATATTTTTATTTATAATTATAAATTAATTTCATGATTTAAAAAGATGTTGGTATATTCTCACAATATTTTTTTTATGCAGTTAGATTATTATACTTATTCATATTATTTCATCTGCTTTATGTTCATAAAGCAAACAATTTCTAATTATACAATAATATTCTATAATGAAAATATGTTCAAGAATCAATTTCACCATTAAAAATTGATGTAAAAAAAAAATTATTCGAAAAAATTAAATAAAACTATTATCTGAAAAATGAATAAGTATACTATATATTAAATATTTTTATATGTAAAATTGAAAATCGTATTATTATTAGTATTATTTTAATAAAAGTTAATTATAAAGGACAAGTTAATTTAACTTTTATTGGCACCATGATTATTATATTAAAAGATATCTTCTTATTTCTGTTGTTATCTGACAAATTATATCCGGTTGATTGAACAAACAAACAAACTCAAGTAAATAAAGACAAGTAATTTCATTTTAAACGTTAAATTTTCACATCATCGTAATTAAATTTCATCACTGTATTTTTACATATAATTTTCATTCGTTTGCAAAAGAAATAAAATAAACATTAAAAGGGAATTTACAAATACATTATTATTATACATATGTATTTATAGAGTATATATATATATATATATATATATAACTACTTGTGAACAGATAAGAAAGAATAAACAAAAGTGGAGTTAAAAGGAATGGAGTCAACAAAACTTGTTTAAAAGCTTTATTTAGGCTGAAAAGCTGATTTGGATTTTATACTATATTGAAAAAAAAAGTCTTGAACTTTAACTTTAGAAATTTAAACTCTTTCCAAATTAAACAATATAAATTTAAATCTTTTATGCTTTTCAAAAATTATTAAAAATAATGAAAATATTAAGAATCTTTATGGGATTTATAAAGAAAATTTAAAAAAGAATAGATTTTATGTTTAATTATTTTATAGTAATTAATTTAAGTATTTAGTTTAGTTATGTTGAATGACAAAAAGTATATATATTACATGTATATATGTATATATTTCTAAAAAGTTGGCGTCCGAACCAAAAGAATTTTAGTGTCAGTGCTAGTGGCGAGGAATCTTCGGAGCTCCAGAAAGCAGTATGTCAAAAATTACCCACCTTGAATCCAAAATCCTAACATCTATTCTTGGTCATAAATACTAAAATAAAGAATCCCGAAAATTACCTCCAAAAAATACCGTCAAAATATCTAGAATAAAATCTCTAAAAAACTTCTAAAAATAATATAGATAGATAGGAATAATCCAAGACCGTTCCTAGGGTAAATGCCGCCCGAGTGCCAGAATAATTTTGCTACCCCTTCTCTAACCCAACTCCTTCCCCCAAAGTTGTTAAAAATTTACAATTAAAAAAGATAAAGAATATTTAAGTTAATTTAGTTTTTTTAAAAAATTGGAAAAAAATTGAAAGTATTTAAGATCCTGATCGCAAAATCATTTGAGCTTTTTACTATCTCGTGTGTGTGTATGTAACCAAGAATACGCAAAAATGAAATTTGGTACATGAACATTATTCAAAATTCGTAGATTTCTATCAACTTTTGAGAAATGTAGCTCATCCGGAAGAGAGTCATTACTTACAACGTTTTGATTTTTTTTCCTCTAAAGTGACCGTAAAAATAAAGATATATGTTTGATAATTTTTCACGTGATTAATAATTGTATAAAACTGCTATATATAGAATTTCAGCTTGATTGATTCGCTGAAATTACCAGAATTAATTTTTTAACGCTGCAAATCTCACGCGCCAACACGTGACGTGGTGCCATCAACAATAAGCCAAACAGGCGCTGGTTTAATATTTATTATTTATAATTTATAATTAATTAAATTTAATTTAAATATAATATAGTGTGTTATTTAATCCAATTCAAATTGCGAGATAGTCGAGTGGAGACACTCCAGCTAATAACAAAAAGACAATAACTTAATTTACCATGTACAACAATGCTCTCGAACTCCTGAATGACCCCAACCTTTTCATTCAATGGACAAGCTATCAGAAAATTAGAGACATTTTTAAAAAAATAATGATATTGATATTATTTTAGTATTTTTTTCTATTTAAAATATTTTAAAATTTTATATTTAATTTCGAAATAAAATTAAAAATATTTATTTTAATAATATTTTAGAATCAAATTACAAAATATATTTATCATTTCACCACCCAAAAAAAAAATATTCATGATGTTATCAACATATAATCAATATATATGAAGAATTATAAAGGAAGGAATTTCAAATAAATTATTGAATAAATTTGATCTAATAATATTAAATAAATTATATTATATTAATTAAAATGTTTTTTAGATTAAATTATAAATAATATAAATGGTATTTGATTATCATAATTAAAAAGAAAAAAATATAACCTCCTTTCTTAAAATATAGACAAGTACAGGTGTCAATATAATTTCAGAATTTATATTATTATATGTTTAATCCTTGACCGAAACAGTCTATAAGCTATTGCTACTTTGAAAAATATAAAACTGAAGTCATCTAATTCTAACAACATATATCTTATCTTATTATACTAGCAAAAATTGTATATATATTTATATTTTTGTGGATGATATAGGACCAAATATTTTTACAAGTAAATTTGAATATATTTTTCATCTTGAAGTGAATATCAAGTTATTTTAATTAATTTGTACCATTTTAGTTTATAATAATAAATTGTATAAATTTGTTAAAGGGTCGAGCGATAGCTCGGTGTTATAGATACTATAGTCTTGTCTTACATAGATACATAACTGTATGTGTATGTGTATGTGTAAAATTGTATAAATTATATCTTTATTACTAAAATAATTATTTCCCTTTGAAATCAAATTAACATTTTTAGATCGAATATTTAATTTTCCCTACTATTATATATGAACTTTAATTTTTATATCATCTTTAAATGAATTTTATTTATAAATTAAATAATTTTATTTAAATTGAGTAATTAAAATAAAAATAAAAATAAGGATAGTGGAATTTAGTAATTTTCATTGACAATATATTTTTTCTTAATATATTTGTTTGTTTGTTTTTTTTTTATATTGAAAAAATGAATAGTGGCCTCATAAATAGCAAAGAAGAAATATTCAAATATTACCCTAATAATTTAATAAATATAAGATCAAATAATTGTATTGAATTAAAATAAAAATTTATACAATCAAAAATTGAAATGATATAGAATATTAGAAATTAAAATAAAAATTATATATTATAATAATTCTTTGCGTGTGAATTTCTAGAATTAGTATTAAATTTATATTCATTGTCAAGCAGACATGAACTCTCATGGACAGGTACAATGATATGAAGGTGTTGAATGAACATACCAAAGAAGCTTAATTTTTTTTTTTTTTTTATTAATATATATATTAAAATATTATATATATTATAGGGGTATATAAGAATCTTGTGATATTCTAAATATATTTAATATATTTTAAAGAAATATTTTCAATTTATTTTCCATCTTAAAATTATTTTCAAAATAATTTTAAATAAATATGTTCAAATTTAATCCACATAACGAAAGAAAAAATATTAAATGATATTTTCTGTTAAGAATAGATGGAGGGATTATTTGGAAAAAATATATATTAAATTATAAATAATAAATAATAGAACAGAAACCATATCGGTGGCCTCAACAGAAATCAATTTTGAAGAAGCGATGGAGATATTTAAAAAGAATAAATCACAGGCATTAGGTGAGATATATTTACCTGTAGAATTAATTTAATATAGTGGGGGAAACCTATATAGTAGATTGTATTCACAAATTTCTTTATTTTTAAATTCATAAAAAAAATTATTCAAAAATATTAAAGAAGAAATTTATTTTTCCAAATTTTAATACAAATAATCAATCCTATGTAAATTTAATATATATTATATTAATATTTCAAAGAATGTGGATATATTAAAGTAAACAAGGTTTTTGATCAATTATAATTATGAATATTATATTAAATATATATTTATATATAAAATCAATTATTAATAAAATTTAATATAAAAATAGTCTAAACCAGTGGTTCTTAAACTGTGGTCCGCGGACCCCTGGGGGTCCGCGAAGCCTTTACTGGGGGTCCGCGGTCCTCGGAAAAAAATCATCGTAAAAATATATACATATATAAATATTTAAAGTTCATTGTTTAACTATATCCTCCTAGAGAATTACGGCTATAATTTAATACTATTAATAATACTATTTTATTTTATTAAATTGATAATTATGTCAATTAATTTTTTGTGAATAAATAAACATATATAAAAAACTATATATAAAATTTGAATTTTCATCCATTCATTCATTTAAAATCATTTTTCGATTGTTCCTTTAAAATAACCCCTCTTAGGGGCTCGGAAGGGGAGGCATATAAGGGAATTTTCTTTCACTTTGTTATTGGGGAAAACCAGGGGAGGGGACAGTCTTACCCGGAAAAACCCAAATTGTCAGCGTCCACTCTGGGGTTTTAAACAGTTTTAAAGCAAATGTTAATTATAAGTTCATTTCTCAACGAGTTGTATCTTTAAATTATTTTTATTAATGTTAATTATAAGTTCATTTCTCAACGAGTTGTATCTTTAAATTATTTTTATTAATTTAATTAATTATAATTAAATTATAGCTAATAATAGTTTATTATAGCTAATAATTTTTTTTAATTTTTAGTGTAATTTGCATGATCATTATTTTATAAAAACACTAAACACATTTTGCAATTTCCCAGAAAGGCTGTTTTTGAGAGTAAGTATAAGTTAGTTTTATGAATAAAAAATATTTATTTTAATAATATTTTAGAATCAAATTACGAAATTAATAATATTTTAGAATCAAATTACGAAATTAATAATATTTTAGAATCAAATTACGAAATATATTTATTATATAAATTAATATTCATTTAAAATGATATTAAATCATTTATTTAAAATGATTTAAAACATTTATTAAAATGATTTAAAACATTCATTTAAAATGATATTAAAACATTCATTTAAAATCATATTAAAACATAGCTAGTAAATAATAATTCGTTATATTTATATTATATTTATATTATATTTATATTATTGTAGTTCAATGTTAATAAATTACTCCATAAAATGGATCGTTGGCTACAAACTGGTTCAACACAGAAACGGAAAGAATCAGATGATGAGGCATCAACAGCAAACTCTACCAAGAAACGCAAAACTAGAAAATATTCGGATGATTATTTATCATTTGGATTTACTTATATTTGCAACAATGATGTGGAAAGACCAGTCTGCGTTCTATGTCAGGAAAGTTTATCCAATGAAAGTATGAAACCTGCTAATCTCAGACGTCATTTACAAACAAAGCACAGCGAGCATGTTAGTAAGTCTATCGAATTTTTTAAAATGAAAAAAGAAGAACTTAATTCAAGTCAGAAATTGATGGTAAAGACGGGATCTGGTGGTATGAGTAAGAAAGCAGTAATGGCATCATATGAAGTAGCTCTACTTATTGCTAAAGCAGGAAAGCCGCATAATATAGCAGAGCAATTAATTCTTCCTGCTACAAAAGTAATTACAAATATAATGTTAGGAACTAAAGCAGCAAACGATATAAATTTGATTTCATTATCAAATGATACGGTTAAGAATAGGATTGAAGACATGTCATGTAATATAAAAGAAGAATTAATATCGAGAGTGCGCAAAAGTCACTATTACTCATTACAATTGGATGAAAGTACTGATGTCACTAATAATGCCAATTTGTTAGCTTTCATTAGATATGAGTTTGAAAATCAAATACAAGAAGATGTATTGTTTTGTGATTCACTACCTTCACGAACGACAGCTAATGACATATTTAACAGTTTGAATAATTTTATAACCGAAAATGAAATAGAGTGGCCAAAATGTGTTGGAATTTGCACTGATGGTGCTCGTGCAATGTCAGGTACAAGAACTGGATTGATTGCTCTTATTAAAAATGTTGCGCCTCAGGTTGTTTGGAATCATTGCTGCATTCACAGAGAATCATTAGCAGCCAAAAATATGTCACCAGATTTGAAAAGAACATTAGACGAAGTAGTTAAAATTGTCAATTTCATTAAGGCTCGTCCACTTAATTCCAGAGTTTTTAAAATTTTGTGTGAGGAAATGGGTAGTCAACATACACATTTATTATTACATACAGATGTACGTTGGTTGTCCCGCGGGAAAGTACTCATTCGCCTTTTTGAGCTTCGAGATGAAATACGATTGTTTTTAATAGATGCGCATTTTGAACTGACCGAATGTTTCAATGATTTTATCTGGTTAGCTAAGGTGGCTTACTTGACTGATATTTTTACAAAATTGAACGAACTTAATTTGAGCCTGCAAGGTACTGTTGTAAATATATTTAAAGTTGAAGATAAAATAGAAGCAATGATTAAAAAAATCGACTTGTGGTCGAAACGCATCCAGAACGGTGTATATGAGTCTTTTCCAACTCTCAATGATTTCATAGAAAGCTCCAGTGAAAAATTGCTTAATCAAACGCGTCAATTATTTGTTGAACATTTAATTACTTTGAAAAGCAACTTCAGGAAGTATTTTTCTACTCCTGATCCTTGCAATAACTGGATCAGAGATCCATTTAATATGGAAATTACAAATACTAAACATTTATCTGCACCTGAACAAGATATTCTCGTGGAATTATCATGTGATACAACTTATAAACTAAAATTTAACAAAACTGAATTGAGCAACTTTTGGTTACTTCTCAGGTCAGATTATCCTGCGCTTGCAAATAAAGCACTTCAACACTTGATTCCATTCTGCACAACATATTTATGCGAACAAGCTTTTTCGGTACTATTTTATATTAAGTCTAAATATAGAAACAAATTAAATGTAGAGCCGGATCTTAGATTAAAAGTTTCCAATATTAAGCCAGATATTGAGATTCTTGTTTCAAGAAAACAACTGCATACATCTCATTAAATATGTAAGTTATATTTAATGAGATAGATGCAGTTATTTTTTAAAATATTTCTTATTTAATATTTTCTGAAAAAAATTATAAAATATTTATATGAATTTAATGTAAGTACCCATTATAATTTGTGAGATTTGTTGCTATGACAATGTTTGTATTTTCTTTCTTCAATATTATAATTTCTAATAAAATGTGTTCTACAATATGCAAAAAAATCGTTATTCACCAATCACTGTTAGAAATATTCATCATATATCCTTGTCCTTATGAGATCGTAAGCCAGAAATTAATTAATAAAATGACGTAAAGTACCTAAAGTTGTGATGGGGGTCCGTCAAAAAAAATTTTTTCAAGTGGGGGTCCGTGGAGTACATAAGTTTAAGAACCTATGGTCTAAACATTAAAATATATTCATTGAAGAAGATGATAATATCTTTTTGATAATCATTTTATTTTATTGATATAAAATTTAATATTTAAAATTATAACACTTTTATTCAGGATTGTTACAAGATATAGAAATATATTCAATTATACATATATTAACGCTTGAGGCGATGGATGGGACGTTACCCCTTCTCTAAGTGATAAGAGCCAATAAAAAAATCAGTAAATCATTTCAAACAATTTTACAATGATCTTTGTGTCTAAGTGGAAGGAGTGGCATTAATTGGTTACCTAGTATTAGTGAATTATGATAATTTTAATGGAAAATTCACTTACACTTTCGCTGTAGACAGAGCGTCGCCCGCCCGGTGTGCTACGCCATGCGCACTCACACGACAGCGACTGACTGAACGTTTACTCGGCAAGGAGCCCCTGGCATGTATGCAACCAGCATTACCAGCCACCCAATTTAAACTTAGAATATTTAAATGTTTAAAAACAGATTTTGCTTATTTTATTATTCAATTTATTAATAATAAATTTAATAAAATAATTAAATAAAAATAATAATTTGAACTGTGGGATTTTAAAGTATTATTTTAACATCCAAATGATGTTAAACCAATGGGAAAACCAACGTAGACAAACTGACAAATTAATAAATGAAAATTCAATACTTGCAATTTACCTACCACGTTTTCATATTTTTTTCCTCTAAACTGACCGTAAAAATAAAGATATAAGTTTGATAGTTATACACATGATTAAAAATTGAATAAAACTACTAAAGATATAATTTCAGCTTGATTGAATCGCTGAAAGTACCGGAATTAATTTTATAAATATTTTAACATATTGACTGCCAATCACCCTCCAGCACGTGGCGTGGTGTCATCTACAAAGTATTAATTTTTTAAATTTTTAAATTTTGACTTAAAAATGAAGGTAAAGGTTTTAAATATCAATTCAATATATGTTAATTAATTTAATTCAATAACAATTCTATACTATAAATTAAAATTTTTTAAATTAATTAATTAATTAAAATTCACAAACAAATATGCTTAATTTATAATTTAATTAATTAAATTTAATTTAAATATTTTATATGTTAATTAATCCAATTCAAATTTGCGAGATAGTCGAGTGGAGAAACTCCAGATGTTTTGTTTTAGAAACATATTGAAAAAAATTAAAAAAACATAAAATGAATAAGTACTTTTAAGGCGGCTCGGAGAACGCGCAGCTCAAAAATGGTTTGCCAAGGTCAAAAACTTCGATTTTAACCTCGGAACGGATGACCAGGACCTCAAAAACTGGCTCACCAACTTCTTCGACACCTGTCCAGGTGATTTTTGGTGGAATAGCATCACAAATTGGTTGAGAGGTGGGAGGAGGTGGTAAACAGTAACATCAAATACATAATTGATTAACTTATTGTTATAATTATTGTTCTTTGTTTAAATAAAGTTCTTTGAAAAAAAAACGCACGAACTTATTCCCCAACCCAATTGATATATATATATATATATATATATATATATATATATATATATATATATAAATATATATAACATAAATTGGTAGATAATTAATTTTTTGTATCCATTTTTGCGATCCCACTCTCCCCTTGGATATTATGATTGGAAAAATTGCCGAATAAAATGGAATTATAATAGAATTCCACTTTTGTATTATTTGAAGTTGAAAGAGGAAAGAGATAAAGAGTTTTGATCGATAAAAATTAAATAGCATAAAAGAGTATGTGAGTGTTTTTTTTAGTATTTATTTATATAGATATTATTTTTTTAACTTGTCATTAACAATATCACTTTATTCTACAGGGGTGATTATTATTTACATTTGAGTGATTTAAAAATCATAAATTTATAGATATAAATAACAAAAAATAATTAAAATTTCATGTAAAACTCATGATAAAATTTTTGACAAGCACTGTATATGGTATATATTGTATATATATTATAAAAAAAATATAAAATAAACATTAAATAACTATTTAATCATTTAAATGCATCCAGTGAAATTTCATTTATCGATTTTTACTCAATTATTTTTATCATTTTTGTGAGTGTGTAGGGTGGAGGAGGGATATCAGGAATATTTTTAATGAAAAATTTATCTTTCAAATGGCAATATTCACTCAAGTAGAAATGAGTTGTTTTGAATCATCAATTTATTTATAATTTATTTATTGTGCTTCTCACTAGAAGTAGGTCAATATTTGATAAGGCGGTCAGTAGCCAATAATTTCTGAAAGAGAATGATGAGAAGTTTATTATAAGATCCTTTGATCCTATTTAATGTGATTGTGGTGGATAGAGTTTGGAATTGGCAATCATCTCTCTTTACAAAATAATTTTCAAAACTAATGAGAGAACTTTAATAAAAATTAAATTACATTTGAACGAATTCTAAGCATGTTTTTCAAAAATAGCATAGGGACCAGTTAAAACATATTAATAAGTTAAGTAAACTAAAATTAATCTTATATTGATATATATATACAGACTTTATATGTATAATCCTATTATTTATTCTCAGCATTTCATATTAATAAAATATTTTCATTTTTAGAAGCTTTTAAGTATATTATTCATATTTAATTTATTTAGTTAAAGCTTTACATTATATTTAGGAATATATACATATCTTATATTTATGTAATTATATAAGAGTGAAATTATATTTTTTTTCAAACTTATCAATGAATATTAAAATAAACTTTCCTCATGACTGATTGATTCTATTCTTAAATAAAAAATGGATTTATATTACTATTTTGAAAACATAATTAGATGACATTAATTGAATTCAATAAGTTTTCTAAAGGATTTTTTTTCTCTAACACATATACTCTAAATATTCTAGGTAGTATCTCGTAATTAACTAAGCTTATCTTTACAATAATTAAATTAAATTAAATTAAATAATTAATAATTAAACAATAATTAAATCTATACAACTAATTAAATAAAAGTTTTATACATTCTAAAATATATTTTAATGAACATAATAATCTTAAATTATATAAAATTCAATTTTTATGTAAGAGATTTAAACAATACTAATTCGATATAGTCTCTGTCTGCCCTCTTGTGGCTGAAGATAGAAATGATGAAATATTCAAATTAAAATATTGTTTTATTTATTATTATTATTATACTAATTTAAAATTCAATTCTATTTTAAATTTCGATTTATTTTTCAAAAAAAATTATAATTTATATTTTGGTAAGAATGTATAATTATTTTCAAGTAGGGGGATTGTAATTCCTTACCATATTTATAACTTAAAAACAAGTCAAAGCGGGTTTACTTTTTAGTAATATAACATTTACTGTAATAATTATTTCAAGTTAAAAAATAATATTAATTATAAACTTTTTGTTAAATAAATTACAAACCTGAATAATATAATTATTTACTATTAATTAATCATTAGATAAGGGAAATTTTTTGGAAAGAAAAATATATTTTAAAGATTTATTTTTTTTTAGAATTTTAAATTTAAATTTTAATTAAATGAAAATATTTCACTTTAAAATATTCTTTAATAAGAATATTCATGAAATGTTTATATTTTAGATCGTATTATTGTATGTATGTATGATCTCTTTTATCATTAGCTGTTGCTTGCCAATCATCCAAAATGACATGTGATGATAAATGAACGGGAATCACTCAAAATAAAAACCCTTATTTATCTTGAAAACAATCTTTAATTATGAAAACATCAAGAAATAAAATAGCGGTCGATCTACAGCTACACTTACCTTCATTAGAAATACTTGATTAGATACGAACTTATAGAACTTTGAAATTATTTTAAACTTTTGTCTATTGTAACTCAGAATAATTATATTTTTAGTTGATAATATCTAAGTTAATCGAATTAAAATTAATTATATATCATTTTTAACTTTGAATATTATCTGATTTTTATCTAAGCATGGAAAATGGTTTTACTTGTTGCTTCATAATATCTAAAGAACATTTTTCAATTTTTTTTTTTGGGGGGGGGGGAACTATTATGTTGTTTTTTATAATTTCAACATTGATTTTGATTGATAATATTGATTGATTTGATAAAATCTCAATTCTTTTCTTTTCTTTTATGTGTATTTGTTGAATAGAGATAGAAATGAAGAGAGGAGAGAGGGTTGAAAGTGTAAAGAGGTTTTCGACTTTCCTTTCTATATAATACCACTACGTGCTTTTGAATAAAATCTACTTATAATGAATCGGAAAACTCCTTTTGCATCAAGATGAACGTCAACAAGGAGAGAGAGAAAGAGAGGGAGAGAGAGAGAGAAGCGGTTAGAAAAATAAAGGGACGAATTGAGATAGCGGGGCCCTCCCAATTCCGATCTTCTTTGCCTGTACTTGAATGATTCGTATTCTTCATCTTCCACAAGGTCTTATCCCACTTCCACTTAGTTTCCTCCTCCTTCTTCTTCTTCATCTTCTTCCTTCTCTTTTAATCTCTTTTGTATTGAAATTCGACCAAAAAGCTATGGGCTGAAGATTTTAATTAGAAATTGAAATGCTCTTTTTGTTTTCATATCATGTTGTACTTAGTAAAATATCTTGAAACGTGGGGCTGTCGAAATATGTCAAATAAACGCAAAAAGACACTTTATACTGCTGAGTTATTTATAAAAGAAATATTTTCAATAGGTATTTAGCCTCTATCTAAATGGGATTGATTTTCACTTTTATTGAGGTAAATATGAATAAAAAAAAATATAATTCTCTAGATAATTGATTGTTAAAGTAGTAAAGAGTTTTGTTTGATATAAATTGAAAATAAAATATCCTTTGCTTCTAATATTAGAGAAGATAATGGATTTCACAGAGCGGTTCTCTCTTTCATTTATTATAAATTTTAATGAAATGTTATTTTGTTTTGTTTTTTCTTTTATTTTAAAAAAATATATCTAATATTTTAAATTAATTTTAAAAATAAATAATAAAATAAATTGAAAAAACAACCTAAAAACCTTTTGAGTTCTCCCTTCACCAATTTGTTTACTTAAATCAAAAAATTTTAATGCTATTAGTATAAAAGTTTATTTCAGTTAGGCTAGACATTTTTATTTTTCTATAGGAAAAAGTAACGCGAAATTATTTAGTATATAAGAAACCAGCATGATTACCAATTGGGTATAAGTAGTGTAGGGTTGTGAAAACTGTTATGTTTCTTGAAAAAATTGAGCTTTTTTACAATTTCAAGACTTTTCCACTAATCTGTTGTTTAATTGGGTTTTAAAAATTTTAAAATCAGTTTCAGGTATTGAGAAAATTCATTGACATTCCTTATTTCAGCAATGTTCCATTGAAAAATTTCTGCGATTTTGTCTACCAATGTAAAGATGTAAATATAAAAAGTAAACTTTTTTCTATTATTTTAAAAAAATTAATTCTGTGAAATTTGAGCTCTGGTTTTTAAATTCCGTAGCTCCATTCCTTTTGATCTACTGGATATTAACTGTCTGATATAAAATTGTGTTTTTTTAAATTATTATATGCTATATAGTCTATCTACCTATCTATCTCTGTGGCTCTACGAAACTCGAAAGTTCTACATTTCTCCAGGTGTCTCTATTTTGACCCACAACAACCCAACCTCTACCCTCTTCCATCTCTCTCACGTCTCTTCCTACATTGTCTACCTACCGAGTCCTTCGTCTTCCAAGCGAACGTTTCCCAATCGGTCTCCCCACCAATATATTTTTAACCATTCTTTCTTCTCCTATTCTAGCCACGCCATGCCTTCTCGTTTTTTTAATCCTATGTCCGGAAATGCATAGAGATAATGTAAATTCTCGTTGTAGGCTATAGTGTCTACTTTTATTATTTATTCTATTAAATTTTTTCACTTATTTGTTTAATTATTTGTTCTATATTTAATGATTACCGAGTTTAAATCAATCGATCATGGTTAAATTAAATATACCTACAACATAAATGAAAAGAGGCTTAAATTTTAATCAGGCTATTCTGGGTTATAATATAAACTATTATTATATTATTAAGTTATAATTTAATAATCTACCCGAGTGTATTTAAGAAAAGCATAAATCTTTTTAGCACTTTATTTAAAATTAAAAAATATATACAATTTTCATTTATATAAAATATTTTGACTCTAAAAATATTATTTATGTATCGATTACTGAACTAAAAACTTTGGTCTTAGTGGCCCACCGCTATACCCAATTATTTCCATCATATTCTTATTTTTTGCCACTAAAAATAGGTCACTTGGCAAAGTTATAGAATGAAAGATAAATTCATCAAATATTGATGAGGGAAAGCTGAAAGGGTTGGGGGCTTGTAATATCACTCACAATCAGATATAAATATAGAATCTAAGGCATTGCCATTTGGGAAACACAAAATTTAATTTGAATGGATTGTAGCACTCACGACTTTTCCGATTCCAGTGGTATCTGTCACTCGAATGTCCTATTAGGCCTAATTGTTGTGAGTCGAAGGCGTAGAGAGGAATTGCCAATTCTTTCCTTTAAAAAATTGCATTACACATTTCACATAATAACTTCAAATGAAATTTCCTTTAATTTAATATCATTGCTTTGAAAACGATTTTTATATAAATAACAAATGAACAAAACCTAAATTTAGAAAAAAATGAAAAATTAAAATTAAAATTAAAATTGATTTATAAAATTATAATTATTCAATAAACATTTCAAGGATAATTGTTTTTTTACAAATTTGCAAATTATAAAAAAGAACACTAATCAAGTCGGATGCCTCCTGGGTAAAGATGTTCTATGATCAGTGTAACGGATCCTCTTATTTTTTATCTTGATTTTCTTGATCAGAGGTGCTACTTTTAATTTCAAGCAACTTCCAGATTTTGATTCCGCTACAATGTTGAAAGTCAAACGTGTTGCATCCCACACTGAGTGGCTTCTGACATATAAATTTTAGTTTTTTTTTTTGCTATCAATATCGTTAATTATTTCTTTTATAATCCTATATATTTATGTTTCCCATTATTGATTAGAAATATATTTACTTTTTGTTCTATCTGTAATATAATAACCAATATATTTATTTCATTATTGACATACTGTCTATTGGAGTATTCTTTTCGTGTAAGATATATTAAATTTTTTTAATCTCTCTCTCTCTAATTATAGAATAATATCAACAAAACCTCTTCACAATAAGAAACCTGAACCGTAGTTTTAATAGACACTTACAATTTTGTAAACACAGGACATGGACAAATGGATTAAAACAACAAAAAATAAACATATCTTTTAACGTTCTAGTATGCATATACCTACACAACTAACTATCATTCTCTTTTCAAATGTTAAAACAAAACAAAAAATGTTTATAAATTTACATTATTTACCTAGCCTAAAGTTTATTAACAATTTCGTGGAAAAATAGTAGACAACCTTAACTTTATACATCATTAGAAGTCTCTTGGCTTTTATTGTGATAAAAGAAAAGTAAGATGCATAAATCTTGACATAAAATATAACCTTTGTTTGTGTATTATACTACAAATACATAATAACTAAAATTTTTTAATGAATCAAGTGGTGTGTAAAATAGAGATTAATCGTGCCTTTAATCTTGTTTTTACAAAACAAAGCATCTTGGTTTTCCTGTTTTTTACAGACCGACGATAGTAAGGGAGGTATTGTTTTCACACCAAATTTCACATGTGAAGATTTTTACATATCTCCACGACCATCCATTTTCTTAACAGTAAAAAGTATTTTTAGCATGACGTGTGTCCGTCCATCCGTATAGATGTGTACAGTTTGAACGGCTAAACGCATTTTGATAAAATTTGGTATATTTACTTAATGCATCAGTATGATGAATTGAACAACGTTTGGTGTATATCCGGAAACCGGAAAAGGTAGTATTACCGATCGACGATAAGAAGGGAAGGGTTATTTTCACACCAATTTCACATGAGGATATTTTTTACAAATCTCCACGAATCATGCACTTTGTATTGGTTTCTCTGGAAAAATCATCTTCATTAGTTTTTTCTTAATTTAAAATTATATGACGTCACCCAGCCCTTCGTGACGTCACAGCCAGCTCCTAATTATATATTATAAATAAAATAAAATTAAAAATATTTGTGTTATATCCATATATGTTTTTTATTGCATTAATAGATACATTTAAATGATTTGAGTAGCTGGAAATTAATTTATTTCAAATCGTCGGACGATTCTGTGCCTGGCCACAGGTCAACTTATTTACTTTTGTGTATAATTAAAATTATATTTTTGTTTTTTTTTTTATTCAATCGATGTTCAGTAATCATTATAATGATCTAATTAGGGTTCTTATACGTGACCACTTTAGGCAAAAAAATTAATAAAAAAAAAAATTAAATAGAATTTTTTTTTACCTTTACGATAGGTGTGCGTAAGAGTTAAAAAAATGTAGGAGATAAAGTAAAAAAATTTTCAGTTTGAAAAATTGAAAGCAAAGTATATTAATATTTAAAGGGCAAAATGTGTATCGGACACTCTCACCCAACCCTAACTCGTTTCTACTCGTTTGGATTTTGTGTGGGAGAGAGAGTGAATCTGTGAGTAGATGATTAGGCTAAATGTAAAATCCAAAATGATAAAATGCTTTTAAGACATCTATCTCTTAATTTGAATGAAATGGACTTTTAGTGGAAAACATCCATGAGTTTTTTTATTTCTTTCATTCATTTCAATGTTAATTAATCCTTCCTTTACATCCCAAGGGTGAAAGAGGGAAAAAGACAGAAATAGAGGACGAGTTAGTACTACTTCTCTAACTCTCTATCTTCTTAAAGAAATCTCATTCTATGTTTGAACTAATTTAATATCTTCAAGGCTAGGATGTCAATGGAATTATTTAATTAAACATATACATACAAATATATATATATATATATATATATATATATATAATTTCATCTAAACAGAAAAGTCATTTCATGCCGGAGGCAAATAATGAAATATTACAAATCTAAAGGATATATCGCAATGACAGATTCACATCATCCAATAAAATAATTTATATTTATTTTTTAATTAATTAATTAGGATTACTTTGTAAAAATTCTTATTCATTTTGATCTGTCATTGAAAATGAAATATAAGGTGAATATAGATATAATCAAAATGATTAGTACTAATATCAGTTGTGTATTAGGAGGTGAACGCGTGGGAAAGACGTTCCCTTACCTTTTTTCAGAACCAGAACGCGTTCCAGTACTTTTTCATGTCTCGACAACTCCCACTTTAATCTACCATTACAATCTATTTTTTTGTAATCGTTAATATTTTGTATAGTAAGTATAAGAAAATATAAAATCTTATATGGAAAAAAATAGTTTGCTGAAAATAGGACTTTTTTTACACGTTCCCTTACTGCCTTACATTTTTACTACCTCGATAGAGATGTATTGCGATCACGAAAATTTTCGATGTTGAGATTTTGATGTTTTTATACGTTTTGAAGGTCCTTGAGTCATTTTCACTAAGGTTGAGAAAAATGTCTGTGTGTGTAAGTATGTGTATGGAGACAAGATTACGAAAAAAAGATTTGAGCTAGAATAATGAAATTTGGTACAAGGTATTACTCAAAATTCGTAGTTTTTTATCAACTTTTGAGAAATGTAGCTCATTCGGAATATTACCTACCACGTTTTGAATTTTTTTCATTTAAAGTGACTAAAAATAAAGATATATGTTTGATAGTTTTTTACATGATTAAAAATTGTACAAAACTACTATATGTAGAATTTCAGCTTCACTGAATGGCTAAATGTACTGAATTAATTTTTGACTGGCTATCACGCGCCAGCACATGACGTGATGTTTAATAAATATTATTATTAATTTTAATTTATAATTGAATAAAGTAATTAAATTAAATTTATATATAATATATGTTAATTAATCCAATTCAAATTTGCGAGATAGTCGAGTGGAACCACTCCAGATTTTTGTTAAAAAAAAGGAATTTTTATTTTTACAAATTTCAATAAAATTATAGTACTCATAAACATTGATAAATATAATACTATTATCAATTCTTTTGTTTTTTAAAAAGTATCGATGTATTTATAAGAATTACATTTTTTGCTTTTTAAAAATAACAAATATTATATATTAAAACAATTTTAAAAAGTAGTTATTATTAATTAAATCGTTTATGTTTAAATGTAATAAATGTTTTCACAAGTATATTAGTCTCATATAAGCATTGCATTTAAAAAACTTAATATAAACTTATATTTTAAATTCCAATGAGCCCATAAATAACGAAAATAAAATATCATTCAATTTCCTTTTAATTATGATTGAATTTTAAATATTTGATAACATTTTAATGATTATAAAGAATATAACGAATCTAGATTCTATAAGCCCTTCCCCCCTCCCAACAATTTATTTATTGAAGCTATTTCAAAATGATAGGAAACAAATAAACAGTAGTAAATAAAATCTTAATTATTTATTGGTCATTAAAAATTGTGTCTCTATAAATTTTTGAACCATTGATGTGGGCTTTGTATAAAAATAGAAATAAATAATTCATAAATAATCTCAAAAACGAAAAAATATTTTTTTTTCTCTTATACACAGAAATTATTATTTTTTTCCTATTTATGGTATACTATGATGATATTGAGATTTTATTTTTGTTTTATGTCAATAGTCAAAATTATCTTTAGTATAATTCATTTATACAATACTCGTAGTTATCTCAAATATATCAAAAAGATCATAACGAACAAAAAAAAAATGTTATTATATAGAATACTAAATTATATTCAACAATACATTATACTAATATTTTTCAGTGGTTTATTTTTATTATTAATCGAAATCATAAATTTATGTTTCAATGCCTAATCCATGAAATTACAATATCAAATATTATATAATATATTTCTGAACCGCCCTTTATCCTATTATTAAACTTTCCGGTGAAATCCATTATTCGTTAACGATTGAATTCATCAAAAGCTAACTGAATGTTTTTTTTATTATTTTTATTATAAATTCGTGAATATCTAGGGTTAAAAAATCCATTCTATCTTTTTTTTATTAAATTTATTGATAAGATTTATTAACATTTATTGCTTTCCGCTAAGCTGGACGTAGAGATGTCATATCAAATTTATTATATATATTATATATATATATATACAGAGTAATTTTTGATATTTTTTGTTTTTTTTTCTTTCATTACTATCTCTCCAGAGATAGTATTGCAATCACGAAAATTTTCGATGTTTTTATATTTTTTGAAGGTCATTTGAGACATTTTCACTAAAGTTGAGAAAAATGTCTGTGTGTGTAAGTATGTGTGTATGTAGACAAGATTACGCAAATACAGTTTGAGTTAGAATAATGAAATTTACGGGTATTATTCAAGAATCGTAGTTTTCTATTTACTTTTGAGAAATATACATCAAGAGGGTCATGACCTACCACGTTTTCATTTTTTTCCTCTAAACTGACCGTAAAAATAAAGATAAATGTTTGATAGTTTTTCACATAATTAACAATTGTATAAAACTGCTATATATAGAATTTCAGCTTGATTGAATCGCTGAAAGTACCGGAATTAAATTTTTAACATTGCAAATCACGCGCCAGCACGTGATGTGGTGCCATCAACGAAGAGCCAAAGTTGCGCTGGTTTAATAAATATTATTTATTAATTTTAATTTAAAATTTATAATTCAATTAAATTTAAATTAAATATAATATATGTTATTTAATCCAATTAAAATTGCGACATAGTCATGTGGAGAGACTCCAGATTTTTTTTATATATTTTTATTCGATATATGTATGTATGTGTATGAATTAGGAATTATGAATCGAGTTCTAAGATATATATATATATATATATATATATATAAAATTTAATTTTCATTTTGTGTTATACTACTAGTCAAAGAAATGAAGAAAATAATTACATTTATATATTATAATAAATACATAGGTAGGTAATTCAAATTTAATATATTTAAAATATGGATGATTCTCTCTTATTGTTATATTTATTAATTTTTTTATATAAAGTTTTTTTTTTCAAATTATTTAAAAAGTTGAGTTGTAAAAAATAATTAATTTTTGATAAGCTAAATAAAACGTTAAGATATTAGCAAAGGGAAAAAAGGTAAATCCGTTTATTGTTAACATTTTCCGTCCAAATTATCTTTCCTCCATTGTATAATAAATAGAAAATTTATTATAGCAAACCCATCAGGTGTTGCCTAATAATTATTCCTTATCTTATCTTTCCATCCATTAATACCCTTAGATTATGCATACAGAAGTATTATAATCAATCTCTGTATTAATAGAAGAATGATTGAATAATGATAAGCCATTAAATAGATGTATATACCTATACATATATACATTAATTAAATATTTAATGAATTATTAACTTGTCTTTAAATTCCAAAATAAATCAGGAATCAGTTTAATCATAATTTACTTAATAATATATAAATTATTCATTAACAAATAAAACCATTTTCTAAATTTCATATTCAGACCATTAGAATTTATGTAATAGAATATTATTTTAATTTTGATTAAAGAAGTTGTCAAGACTTGATTAGAAAAATAATATTTTTAAAAAATAATATTGGAATATTCTATTTTTATCTAGACCAGAGGTTCTTAAACTGTGGTCCGCGGACCCCTGGGGGTCCGCGAAGCCATTACTGGGGGTCCGCAAAGCCATCGTACAGGTGCACGAGAAAATGATGAGTCGGTTAAAACTTTATTTAATATAAAAGAAGCGATGGCATAGCTTTGTGAGGAAACAGAGATCAAATACCCAAATTCAACGAAATGTGCAAGAAAACTATTGCTACCGTTTCCATCTTCATATTTAGCAGAATTTTCTTTCTTCAATATTATAATTTCTAATAAAATGTGTTCTACAATATGCAAAAAAATCGTTATTCACCAGTCACTGTTAGAAATATTCATCATATATCCTTGTTCTTATGAGATCGTAAGCCAGAAATTAACTAATAAAATGACGTAAAGTACCTAAAGTTGGAATGGGGTCCGTCAAAAAAATTTTTTTCAAGTGGGGGTCCGCAGAGTACATAAGATTAAGAATCTCTGATCTAGACCATTGTTGTTGAAGTGCTAAGTAGGCGGGCCCTTTTAGAACCCCAGCATGAAGAAATACTTATTGAGGCTAAGAGAAAAATTATTTTCTAGTTTTTAGTGCATTTATAAATAAAACACTGTAACTTATTTTTTTTTAATTATTTATTTTATATATAGGTATATTCAAATCCAATTGCAAAAATTTGTTTATACTACTATTAATGTATTAAAGATTCTTAAATGAAAATAGGTATATGAGAAAAAATAATGAACAAAAGAGAATTCCTTAAATGTTGTTTAATATACATTTTCCATTTAACGCTTGGCCTATTTTATTCAAAATACAATGTTCCCTGTAGGGTTTAACACTAAAAGCTTAATTGGGAAATCGGGTGGTCAAGTGGTTGGGCCTGCTTAATGGATACCAAGTGCAACTAACACACAAATTGCACAAATAGTCAACTGTGGTCGAGTATTTGTTTATTTAAAATAATATATTGTAATGAATAAAGAATTTGTAATTAAAAATTAATAATTATTATAAATTACTATTCAGATTATTAAAAGATTTTATAAATATTTAAATAAAATATTAATAGAGTAAAATCTTTTTACTTACATATCTATATATTTATTATATTATTATTATTTGAATAAGCGATATATATATTATAACAACGGCTCTTTTTGAGTTTTTCGTGGCTCAATTAAAAAATTTAAAGTTATCACAATTTAGAATTTACATATATTAAACTGGAAAAAGGCTACCCATATTTATTTACATATAATTATTTAAAGGAAATTTAAAAACTTGTAAAATATATATGATCTATCCCAACTCTGTCTACTTTATTAATTGTAATAAAACAGCAACAGCAGAACTGCGGGGCGTATGACTTATTATTAATATAATTAGGTATTTTAAGTATCACCAAGTGTGACCACACCTATACTATAATATCAAAATGAGCTCCTGACATTTAGGCAACCCGCAACACTTGTTTCTCCAAATTTAAATTTAATTTATAATTATACCCTATATATATTTTAGAGTACTAATAACTATATATATATTCCATTTTCAATATAATTTATAAACCTATATATATATTATAACTTATTTTTATCATAAAGTAAATTTTAAAAAAACATATGAGTTTAGAGAAAATTGTTTTTTAAAAATTTGTTAATTAATTTTTTTTATTTAATATTATAAATGAAAAAAAAAAATCTATAAAGATTATTGATTATAATATTAATCTATTTAGCAAAAATATTATTTTTCTTAGGGATAATTATTAGATTATAGTCTGTTGGAAACATAGGTATATACATTAGTCCTATATTTCACTTCAGATTAACTTCTATCCAAATAGACAGAATCTCTTCTTATGATATGAAATGGACTATTAAGCGTAAAGTAATCTTTTAATGAATTTAATGGATTCTACAAAAATCACAAAAGAATTTTAATATTCCTATAAAATCGATGGAATATTATATTATCCTTTCTTTGATATTTACTTTCAAAAACTCCTAAACAAAATAATTTCAAAAAAAAATCGTATAAAATTAAATTAAAATTTGAGAGATTTCATGTACTATATAGTACATATCATTGTTAAGTAAATCTTTAAAAAAATATTAACCTACATTATATTAACATTCAATTAATTAATAAATAATTGAGCAGGAATCGTTAGAGTAAACAATTTAATAATTACTGAATGGGGTTGCACTGGGATTTATCATTTAACCCTTCCAAAGAGAGTCGAAAGCAAGACAGACACCACGCAGGGAGAGGGGATGGCCTCGGACTTAAAATCGTTTGATTCAGAGGGATAACAAAACGAAATATCGTGTTAAAATTTCAAATCAAATCAATACTTTGTTACAAACCATATGTTTTTATTAAGGAAAAAATAGATTAGGGTTATAATAGGTCCCTAGCTCAACCGGGTTCAAAATAAAATCTCATTATAAGGAGATTTTATAATTTTCATATTAAATAATTGTTTTTAAATTTGAATATTTGTGTTTATTCATTCTATTATAGATTTACACAAAATGTAGAAAATATATTCAATTAAAATAAATTTTAAAAAAATAGATGTAATATGTATATTTTAATATTTTATGTGTGTGTGTGTAATTTCAAATCAATAAATGATCAAAATTATTTTATAAATTAATTAATAGAGTGATGCTTAGTGTTCAAGATAATCATTATTAATTCAAAGCTTGTTTTTTTCATATTGTGAAATTGTGAATTAGTGAATTAAAGAAAAACAATTTTTGAAAAATAAAGAAAATGTTTCTTACTATTTATTATATTTATATATAATATATTCTTACTATTATATATATATATATATATATATATATTATCAGATTTATCAGGGATATAATCACATATTTTTGTGAAATTGTTTTCTCGTCGTTTCGGCACACATTTTGGCGCCATACCTTAGATCAAAAGCATAAAATAGTACTCCCATACGTAAAAGGTATCACGGACAAAATTGGGCGAATCCTTTCCAGAAATTAAATCAAACCCATTTTTAAGACCCACATGAAAATCTCAAACCTAATCCGAACTTCCAAAGACATAGTTCCCAATGAGTGCCTAGGTGTCTATGAGATTCCCTGTTCACACTGCCCGAGATCATACATAGGATAGACGAACAGGAGAATACAAAATAGAATTTATGAGCATGAGCTGTCTCTAAAGAGATTAGATCCGGCCTCGGCTTTAACCAAACACCACAACGAGACAAGTCACAACATCAATTTCTCCGAAACCAAAACCTTAGCTCCCATTCTACTCAAATATCCCAGACTCCTGCGTGAAGCAATTGAAATTGAAAAACGTCCTAATTGCCTCAACACAAGGGACGACGCCCTGAACCTCCCTCCGTCCTGGAAATTAGCTCTAAAATCACACTCCCAACCTCTCGTCAAAACTCAAACCCAATCTCAACCTCATCTCCAACCATTAATTCACAAACTCCTAAAAAACTTGCCACTAACAAAGTTGATCGCACAAACAGCTGGAATTCCCGTCTCAGATCCAGAATCAATATAAATCCCGCCATAAAGTTAAGCTCCGCCCACCAGAGTACACAAAAGCCCACTGCGCATGCGCAGGTAGCAAGCTCAGGTAGAATCCAAAGGGTTAGGTCCCATTTAGCTTCGGGCTATTGTCCAGTAAGGACGTGTGCCAGTCTCAGGATTGCCCAGGATTCTTCGGAGCTCCACAACGACGCAGTGAGTACAAAACCACCCAACCTATCAACCCAAAATCCCGATATTAACCCTTGGTCACACATACTAAGACCCAGAATCCCAAAAATATTCACACCTAAATAATCTCTTGAAAATGGCGCCAAAATGGATGCCGAAACGTCGAGAAAACAATCTCACAAAAATACGTGATTAAAACCCTGATAAATCTGATAGTAATGTATTTACTTTGTTTTTTAATTATATAATTTTTTAAATTTGTTTAAAAATTCTAAAAATTATTGATATATAATACTATTTCTACTAATGAATTCCTTCTAATTATTTACCTTAAATGTTTAATTTGTAGAACCATTCAACACAACCCGTTCTTTCCTATCTTATTATCTTGCTCGTTAACCGAATAAGGGATAATTGTACCATGAATCCATTAATTTTTCTCATTCTTTAAATGAAATTTAAGCTTTTTATCCCGTCTTGGTATTAAAGTTAAGTAGTAAGCGTCTTAGCATCCTGGTAAATTTTTGAATAAAACTAATTAAATTAAATTAATTAAAAATTAAATAAGGTATTATAATGATTGAGATAATAAAAAATCTCATTTGTTACTTTATTGTAATTATGTATAAAAATTAAATTATAAATTTAGAATTTTTATAAATATAAAAGTACATATATATCTTTATTAGTATATATACATGTATATATTAAATATATAAATAAATTATAATCCTGATATTCATGTATTGCTCTATTTAAATTAACTCTTAGATCTTGTAGATTTGGAGAAAGGGCATTGCAGTCAAATTGTTAAAAGGGTTTTCATTCAATTGAGAAGCAGTTTAGAATTTATTAAGATTTTTATTTTTAGAACATGCTTAATAACTTTCATAAAATAAATATTTTTAATATGTAAAGTTAATTTTTAATGAAAATATTTTGAAATAAATAAATAAAAGTTAACTAAATTTAAGTTAATTAAATTTAAAGTATTTTCTTTAAAACTAATAATAAAATAGATAATAATTGTTATGGTGTTAAGCCTACAGGTAAGTGGCCCACCTTGTGAAACAAGATATGCCAAGTTAAATTTTATTTCACAAAAATATATTTGGGTTAAAATATTTTTTTATTTAATCTACATAATCTGTATTTATTATTATGTCTTTTAGGGAGATAATAGGCTTAACAATGCTTGATAAAAATGAGTAATAAAGAATTTCAAAAAAATGAAGCAGTTCCTTGTAAACAAAATTAGAAAATATTAATTTCTGATAGTTTTATCACTTTACTTCTAATGACTTATCACTTAAAATAATGTTCTTTTCTTGAAAAACAATTTCAGATAAATTGTAATTCATATATTTAAATTTTCATTTTGGACTGTTCCAAGATGAGCTACTAGGTAGTATACCTTGGGACAAAATGCAAGTATACTAAATATTTTATATAAATCTTTCTAAATTGGTGATTCAAAGTTATTACAAATTACAACTAAACTAGGAAATAATTTTGAGAATAATTCATTCAAAATTAGAAAAAAAAAATTGAAAAAAGTGTTCCAAGATGAGCCACTCTCCCCTAATGGTATATTATATACCAATGGTCTAGGTTTATTTCTTAAAGAAATTATTTATTAGTATTTGTAGTATATCATATAAATATATATGCATATTAATTTAATTTAAAATTTTGACTATATATTAAAAATTTAAATATAATTTCAATTTATTATAATAGTCTATATTTCTTATAATGTATATTCTTTATAAAATTAATTACATTAACATAAAATTACCTCATTCATTATTTCATTTAGTAATTTTCAAATTTCATTATATATACATACTATATATGAAAATGTCTTGTAAAGTTTTAATTTAAAAAATAATATTATAGATATATATGGTATTTTTTGTAAATTGTAATATTGTATAAGGATCAGGTATTTATAAATGTTTTACAAGGCCTTTACTCAATTTGTTAGAGAGATGCGAGGAAAAGGTTTAATTATTAACAACATTAAAGTGGATGATTCTCTCATATACCTACATTAAACCTAAATAGACATTGATAACCAAATGAACATTTTTAATACATTTTTAATTTCGTAATTTTAAGGATGCTTTTAAATAATAAATAAATGTTGTTAGGGTTAGAAATGATTTTTTTTTACTTTTTTTACTTCAGCATGTCATATTTTTCATAAAATATTAGATTTTTTTTTGCTTTGAACTTAATAAAAAAATGAAGCAAATTATTTAATTACAAATTTTTATTATAAATAATTATTGGATCAATAATTTTAAAAAATAACTATTCATTTACTAAACTACTTATTGTTCTAAGAATGTATTCAACATTTTTTTGATATGATGTGGAAGAGGGTTGTTGCTTTTTTACAAAGAATATTTGACTTTTAATTATTTGTATGTTAGTGTGTGTGAAGTTATTATTCTCATAAAAAGGACCTATTATTATAAAAAATATAGTAAAATTTATCTTTTTCATTATAATTTGATAGGTATATTAATATAAAGAAATGTCAGATGACAGGTGATGAAGAGAAAACACTGGAATGAAAAAATGAAAGTAATAGATGTATATTACATAAAAACATTTATTTTCTTTCCTCCTTCTTTATCTTACAATGAATATATTTGCAAATATTTACAATATATATATATATCAAGTGGATATAGCTTATAGCTTATGTTTAGAACAAATACATATATATATAGTGTGTCTGTGTGAGAGAGGGAAAGAGAGAGAGAATAAGAGAAATAGGAGTGAGAGGCAAATGAAAATAGAAATTCAAAACAAAAAAATAAGAACATGCCTTAATGGTGATTAAGTAACGAATCAATCATTCATTTCTTTTCTGTCGTTTTATTTCCTCTACCCTTCAAAGAAAACTGATGTCTATATATTTATTAATGGAAAAAGAAAGCAAAAGAAGTGTGGAAGGTGTAGGGGAAGAGAAATGGATTTAGGGTGAATTCAATTTTGATTCAAACCTTGTCCTTTGGAGAATTTTTCGTTACTTTTGTTTATTTTTTTTTTCTTCTTCCTTTTTGATTTCATGCTCCAAATTCATTATTAGTTTAAGTCATATATTTTTACATGTCAAAGATAACTTTATTTAAAATAGACGGCTTATATATGTGTGTTGAAATATAGGTATAAGTATTGTGAAGATATTTATTTATTTATTTTTACTAATATATAATACTTTATTTTATATGTCATAAAATAATCTTTCATAACCTCATAAAAGTTAAATATGGTAGTAAAATACATACCCTAATATCTTTAGACTGTGTTTTTGAAATAAATTTCTAATTAATTAATATGTGTTAGTTTATCATAAAAATTTTATTTTGTTAAAATAAAACTTAATAATATAAATATTGTTAATTCCAATAATGAGAATGATGAAAATTGAAATTATCCTGATTATTATCCAACGGGATATCTGAATGGTATAAATTGAAACTTGAATCGTGATTTTAAATCTTTATTAATTGAACCAGTTACTGGGAACTCGTTTTAATAATCAATAAAAAGAATTTAAAAATAATTAGCTTTTTAAAAACTTTGTTGAATTCAAATATCTTGACATTTCGATAATAGAGCTTCAAATGGAATTTATTTTTAAAAAAAAAAGCAAGCGGATCTTCTTTCACTTTAATAATTCCCGAATATACTTATATAATTTTTCAATTCTTTTTTCTTTTAAAAATAAACTTTCATTCAAAATAATATAATGTGAACTCAACATAAAAAAATGAACAAACGATTTCGTGTCTCTTTTTTTCTTTAAATACATGAAAAATTAGTTTAATTTTTATTGTTTTCTTTTTCAAAATTAATGAAAGTAGAAATCAATAAATCCCTCTGAGTCTAGTAAGTTAAAATTTTAAATTTTTATGTTATTGGAGAATTCAAAAGATTTCCAAGAAAAAAACAAATGAAATTCTTTTGATTCTTTTTATTATAAATTGTTCTTTTAGTTTTTTAATAAACCAAACTTCTCTTTTTCAGATAAGAAATGATATTTTTTTTTAATATATAAATTGCCCTTCAACGAAAATATCGGGTAGCTGGATGGTTTGTTTTCTTCACGTTCGTGTTTTCTTATAAAGCACAGTACACAATTGTGAATTATTATTTTTTTTTTTTCAATTTAGACAAAATATTCCTTCTTGAAAAATCGTTGGAATAAAATGATGAAATTAAAAATATGTCAATTTATAAAATT
Organism: Labia minor; assembly: GCA_963082975.1. Taxonomy (NCBI): domain Eukaryota; kingdom Metazoa; phylum Arthropoda; class Insecta; order Dermaptera; family Spongiphoridae; genus Labia; species Labia minor. The sequence goes on along the minus strand of OY720344.1, from coordinate 93,520,954 downwards.
CTCAAAAATTAATTACGATCATGAGGATAATATTTTTAACCATTGTCAACCAATGTATTTTTGCATCAAACTAAACAATTTATAATATACATAATTATATTTTGATGAAATATTTATAGCTAAAGAGAAAAATATTTCACTTTTGAAAAAAATATTATTAATTGTAATCGTAATATTTTATTTTGATAAAGTAAAATTAGGATAGTCGCCACAAAGACAAGGTTGAAAAATTTTGAAAATAGTTATAACTAGCTGATCAGAGCGCCTTCTGCACTATTCTCATCTAGACGGGGGCTCCGCCCCATGTACCCCCGAAGTAATACATAGTATTTCGTTGAAAGTCTGTACGTAAAAGGTTTTCATCCATTTTGTTGCAATCAGTTTATTACATTATATTATCATATCTTTTTGTGTTCTTATTTAAAAGATATTTTAATTTAATCAGTAAATTAATTATATATTATTATTGTATTTGTTATATCAATCTATCTATCCCTGTGGCTCTACGGTTCTCGAAAGTAACCCCCAAGTCTGAGCTATAACCATCTAACTCCTACCCTGTCCCATCTGTCCCACGTCCCTTCCTACATTGTCCACTCACCACGTTCTTGGTCTTCCCAATCACACAGCACGTTTCCCAATCGGTTTTTCTAAATATATTTCGCCGATCTTTAATCTACCATTCTAGCCATGACCCCTTCCCATCCCAGCCTTCTCTATTTTATAACCTTAATAACCTTAACTTTATCTGGAGATGCATAGAGGTCATGCAATTCCTCGTTATGCTATCTCTGCCATAGCCCGGTAATTTCATCTTTCTTTGGTCCTTAAATGCTGCAAACAATACTAATATCAAATTCTCTAAATCTACTTTCTCCAAAGAACATCGACCACCCATATAATATAACAGGAAAAATAATTGTTTTAAATATTTCAATTTTCATCCATTTTGATAAAAGTTTTGATGTGAGTTAAGCCTCTTTACTTTATGATAACAGACGTTACCCGATTGCGACCTCGATTTAAATTCTTATCCAATATTATTATCCTTTGTAATTATAGAATCTAAGTATTTAAATTTTTCTACATTTTCAAATTCTACATTTTGTATGTTAAGACTTTGTGTGTTAATAATGTTTTTCTCTCTTACCAAATATTTTGTTTTATCCCTATTAATTTCAATCCCCATCTTATTTCCTGCCTCAATTCCATCATACATTACGTGTATACATAAGTGTCGGTTAAGTGAGAAATTTTTTTTTAATGTTCAATTGTTTTTGTTTATAATTCTAAATTACCAAGTGTCGGTTAAGTAAGAAATTTCTTTTTTTTTTGTTTCTATGACAGCAATAAAGTAAACAAATTACATACATACAAACAAACACTCTCCTTTATATATTTAGATATGAGAAATAATATTTTAAGATCTATTTTCAATCATCCTGAATCTTTTCTGAAAGTCATGAACCCTGTTTATATGTATTCACATAAATATTATAGTTTATGTTAATAATATAATTTTGTTTCTTATTTATATATTATATATTTATATATTAATTAGTACCTGATTCATTGAGCCGCCGCACGGTACTTTAAAACAATCATTCCTTATGAACTATGAATATATTTAAAAGAACATAAATTAAAAATAGTTATAAAACATAAACTGTGACCTTAAACGTACGCGTTAATGTAGTGAAAGACAGAAAAGTATGGCCTGTGGATATAACATAATATATATTTCGTATATATAATTTGATTTCAAAATATTTATTATTAAAATAAATATTTTTAATTTTATTTTATTTATAATATTTTGTGTTTAAGGAAAAGCTGTCCGGCGTCATTTTTGATTATTATTAAAATTTCTATTTTAAATTAAGAAAAAACCAACAAAGATGATTTTTCCCGAGGCTGGAACCAATACAGATCGATTTTTCTTTATAAAAAAGATTTATATATTGTGTGAATTTCAAAAAAATTCTTCGAGCGGTATCTTAAAAATACAAATATATATATATATATATATATATATACCTATTTATATATATAATTTTTGCTAGTATAATAAGATAAGATAATATAAGATAAGCCCATTTACCTCATAATAATTCACGTTAATTTATTGTAACCTCAATTTAAATTGTTCTTGGCATGGTCTTATCTTTTGAAATTAATTTCAACACATGGACCATTATTGCACCTAAAAAATAACCCGTAATTTTTTTATTGTAATTAGATAAGTTAGATTAATTATTATTTGGAAAAAATTAAATCATATTTTGAGGATACTCTCTTCAAAAAATAGTGTTACATTTATCTTTTTTTTACAGCTAATTATTAATAGAAGTTAACTATTTTATTCTTTATACCTTTATTTATACCTTTTAGTAAACAATAGTTGTAGGTTTATATAAGAGCGTATTAGTGTATTTCAAGTCTAATAAAATTACTTGGTCATAATCTGTTTCTATATGTTGATTCTCTCTCCAAGGCCTATCCCATGTTCTTCTAATCTAATCTCTGTGGTCATTATATTATTAATAACAGGAACATTTGAACATCTTTTACCTTTCTCTTTGGTTATTAATAGTGATGAAAGTGGCGTTGTTTAATTAAGAGCGGAAACGTCTGGAGTCGGAGGACATGTTTGTTGTGTTACTCGACCCATTACGGCCGGTTGGATTGCATGTTAGTATATATGTTACAAGTTGCATCAACTCCCCCATCCAGTCGTGGTGTTACCCTTTTATCCACTTCCCCCATACCCCTTATCCTCTTCAGGGTAATCACACTTCCAGTCCCAAATCTATCTATCTAATATCTGGCTATGTGCATAAACGAGTATACATGTGTGTGCATGCTGTTTTGCCATGGAGGTCAACGAGTTCAAAGCGTATGTTGGGGAATTGGGGTGGGATATCCAACCAGCGAGGGATGCTAAATTAACTCATTGTCTCCGGGAAGAATTCAAATTGACTAACAGGTTATACATCAATTAAGTTAGATATTAGTTTACTAGCAGGCAAGCGAATTAATGCTGTCGATTAAAGAGAATTCCATTTATATTTTTAATAACAAAAGAATATTCTACTTAATTAATTATCCCTAATTTTTTTGTAAAGTAATGTATTGTTTCAATAATATTCAATAAAGAATATTCTTAAAAATAGAATTAAAAAAAATATGACTGAAAAATATTAAAAAGTGTTTTTAATATTTGTTCTTTTCAAAAGAAAATTGTTAATTTATTGCGTCCAAATTATTATCAAAGAGGATAAAAATTAAAATATATAAAACAATTATTTTACTGGTTGTATTATATGGGTGTGAGGAATGATCTATGACCTTAGGTGACGAGAGTAGATTTAGAGTATTTGAGAATAGGATTCTGCGAGGCATTTATGGGCCAAAGAAAGATGAGGTCACCGGGGAAAGGCGGAGACTGCATTACGTGGAATTGCATGACCTCTATGCATCTCCAGATATACTTAGAATTATAAAATCGAGAAGGCTGCGATGGGCAGGACACGTGGATAGAATGGAAGAAGATAGAATGGCGAAAAATATATTGGCAGGGAGTTTATTTTAAGTTTAAGTTTAAAAAGTATATGTTTATTAGCCAAATATACAAATATATGTTGTTTTTCCCATAACATATAAAAGGGATTACATGACTTTTTCTTACAGCTAATTGGTGACTCCAAGATCGTAATTATCTATACAATGTTTCATTTTTATTATTACGCTATTAACTATTTTTAATATTACAATTTCAAAGTGTAAATTAATTATTATTTTTTTTTTGTCTAGGAAAAGGCTATATAAAAATAAAAACCTAGACTATATATATTGGTAGGGAGACCAAATGGGAAACGTTCCCTTTGGAAGACCAAGGACGCGGTGGATGAATAATGTAGGAAGGGACGTGAGATTAATGGGAGAGGGTAGTGATTGGAGGGTTGTGGCTTAGTAGAGGGATACTTGGAGAAGTGTGTTTGTGGCGGCCAAGAACTTTCGAGTTCCGTAGAGCCACAGAGATAGATAGATAGATATAATTAATATTATATTAATTAATAATACTATAGCATTGCTATATATATATATAACATTTAACATATAATAATTTAACTATATAAAATCTAAAATCAAATTTCTCATTTTCTCGATTTCCAAATAGAAGAGGCCCACCTCTATCCATTCATAATTATTATTAATATTACTTAATTATGAATTTTATCACAAACACTATAATGCAAATATAGATTGTTCTATCAGCTGAACTTGTATAAAATTTAAACAACTCGGTATTCAAATAAAATATCAGATAGAAAGATAAAATATAATAGATAGTTAATATGTTTTTAAATAATAATAATAATAATAATAATAATAGAAATACATTCAATTTTTATTATGAAAACCATTCATTTTGTATTTTATTAATATAATATAATAATAATAATACTTATTATGAGGTTAAATAAATATTCCTTTAGTAGATATAAAAGTATTTAATATTTTGAAAATTTAGCAATATTTGTTTTGTTTGATATTCCCCATGAGTATGATGAGTAAAGGCTGAGTTATATTATGGATAATATAATAGAGTTATTATTGCATTTTCCAGCTCATTTGTAATAAATTAAATAGAATATTTAACGAATAATAAATTTTTTAAGTAGTTTACTATTTATGACTTTCTTTGAAATGCCTCAAACGGATTATATTATATTGTATTTTTTTCTAAAAAGAGTTTAATACTCCTATCAACTAGCATTTTTAAATCTATTTGTTCTCAAAATTACAATATTTATATACATATATCATGGGAATAATAAAGTCTTTTTTTTTAATTTTAGTGTCTTGGTATATTTTTATTTTTTTTCTCTCTAATCTAATGGTAATTTCCTTTTTTTATTATTATCATTAGCAACACTTTTGGAAATGGTTCTTGCTTCGCGAGGTCTATTAAGGGATTTCACTTTCACTAAAAACCATTAAAATCAATTTAGTTTAAGTGAGTTCAAATTCCGAAATTTTTTCTGGGTAAAAATTTAATTTATTTCTATATACTAATTAATTTCACCTTAATATTATCTAATATATAAAAATATGTGACTTAAAAATATATATTCTTTTAATTTAGCTTTTATTTAATCATTAGTACAAGTAATTTAGTAATTTACATATAAAAAAAATTGAATATGAGAATCTTAAATATAAATAATATTATACTACACATTATTACCATTATTATAATTATTATTATTATTGGCATTATAATAATCCCCTAAAAATAAAAAATAAAACTTTAAAATTTTTTTTTTAATTTAATTTTCCTCTTTCTGTGTGTGTGTGTGTGTGTGTTATTTAATAGGAATTTCACTCAATTATATATATCGTATTTATTAAAAATATTAAATATTATATTAATTTTTATATTATTTAAGATCATCATAATATATAAGGAAAATTCAAAAATTATATTCATAATCATTTGAAATTAATATTAAAAAAATAAATTTCAATAAACTAAAAAAATTTCTGATTGTTTAATTTTAACGTCCGATAATAAGTTTATTAATTATACTTATTGTTTTTGCTATTAAAATTAATTATTAAATAATCATATTTATTACTAATTAATATATTCATATACATTTTCTCTATTATCATAAATGAGTTTTGCACCAGTTTATTTTTAACGAAAAAATAAATTCGATATAAATGTAATTTATATATAATAGAATTTTAAATAAATATGACAAATATGAATTAGTACTTCATTTAAATTTATTTTGAGTTTTATTTATAGACTATTTAATAAAATTCCATGTGATAATAGAAGGATTGATGTGATGCACGTGGAGCAATTTATTTAATATCGTATTGCCGAATCCATGTGATTAATATCAATATAAACTTTTGATAATAATGTGCTTGTTTAAGTAATTATAACTTTTGGTACTGTGAGGAGAAATTAGAGGTGAAAAAGAGGGGTATTCTTCATTTTGAAATCGATGAGCTTAATTAAACTTCATTAATTGGGTAAATATTATTATTGAAGGGAAGGTAGAATCAATATTTCGCTTTAATATTAAACTAAGATTCTCATGGGAATTAACTATGGGAATTTCAATTTACGTTCAAGAAGTTGAACAAATCATAATGTATTCGTTATATATAACGGAATGCATTAGTGCATTTAAGATTAATTAAATTAAACTAATAATTGGCGGTAGAATTTTTCTATTTCTTTATTTAAATTTAAAATTCATTAGAAAATTAATCAAAATAAAGAGCTAATAATTTTCTTTTTCTTGATAAAATGTCTTTACTATAGTTCAATTATAAACTGGACCCTCAAAGATACACTTTTAGACTAAGCTATACCTAAGAATCTAAATTTAAACTTGTTAATTAAATTATTTTATTACATAATAATAAAATATTGAAAATTTAAGAATTTTTTTTTAATACTAGAAAGTTTGAGATGTTTTTAAGTTATAATTATGAATTTTAATTTTTACCGATAAAAAGAAATTAAACTCTCATACCCAATAATATCATTTTTAGTAATTTTTTTCTAAAATAGTTAATTAAAAGTTTTGAAAATTAAATTGAAATTTAAAATTTTATTTGAATTTTAAATTAATATTCTATGATAATATATAATAATAAAAAATAAAATATACTTGAACAAACCATTTCGAATTCCATGAACATAAAAATAAAAAGTGCTACCTCGAGAGGGCAGTCCTTCTGTCCCAACCTAAATACCTTATCTCATTACAACTTCTTAGACTTTCCCCTCCTCTCCTTTTTTGAGTCCTGTTGTGTTGCGGCCTTGTGGGCCAGTTAGGCTAGATAGTCTGTGGCCAGTTGTTTACCTGCCTTCGACCTGAGAAAGTCACTACTCCTTCTGAGCGGCGTTGAGCCTGCTTTCTCCTTCGTTTCCCTATGGTGGATTGATCAACGGCAAAGAGTGTTTGTTTGAGAAAAGTGTTTGAGATCCTTTTGCTCGAAGATACCACCATCTGGACTCCCTCTTCTTCTTCGTTTCTATTTTTTATTCCTTTCCTTTCTTCATTCCCCGCAAGAGATATCTTTGATCGACCACGGCCAGTTGAAGAACCTCAAAGCCGCAGACGAACAACGGTCTCCGAGCGAAGCAGCGTTCTCAGTTCTTTGCATTTGACGCGTGGCGAGATTGAAATTCTTGCCCTAATAACCCTCTGGAAAAATATATTACTACTGAGACCGAATGGGAAACGCCCGCTTGGAAGACCAAGGACGCGGTGGGTGGATAATGTGGGAAAGGACGTGAGAGAGATCGAAGAGGATAGGGACTGGAAGGTTGTGGCTCAGAATAGGAATACTTCGAGGGTGTGGTTGCTGCGGCCAAGAACTTTCGAGTTCCGTAGAGCCACAGAGATAGTTATAGATAGATAATAACACCCTGGTTTGATCGATTTCATTTTGTGTATATGTATATAATTTCTATTTAATCAATCTATTCTTTATTTTAAATAAAAGCTCAGAAATCTAAAATATTTGAGTGTGCTTTCTTTATACAAAATATCACGATCCACTACCTTTCATTTAAAGTCAAAAACCTTATCTCTGTTCAGGTTATTTTCGAGAGAAAATAGTCTGTAATAATTCCAACGATAATAAGAATCTCTTTCTGAGACATTAGGAATTCGGGTTGGGATTATTACGTTAATGAATTAAACAATACGATTTATATAATATTTGAAACTCAATATTTCTATCTTCAGATTGATTACGATATATGAGAATAAACAGACGGTAAGAATTCAGTATAGGAGAGAACACTGTTTATATTTACATAAGGTATTTAGGTAGGCCAGTCACAGGATGAATGTTGGCAATGGAATGTTACTCAGATAAGGAGAGACAATGAATTTTCTCAATACTCAATATAAAGATCCATTAAATAACAGTTTAGTTGAAATGCCTTGAAATCCGAAAAAGCCCATCTTTTTTCCAAAAACTAATCAAGTTTTCACAATCATATTCTTTATAATTGGTAACCCTGCTGTTTTCTTGCCTTCTAGTTCTCTTCTATAGATAGTGGTTGTTATAATTTATAATTATTATGAAAGGTTTATTTTTTTTTAAAGTATCAGAATAATATTATTTCATTTGAACAAATTCGCACATATAGTATAATATAATATAATTTTTCATATTATCAATTCTTTATCATATATTTTGTCAAATCTTATCTTAAAAAATATTATGTTAATAAATTTATTGATATACAAAGTATATGTATAATATAAAAAATTTTGAACTTTAAAAGTAGTATAATAAAATATATTTCTTTGCAAAAGTAGTAAAGATTAATAATATTGACATTTGGTTGATTTTAACTTTCGATGAAAATTTAAACATTCAAGGAGAAGCATCCCTCTTCTATTGAACAACGACGTATATCATAACGTCACTTTCAAAGTAATATTGTTACAAGAAACCTTTTATAAGATGGGGTGTTTTTTTTCCACTAGGAGGGTTTATTTATTATCATAAAGCTCTGTATACACCTTTTTTAATAATAAATTGTCTTTTAATTTTTTCATAATCCTCTTGTTGAAATTTAATATCTTCCTAAGTGTTCTTTTATTTTTTTTATCTCTTTCTTTCTTGATGTTATTATTATTTGAAGATGAAGAAAGAGTAGGGTTAAAAAAAAATATTAAAGTTTGCCAATATTGATATCCAAGCGGAGAAAATGGACGTACAACATTTACAACATTAAGGATATCTCTTCACTTGGCTTATCGCTTGGGCCATAATCGTTTCAAATAAGGTGTTACGAAATTATAGTGGGGATAACGGAATGAGGTGGGTGGCAATAAAGAGTTGTGTTGAAGAGAAGAAAAGAATTGCGCTCAGAGGCTTAGCTGTAAAAAAAATCTTTAGTGCCTATGCCAAATATTGATAACAACCGAAAAAAATAGGATTTGCAGTTATTAACAATCATTTTTCTATCAGTGAATTGAACATATAAAATGAATTTATACTATTAAATAATAATATGAGATTCTTTTTTTATCCTTTGAAAGCCTACAATAGAAAGACGGTTCAATATAAAAATGATTCTTTTACTAAAAATAATATTTAATCAAGATTACTTCTCTATACATATAATCACTTTGATGGTTGAGGCCTATATCATATTTTGATGCAATACTCTCTTCATAAATCTCCCGCGGTTAATAATTGTAAGTGAATGAACAATAATTTCATATTTTTATTGAATACTTTTATGCATTAGGATATTTTTTCAGAATTAAGAATATAAAAGAATTTTCTTGAATAAATAATAAATAAATAATAAATTTTAACCTCTGAAATTTGGGTAAACCTTCTTTATAAAATGGATAACACATTAAGAAGTATCATTATTGGTCCAAATAATGCTATCATTTAATCAATTTTTCAATTTTAACATCAATTTTATAATGGTTATATATTTCTATACTTTATATTATTTATAAGAATTGAATTATATATATATAGTAGTGGTTAATTATTTTGAGTAATTGATTTTATTCTAACATTAGATTCAATCTAAGCTTGTTTTTTCTTTTCTTTTCTTTTAATAAATTGAATAATTTTTATAATATTACCAGTGCTTTACTTAGTCTAGATTGAAAATTTCTGCTTTTGATAATAATAATAGTTGTACAAATAAGTCGATTTACAAAATATAGGATATTATATATTTTCTAATATTAAATAGTATTGGGCCATCTTATAAGTATGTTGAGGTTAGAGTTATCTTTTTCTTCCAGAAACATTACGTGTCATTTCGCTGAATTATACCAAAACAAAACTTCGAGCTCTGCCAACGAATTTTAGGAATAAACCATGAGCTATTCCAGTATTACGTATCCATGAATGTTGAACCGATTATTGAAGCTTAAACGCCCATAATATGTCAAATTGATATTTCAGCTTGATAACGGTTGGCCTCATGTAATCTGCTTTGTTCGTCAGTCATTGATTGCTTCTTTCGTCGACCACCTTTGCGATTCAGTTTACTTTTTACAAAAATGTCAAAAGTGGTATGATTCTTAAGTTCCCTCAAAAGTCGGTTGAAGACGAAATTTCATATGCTAACCAAAAGATGGAAAAAAGTCGCCGATAAATACAAATGTAATTTCTCTAAAAAAAACCTCAAAAACTATTCGCATAAATAATAGTTTATATGTTTATAACATCAAATGCTAGTAGTGGTATTATTCTTAGATATCTCTTACTAAACATCAAGTACCGTTTATCTTATCTTAATATACTAGCAAAAATTGTATATATTTATATATATTTGTATTTTGTATATACGAGTATTAAACCGCTCTAAGGATTTTTTTGAAATTCACAGCAATAAAGAAAAATCGATCTATATTGGTTTCAGCCTCGGGAAAAATAATTTGCATTAGTTTTTTCTTAATTTAGATTTATGTGACGTCAACAACTACGTCAGCGCTTCCTTATATACAAAATATTTTATAAATGTTATATCCATATCTGTTTTTATTGCATTAATGCATACATTTAAACTAATTAAAAATGTTTCAGAACGTTTATTAGTTTTTTCTTAATTTAGAATAGGAAATTTAAATGACCTCATGAACTTCGACAGATAGCGCTTCCGTAAATACGAAATATATTATATTAAATCAAATTACGAAATATATATTATGTTATATCAATAGACGATACTTTTCTGTCTTTAAGAGCACTAATACATATGTTTATGTTTTATGACTATTTTATGTTCTTTTAAATTATTCCAACGGTGGCTCAGTGAACCAATTGCCAATAAGGAATAATTTTTTTAATGACCGAGCGGCGGCTCGGTGAACCAGGTACTGATGTCTTATACAATATATATATATATATATATCTTATAATATTACGATTTATATCTTATATATGTATCTCATATTTCTAATAAAACATTATTTTTTTTGTTTCAGGTAAGTTTGAAATTCCCTCTTAGAATTCGTAAGTAGAAATCTTATCTTATTATACTAGCAAAAATTATATATATTTGTGTATTATTGAGATATTAAATCGCTCTAATGATTTCTTTTGAAAATTCACTCCATAGATAATATTTATAAAGAAAAATCAATCTGTATTGGTTTCAGCCTCGAGAAAAATCAACTTTATTAGTATTTTCTTAATTTAAAATAGTAAATTTAAAGATGTCATCAACTACGTCATCGATAGTGAAATTTGCCTCTTTCTTTTTTAATTGATATTGTATTAATATTTTTTTATATTTAAAATATTTTAAATTTTTTTATTTAATTTCGAAATAAAATTAAAAATATTTATTTTAATAAATATTTAAAAAAATTCAGAATAAAATTACGAAATATATCTATCAATCACCCACCCAAAAAAAAAATATTCATGAAATTAGCAACATATATATATATATATATATATACATATGAGCAATTATAAAGGAAGGAATTTCTAATAAATTGTTGAATAAATTTAATCTTATAACATTAAATAAATTATATTATTTTAAATAAAATGTTTTTTAGATTAAATTATAAATAATATTTTTTATTATAAATAAAAATAAAAAAATATAACTCTTTTTCTTAATTAATATATAGACAAGTACAGGTGTCAATATAATTTCAGAATTTATATTATTATCAGTAGCAATTCTTGATCGAAACAGTTAACAACATATATATAAATATAATATAGGATCAAATATATTTTATCAAGTAAATTTGAATATATTTTTCATCTTGAAATGAAAATCAAATTATTTTAATTAATTTGTACCATTTTAGGAAACAAATTTTTGATAAATAATTTTTAAAAAAAACTCATTTAACAATTGTATTAAATAATTTAAAAATTGTAAAATTTTTAAAGTTTATAATAATAAATCGAATGAATTTGTTAAAGGATCGAGCGAAAGTTCGGTGTTCCAGGTACTAATTATTAAACTCATTTGAAAAGAGTTTTTTGTTTCTTTATTTATTTACCAATTATATATAAATTATATAAATATCAATACTCATAAAAATCAATTGTTAATGTATATAAAAATACACATTTTCCCTAAATTATAGTTCATAAAATATTATTACAAATAAATATAAAACCTTATTTTTCTATTAATCTAGAATCATATTTAATTATTTTTTTACAATTTAGTTTTATAAGATAAACACTATTACCCTCCAACATTATTCTTTTCTTTATTATATTTGTAAATATAATATATAGATATACAATTTTTTTACTGGTAATATACCTAAGTTAATAAAATAATCGCTTGACTCCCATCCCGCTATCCTTTAGTTAAACATTTTGTATGGTTATTATGTTTATCGGGCTGTAAATGGTTTTTTAATTGAACCGTAATCACATCATTAAAACTTGATTATGCATAAATAGAAAAGTCTCTTGGGAACTAAACTTTATATAAATATATATATATATATATATATATATATAAGTATATATGTATTTATAATTAAATGTTTATTAATGATTTTTATATGATATTAATCAATCGCCTAATTACCTTATTTAAATTAATGGAAATGACTATTTTTTTATTTATCAAATTAAACCCATTTTTAAATAAATAAATTAACAAAATTATTATAGATTTTACCCAGGGGTGGGCTGGAGCCGGCTCGCGCGAGCCGGTTGTTAAAACTTTTAATATTATGTTTATGTAAAATATGCACATCGCGCCGACATTGAAATTTTAAAGTTTAAAGTAGATGTTAATGATTTTCGTGACTTTGTAGACGCAAACATACAGCTGAAAAATGTTCAGTTACCTAATTCAATTTTAAGGGCTAAAAAATAGCAAGCACAATTGTTATTAGCAGTTCAGAAGCTGAGAGAGGTTTTAGCCTTATGAATTTAGTTGCATCAAAATTAAGAACCAACCTTACTGTGGAACATATATCCAATCTAATGACAATAAATTTATTGGGGAAACCAATAGCAAATTTCGATGCCATTCCTTTTGTTACATCTTGGATGAACCAGAATCACAGATTAGCAACTGAAACAAGGGTAAGCAGAGAGCACAATAATGATGTTTCTGCAAATGAACAAGGCATATGGACTCTACATTAATTATATATTCGGCATATACATAGCATAGTATGTTAAATTTTGAATTTATCAGTTTTGTTTTGCAATAAATATTTTCTTTAGTTATTTTGTGCAATAAATGTTTTGTAAAATATATTTAATACTTTACAAAAAGAAATGAAGACAAAATATACGCATTTACCGTTTTTTTTAATAATAGCGAGCCGGTTGTTCAGAATTTGGCATCCCACCCCTGATTTTACTTCAATATACAATTATTCATGTAGATAAAACATTACCTAAAATATAATAGGTATAGTATAGGCATAATAAATATCAATAGGTAAACTGTCTATTAATGCTTTTAGAATAAAATCTAAGTTTTTTTTTTTGGTATAATTATTTCATATCTCAATTTTTACCGACCGACGATAGTAAGGAAGGTATTGTTTTCACACCAAATTTCACATGTGGAGATTTTTACATATCTCCACGAATCATGCATTTTCTTAACAGAAAAAAGTATTTTTAGCATGATGTCTGTCCGTCTGTCCGTCTGTATAGATGTGTAAAGCCTGAACGGCTCAACCGATTTTGATGAAATTTGGTATATTTACTTAATGCATCAGTGGGATGAATTGATCAACTTTTGGTGCAAATCCGGAAACCGGAAGTGGTAGGGTTATTTTCACACCAAATTTCACATGAGATTTTTTTATATATCACCACGAATCATACACTTTGTATTGGTTTTATCCTCGGGAAAATCATATTTATTAGTTTTTTCTTGATTTAAAATTGTATGACGTCATCCAGCCATTCATGACGTCACAGCCTGGTCTTGCATATACGAGGTAGGGTCAAAAAGTTCGCGGAATTGGTTATTAAAAATTTATTAAAAATATTTATAACATTCTTACATTATTTCCCTTCAAAATACTCTCCTCCTGCATCTCTACACATTTATTCCACCGTTCATATAATTGTTGGAAACACTCTTGAAAGCCGTTTTTTGAAAGTTCCTTCAGCCGCTCCGTCGCATTTTCAATCACCTCTGACGAATCAGCAAAACGATGTCCCTTCAATGCCATTTTTAACCTTGGAAACAGGTAGAAATCTGGTGGTGCGAGATCGGGAGAATATGGAGGATGTTCCAGAGTGGTAACATTATGCTTGGCAAGGTATTGTTTCACCATTAGGGCCGCCCAGTCCGAACGTCATCATCAATTGTTGTGCGACCGTCGCGAAAACGCTTATGCCACTCGTAAACTGCTGTTTTCTTCATCGCAGAATTTCCGTATGCTTTTTTTAGCATCTCAAGAGTCTCCGAGGGTGATTTCTCCAGCAACACACAGAATTTAATATTGCCACGCTGCTCTAATGACGACATTGCACAATCCGACGAAAGAAAGAAACTACGATCTACAATATTAAACACCGAACGCACGGAACCAACTACAACTGCCTGCTAACCTCAAAAGCACATTCACTACCAGTTATGCCAACCTCACAAACAAAAATTTCCCTTTCAGCTAAGAAATACTTGACTATAAGCGACCATTCCGCGAACTTTTTGACCCTACCTCGTATATTATAAATAAAATAAAATTAAAAATGTTTATATTTATTATTTATGTATCCATATCTGTTTTTTATTACATTAATAGATATATTAAAATTATTTGAAATTGTTTCTGTAGCTGGAAATTAATTTACTTCAAACCGTCGGTCGGTTCGGACCTGGCCACAGGTCAACTTATTATATTTATTTGACAATTACTCAATTAATAAAAGAAATAATTTTAATTAGGTCAATTTTTCAAAAATTCTTTTGTCTTTTTAATACAAATACAATACAATTCAGTGAATTGAATGAAATTGTTTAAAAGGAAAAAATATTGGGTATGGTGACCAATATCCGTTAACAATTTTCATCCAAAAAAAGGTTCACTATTTTATTTGATGTCACATTGCAATGGCACATTTTACATTGAACCCGTAAAGAGATGACAGTAAAACACAAACTGCATTGACATCCAGACTGACACAAACAGATTACAATCCTGACGTAAAATCGGTACAAAGTATCTTTAAAAAAGGAAGAAATAAAATAAAGAAAGACCTCTTAAAAATTGAAAGAGATGATTTCTACTTTTATCCTATAATTTCTTTTTATGTCTAAACATACACATCGTTAGTATAAAATCATAGAAATTTGTAAAAACTTTTAAATTTAAACCAAAATATCAATAAGTATATTAAATATAAAGTGACAGATAACTTAGTTTAATGACTTCAGGAGCGAGTATTATTTTGTCGGGCATGTCAGTTTCCATTTAAGTATTCTTTTGATGACCCGTTAAACCATTTGATTTTTTTTTAAGGAAGAATGGTTACCCATAGGCTCAAAAGTCACTTTTTATTACAAAAGGGAATACTATAGCATTAAAGACTTAAGAGACTCCACATAAAGAATTTTAGCAACATAAACAAAAATATATTCTTTTTTTAGGGAATTTTTATAGAGGTTTTTTATTAGTTTGTAGTTGATGTTAACTAAAATAATTATAATTTTTTTATTATATATATATTGTAATATATAATCCTAAAAAATACATTTTTTATGTATATAAGGGTGCGAAAGCGAGAACTTTCATTTTTGAACACGTGCTAAATTGAAGAAAAAGACGATTGGTCATGGGACATGTGTCTGCACATGTACAGAGACCCATCCATGTGTTCAAGGTGGGGGAAGGAACGAAGTTTTCATTATTAGTGAAAATGAATATTTAGGCAGTCTTGATCAGGCATTGGAGGGAGACACACATATCCCTGCAGGAAGGACATCCGCGGCCAACCCCTTTTGTTGAGAGATGCCGTTGCATATGAGATGTTCCAGCTAAATCCGCAGGAAGACAATCAAGACTCATGTGCGTGAAGTTAGCACCGCCATTTTATAATTCCAGAAAAAAGGCAATTGTGCTAGGTTGTGCTAAGTTTGTGCTACGTTGTGCCGCAAACGCCAGTCACCCATCTCAAAAAACAAACCGGAAAATAAAAAAAAACCGGTTTTTTTGCTGGCACCGCCATTTTGTTTTTCCAAAAAAAAAAAAATTGTGCTGGATACTATCTTGGCTACTAAACATTGTGCCGCAAACAGAACAACTCTGGCTCTTTCCGTTTAGGAGAAAAAAAATATCCAAATTTAATATTATAAGACATAGTATTAAACCTCTTATAATTTTTTCAGAGAGAGAGATAAACAAATTATGCGAGTTGTGCTAAGTTGTGCTGGTTGAATACAACAAAGTATCATTCATTAATAAAATAAATGTTGCATAGCTTGCGAAAAAAATGGCAAAAAGTAAAATAGCAAAAACTGAAAATTTACATTTTTGAATTTTCGAAAGTTGTGCTGAATTGTGCTAGTCGAGTACAACAACTTTCCCTAATGGCACAATTTCGTCAGATCAAAACTGTCCATGGTACAGCCCAAAATAGATTTTGGATTGCCCGCTAATCATTATTTCGATCTTTAATTGCATTTTAATCTCGAACTGTAAGAGAAATTCAAATTCTGCGAATTGTGCTGAGTTGTGCCGACCGAGTACTAAAAGGAACTGCTGATAGTTGTATCGAAAAGTGCGTAGCTTGCCAAAAAAATGGCAAAAAGTCACGTAGCAAAAAATGAATTTTTACATTTTTGAATTTTCGAAAGTTGTGCTGAATTGTGCTAGTCGAGCACAACAACTTTCCCTAATGGCACAATTTCGTCAGATCAAAACTGTCCATGGTACAGCCCAAAATAGATTTTGGCTTCTCCGCTAATCATTATTTCGATCTTTAATTGCATTTTAATCTCGAACGAATACAGAAATCGAAATTCTGCGAGTTGTGCAAAGTTGTGCTGGTTGAATACAACAAAGTATCATTCATTAATAAAATAAAAATTGCGTAGCTTGCCAAAAAAATGGCAAAAAGTCACGTAGCAAAAACTGAAATTTTACATTTTTGAATTTTTGAAAGTTGTGCTGAATTGTGCTAGTCGAGTACAACAACTTTCCCTAATGGCACAATTTCGTCAGATCAAAACTGTCCATGGTACAGCCCAAAATAGATTTAGGTTTGCTCGCTAATCATTATTTCGATCCATAATTGCATGCATCTCGCGAACTATATAATATAATTATATAAATTAAATATTTTTAAAACAAAAAAATATGAATGATTTTATGTATTATTATTTTAATCAATTATGATTGAATTTGGGTTCCAAGCCAACCACTCAGGAATACAATAACTAATAGTTTATTGGAATTTAAGATGACGAATTTCCATATAATAAAGTGGTTCGAAAGATCATTTAATCACCACTATACTAATCGACCAGAAACTAATAATATTCTATTGAAATAGTTTTAGAATCTAAATGTAATACTTCTGACATTATTATTATTTTATTGAGTTTTTACGTAAGTATACTTTATATTTATAAAATATAAACAAAAAATTTATATATATATGAATGGTTAATGGAGAGTGTTTATGGGCCTATCATGTGCGTGAAGCTAGCACCGCCATTTTATAATTACCCAAAAATTACACTTTGGGAAAGTGTTGTGCTTGACTAGCACAACTCGGCAAAAACTTTCGAAAATTCAAAAATGAAAATTTCAGTTTTTCCTACATTTCTTTTTGCCATCTTTTTGGCAAGTTACGCACTTTTCGATACAACTATCAACAGTTCCTTATAGTACACCGTCGGAACAACTTAGCACAACTCGCAGAATTTATATTTCTGTAACGGTTCGAGATTAAAATGAAATTAAAGATCGAAATAATGATTAGCGAGCAAACCAAAATCTATTTTGGACTGTACCATGGACAGTTTTGATCTGACGAAATTGTGCCATTAGGGAAAGTTGTTGTACTCGACTAGCACAATTCAGCATAACTTCCGAAAATTCAAAAATGTAAAATTTCGGTTTTTGCTACGTGATTTTTTGCCATTTTTTTGGCAAGCTACCCAATTTTTATTTTATTAATGAATGATACTTTGTTGTATTCAACCAGCACAACTTAGCACAACTCGCAGAATTTCGATTTCTGTATTCGTTCGAGATTAAAATGCAATTAAAGATCGAAATAATGATTAGCGGAGAAGCCAAAATCTATTTTGGGCTGTACCATGGACAGTTTTGATCTGACGAAATTGTGCCATTAGGGAAAGTTGTTGTACTCGACTAGCACAATTCAGCACAACTTTCGAAAATTCAAAAATGTAAAATTTCACTTTTTGCTACGTGACTTTTTGCCATTTTTTTGGCAAGCTACGCAATTTTTATTTTATTAATGAATGATACTTTGTTGTATTCAACCAGCACAACTTAGCACAACTCGCAGAATTTCGATTTCTGTATTCGTTCGAGATTAAAATGCAATTAAAGATCGAAATAATGATTAGCGGAGAAGCCAAAATCTATTTTGGGCTGTACCATGGACAGTTTTGATCTGACGAAATTGTGCCATTAGGGAAAGTTGTTGTACTCGACTAGCACAATTCAGCACAACTTTCGAAAATTCAAAAATGTAAATTTTCAGTTTTTGCTATCTTACTTTTTGCCATTTTTTTCGCATGCTATGCAACATTTATTTTATTAATGAATGATACTTTGTTGTATTCAACCAGCACAACTTAGCACAACTCGCATAATTTGTTTATCTCTCTCTCTGAAAAAATTATAAGAGGTTTAATACTATGTCTTATAATATTAAATTTGGATATTTTTTTTCTCCTAAACGGAAAGAGCCAGAGGTGTTCTGTTTGCGGCACAATGTTTAGTAGCCAAGATAGTATCCAGCACAATTTTTGTTTTTTTGGAAAAACAAAATGGCGGTGCCAGCAAAAAACCGGTTTTTTTTGATTTTCCGGTTTGTTTTTTGAGATGGGTGACTGGCGTTTGCGGCACAACGTAGCACAAACTTAGCACAACCTAGCACAATTGCCTTTTTTCTGGAATTATAAAATGGCGGTGCTAACTTCACGCACATTCAAGACTCAAAGTCTCCAATGAACTCTCCATTCCTTTCTTTCATGCTAAGTGTTAACACTTTTATAATTAATAATTAATTAATTAACATTGCAATTGCTTAAATATAAATTAAAGTTCTTTTAATTTATATTTATATTTTTTTTTACGGTACCATTCAATTATTCTATTTCATCTTGATTTCTTTTGTTATCAATTGTAATCTTAATTCTCCTAGTTTATTAAATAAATAATTTTTAGTTATAATTTTATATATATAGCATTTTTAATTGAACCTATTCAATCTTATCATTTCCAATATCAACCTTCGTGGATTCAATAACCCATTTAATTATTCTAAATTCAATCCAGAGTGCTACCAATTAATTAAACTAATTTTTTATAACCCATTTTTTCTTATAAAATACCAACCCCCTTATATTTTATATACGACAATATATATATATAAGTATATTTATAATCAGTAGTATTCTAAAATAAACAAAATCTTAACTAGGAATTAGACTTTCTATAACAATTCGATTTCTTTTTTGGATACATTCTCACTACTATATAAATGTATATGTAAATGTTTATGTCTTATCAAATAGCATCGGTCAAAAGAAAATACCATTCCCTAAGGGTCTCCTTCATTTCCATTCAAAGCTTTAGGTCTTTTAGTTTTTACGATCGTTTTGCGGCCTATATACGACAAGCGACTCTCAGCATCCCTCCTTTTATTCTCTCCTTTACTCACCCGTTTGCATTTGAATATAAACTAAAAATCTTTCTACACATTCTCTCCATCCACACTCGTTCGCTTGACTATTTTATTATACGATTAGAGAATAGTACTAATTTGCCTAAAATCTTATATAATAAACGTATGCAATAGAGATTACTAAATGAATTACCCAATTAAGGGAGAA
The DNA here is from genome assembly GCA_963082975.1 of Labia minor. Taxonomy (NCBI): domain Eukaryota; kingdom Metazoa; phylum Arthropoda; class Insecta; order Dermaptera; family Spongiphoridae; genus Labia; species Labia minor. The sequence continues at coordinate 93,500,868 of OY720344.1, read as the reverse complement.
AAAGAATTAATAAAATTTTAACGCTTATAAATAATCCTAAAAAGATTTTAATTTAATAAAATTGTAGCAAATAAGCATATTAATTTGTTTTTCTAAAAAGTTTCTTATAATATATATAAGTATGAATATAGAGATTTATTTTCTGCTTGTTTTTCACGTGTTATCTTACGTGTTTTTGTGAAATTCGAGTCTGGACATTAGGCCACTCATTTTCAAGAGAAATTTTTGGATCTTAGCATGTGTGACCAAGAGTCAATGTTAATAATTTAGATTGAATGGAGGAGTAATCTTTTACCTGTTTCAGTCTGAAGCTCTTTATAAATACCAACATTGTCTTGACTTTTGGTTACTCTTGAGAAAAATTGAAAAGTTATGTTTTAAGAAAGCTATAAAAAGAGACATAATAATAAAAAATATACTGAGAAGGTCAACATATATAAAATTCCTAATCTTTGTTGATAACTTTTTTTTTTTATTTTTAAATAGCTACTCCTTTTTAAATGGAATATTAAGATATCTGATTATTTATTGAGTGATGTGTGATCAAGAGTCAATGTTAATAATTTAGATTGAATGGAGGAGTAATCTTTTACCTGTTTCAGTCTGAAGCTCTTTATAAATACCAACATTGTCTTGACTTTTGGTTACTCAAACTAAGATCTATAATCATAAAAATTTCCTCCTAAAAAATTGTTCTTAAAAAATGGCACCAAAAAGGGCGCCGAAATGTCGGGACTCAAATCTCCTAAAAACACATGAAAATTGCTCAAGAACAAATTTTAATAATAAAAACTTCCACTGGAGTTTTAACGAACTTGTATATAATTTAAATATGAAAGTTTTTATTAAATATTATTTACAATTTAAATATTTCTTTTGTTTTATAATTTACTATTTTATTAATAATAGAAATACTAGAAAGTTTTACCCCCGTCCTAAATATGATTTAAAATTACTTCAAAAATACTAATCGAGCTAATACTTTTTTTTTACAATGAATATACTTATATACATGTAGTATCACTTATGATATATTCAATGCTATCTTTATACAATATCATTTTTAATTATCTATATATGTGATTTAACTTAATTTAACCTAACCTAATCCAAGTTATTTTTTTTTAATAAAATGTAATAAAACAATCGACTGACTAATTTAGCTCAGAAAATAAAATATATATATTTTTTTAACTCACTATATTATTCTTCAAAAAATTAACAAATGTAATAATACTGTCTGTATTACCATCGACCATTGAAAATAAATGAAAATAAATGAAACCAATTCCTAGATTATAATCTTATTTGATACTATTGTTTAATTTAAATTTAAATTTCTGATATTAATTAACTATTTCAGACAAAATATAAATGGTATTTTAAATATATAAATATAAAAATAAAATAGATTTAAATACAAATAATCTTAAGTTATAAACATTTCAATACAATTACAAAATGTCTAATTGGATTTTGTTTCAAATCACTTATTAAAATGAAAATAAACTATCATTAAACTAAATATATAATTTCATTCATTTATTATTTATATTAATAATATTATTTTAACAAATTTTGGTTTGAATTTATCTTTTGTCATAATAATAGATAACCTATCTCCTAATTTAATTTTCAACCTTTCTAAAAACAGATTGAAGAATAAATGACTTATAGAAAAGGTATTACAGATTCAAAGGTAAACCTACCATTATGCAAATAATGAGAATAAAAACAAAACATTTTTTTTAATTCAATAATACCTACGATCATTAATTTACTAATTTATTAATGACAAATGAATAATAATTTAATCAGAAGATTTTGCAAAACCAGAAAAATTTGAAGCCTTGATGTGTTGCAGAGGGCATTAGAAAAGAGGTTCCATAATGTTTATCTTGGCTAAAATCCTGGCAAAAAAGGTGATCGCCATTCTTTGGCCCAGTACCAACAAGGGGCCATTCCCTAAACCCTCATTCCAATGTCTAAGCCACCGCTTCCTTCGTCAGATAATTTTTTCTCTCTTTTTATTCTCTCTTTCTCTTTCCCTCTTCATCTTTCTCTCTCTCTCTCTTCACTCTCCGTCGCCTCTTTTGTATTTATTTGAAAATAACGACCTTGGCGCGAGAAATAAAATAATAATAATAATAATTTCTAAAAAGAAAGAAGGTAGTGGTAGAGGGGATGGATATATCTTAGAAAATCGTCCAAGCATGGACCGGCTAACATCCGGGCGGAACAGAACAACCCAGCAGTTTGTTTGTCAATGGCTATTTATTGCCCACTTCAGTTGAATTTGTTTTTATATATCTTTTCTTCTTCTTTTCCCTCTCTTTCTCTTACCACTCTCGAATAGAAAAAATATTAATTTTTTAAATACTTAAAAATACTTAAAATTGGTAGATAAGATTTAAAAAAAAACTGACAACACAATAAAGATCTTTTTCTTCGAGTAGTTCAGATATATTAGAAATTAGTAAATTATTCAAATTAAACTTTATAAATTACCAGTGGCGTACCTAGGGGGGTGCGGTGGGTGCGGTCCGCACCGGGCGGCACTTATCTTGGGGCGGCATTTTTTATATTTAGTTATAGTTGTAAAAAGCAACCTTTTCATATTTATTTTTTTTTCTTTCTTGAATAATAAATGATTATTATGATTATTATAAGTTTACTATTTGATTTATATAAATTATGATTAACTATATGATTTCGAATATTATTCCTCGGTGTATATAAATGCATTTTAGTGTAAATTTTGAATTCTAATTCCAAGAACAGGATAATAATTTTATTTTATTGTATTCATTAAAATTCGTTGAATTCGTAAACGCATCTTTACGATTTTGTTCAGCAATTTTTCCTAACTAAAATTTTTTGATATCAGTTTATAAATGTTATTTCTTTTGAAAAGTTTATATGATTACTTTGAAGTGATATACCAATATTTTTTTAAATCATCGATTTTTCTTTTGAAAAGCAGGGCCGGCGGAAAAAATATAAATATAAATTTTGAGAGCATTATACACGATTTTTCTAGTATGAAAGCTAGAAGAGTAAATATTATATTAATATGTTTACAAGTGCATACAAATATATGTAAAAAAATTTACTCTGTGTATTAATTAATATTGATTAAATAACTTAATAATTTATTTATGTGCATTAATTTATAAATACCACTATTTGATTGACTTATAATAAAAAGGGCGGCAAACTGGAGATCGCCTCGGGCGGCAAAAGTTCTAGGTACGCCACTGTAAATTACTTTAATTTTGAAAAAACTTTAGGGTGAATATTATTTGTTGAAGTTTATTGCTCCATACACTAAATTAGATCCAAAGGCACTTTTTTTAGTTTGTGCTACATAAAATGTATTTATTGCATAACATAACAAAAAACGATTTAGAATAATTTTTACATTTAATTGATGGCTCATGGTCGTAATTTGTATACATTTACATATTTACTTATTAGACTGTTTTACATTATTTACATTATACATATTTTGAAATAATTTTTATTTTATATATACTGATTAGGAAAAGGCTATATATAAAGAAAAACCAAAGTCTAGTTTTTTTTATAAACCCAAGTGTTATGACTAAAAACCGTTTTTTGCCTTTGAACCTAATTTTGAGCGGGCCCTAAAATAAAACGAACAATAAACCCAGGAGTACTCAAACGTATAATATTTTGATTGAAAATGAGAAGAATTTGTATTCTACTAATTCTCTGATTTTTATGATGTGAGGGAGAATTTAATATACCTTCTTAAGAGTCACGTTGGGTTATACTGGGATTATTGTTCATGTTTTATTTAATATCGGGAGGAATAAACGTGTAGGTTTTATCCAAATTTTATTTCGAATAGATTCAAATATAGGATGGTTTAAATACAGTTTAGATTATCTAAATATTTTTTTTTTTAAATTGTAAGGATATCAAATATAGTCCTCAGGTTATTTACATATAAATGATCAATAAAGAGATTGGATTGCCATACCTAACCCTCTCTTCCTTTGAGGTATTCCAATCATATATAATGGAACACAATAAGCGGCTCATTTGTTGTTATAACTTTAAAGTCGTGTTTCCACAAATTGCTATCTAAAGAAATACAATTTTGAATTTGCAAATTGAATCATTAAACTCTTCCAGTTTGTTAAGATTGAAAAAATTTTAGTGACTATATTTATTTATTGATGTGAAAATGAGACTTATAGTTTGTTATTTTAAAAATACAAAAATTAAATATTAAATGTTTCTATAAATGTTCTTTATAAATTTTTTTAGTGTTTTTATTTAAATTTGTAAAATATTTTCTTCATTAATTTAAGCGATGACAATTTTTTTTTCAATTAATTTTAATAGTATTATTTGTATACTAAATAAATTATTTCTCTTTGAAAATTGAATTTGTCCAATTTAGTAGAAATATATATTATATAGTAAACATAATCCCATATTTTACTAATAAAATACATTTTATCATCGATCAATAAAATAAATATATCACTAGATTGGTTATCAAAATTTTCTATAAAAGAAGATAATAATCCCTCTATGTCATAGGTTCTTAAACTTATGTACTCCACGGACCCCCACTTGAAAAAATTTTTTTTGACGGACCCCCATCACAACTTTAGGTACTTTACGTCATTTTATTAATTAATTTCTGGCTTACGATCTCATAAGGACAAGGATATATGATGAATATTTCTAACAGTGATTGGTGAATAACGATTTTTTTGCATATTGTAGAACACATTTTATTAGAAATTATAATATTGAAGAAAGAAAATACAAACATTGTCATAGCAACAAATCTCACAAATTATAATGGGTACTTACATTAAATTCATATAAATATTTTATAATTTTTTTCAGAAAATATTAAATAAGAAATATTTTAAAAAATAACTGCATCTATCTCATTAAATATAACTTACATATTTAATGAGATGTATGCAGTTGTTTTCTTGAAACAAGAATCTCAATATCTGGCTTAATATTGGAAACTTTTAATCTAAGATCCGGCTCTACATTTAATTTGTTTCTATATTTAGACTTAACATAAAATAGTACCGAAAAAGCTTGTTCGCATAAATATGTTGTGCAGAATGGAATCAAGTGTTGAAGTGCTTTATTTGCAAGCGCAGGATAATCTGACCTGAGAAGTAACCAAAAGTTGCTCAATTCAGTTTTGTTAAATTTTAGTTTATAAGTTGTATCACATGATAATTCCACGAGAATATCTTGTTCAGGTGCAGATAAATGTTTAGCATTTGTAATTTCCATATTAAATGGATCTCTGATCCAGTTATTGCAAGGATCAGGAGTAGAAAAATACTTCCTGAAGTTGCTTTTCAAAGTAATTAAATGTTCAACAAATAATTGACGCGTTTGATTAAGCAATTTTTCACTGGAGCTTTCTATGAAATCATTGAGAGTTGGAAAAGACTCATATACACCGTTCTGGATGCGTTTCGACCACAAGTCGATTTTTTTAATCATTGCTTCTATTTTATCTTCAACTTTAAATATATTTACAACAGTACCTTGCAGGCTCAAATTAAGTTCGTTCAATTTTGTAAAAATATCAGTCAAGTAAGCCACCTTAGCTAACCAGATAAAATCATTGAAACATTCGGTCAGTTCAAAATGCGCATCTATTAAAAACAATCGTATTTCATCTCGAAGCTCAAAAAGGCGAATGAGTACTTTCCCGCGGGACAACCAACGTACATCTGTATGTAATAATAAATGTGTATGTTGACTACCCATTTCCTCACACAAAATTTTAAAAACTCTGGAATTAAGTGGACGAGCCTTAATGAAATTGACAATTTTAACTACTTCGTCTAATGTTCTTTTCAAATCTGGTGACATATTTTTGGCTGCTAATGATTCTCTGTGAATGCAGCAATGATTCCAAACAACCTGAGGCGCAACATTTTTAATAAGAGCAATCAATCCAGTTCTTGTACCTGACATTGCACGAGCACCATCAGTGCAAATTCCAACACATTTTGGCCACTCTATTTCATTTTCGGTTATAAAATTATTCAAACTGTTAAATATGTCATTAGCTGTCGTTCGTGAAGGTAGTGAATCACAAAACAATACATCTTCTTGTATTTGATTTTCAAACTCATATCTAATGAAAGCTAACAAATTGGCATTATTAGTGACATCAGTACTTTCATCCAATTGTAATGAGTAATAGTGACTTTTGCGCACTCTCGATATTAATTCTTCTTTTATATTACATGACATGTCTTCAATCCTATTCTTAACCGTATCATTTGATAATGAAATCAAATTTATATCGTTTGCTGCTTTAGTTCCTAACATTATATTTGTAATTACTTTTGTAGCAGGAAGAATTAATTGCTCTGCTATATTATGCGGCTTTCCTGCTTTAGCAATAAGTAGAGCTACTTCATATGATGCCATTACTGCTTTCTTACTCATACCACCAGATCCCGTCTTTACCATCAATTTCTGACTTGAATTAAGTTCTTCTTTTTTCATTTTAAAAAATTCGATAGACTTACTAACATGCTCGCTGTGCTTTGTTTGTAAATGACGTCTGAGATTAGCAGGTTTCATACTTTCATTGGATAAACTTTCCTGACATAGAACGCAGACTGGTCTTTCCACATCATTGTTGCAAATATAAGTAAATCCAAATGATAAATAATCATCCGAATATTTTCTAGTTTTGCGTTTCTTGGTAGAGTTTGCTGTTGATGCCTCATCATCTGATTCTTTCCGTTTCTGTGTTGAACCAGTTTGTAGCCAACGATCCATTTTATGGAGTAATTTATTAACATTGAACTACAATAATATAAATATAATATAAATATAATATAAATATAACGAATTATTATTTACTAGCTATGTTTTAATATGATTTTAAATGAATGTTTTAATATCATTTTAAATGAATGTTTTAAATCATTTTAATAAATGTTTTAAATCATTTTAAATAAATGATTTAATATCATTTTAAATGAATATTAATTTATATAATAAATATATTTCGTAATTTGATTCTAAAATATTATTAATTTCGTAATTTGATTCTAAAATATTATTAATTTCGTAATTTGATTCTAAAATATTATTAAAATAAATATTTTTTATTCATAAAACTAACTTATACTTACTCTCAAAAACAGCCTTTCTGGGAAATTGCAAAATGTGTTTAGTGTTTTTATAAAATAATGATCATGCAAATTACACTAAAAATTAAAAAAAATTATTAGCTATAATAAACTATTATTAGCTATAATTTAATTATAATTAATTAAATTAATAAAAATAATTTAAAGATACAACTCGTTGAGAAATGAACTTATAATTAACATTAATAAAAATAATTTAAAGATACAACTCGTTGAGAAATGAACTTATAATTAACATTTGCTTTAAAACTGTTTAAAACCCCAGAGTGGACGCTGACAATTTGGGTTTTTCCGGGTAAGACTGTCCCCTCCCCTGGTTTTCCCCAATAACAAAGTGAAAGAAAATTCCCTTATATGCCTCCCCTTCCGAGCCCCTAAGAGGGGTTATTTTAAAGGAACAATCGAAAAATGATTTTAAATGAATGAATGGATGAAAATTCAAATTTTATATATAGTTTTTTATATATGTTTATTTATTCACAAAAAATTAATTGACATAATTATCAATTTAATAAAATAAAATAGTATTATTAATAGTATTAAATTATAGCCGTAATTCTCTAGGAGCATATAGTTAAACAATGAACTTTAAATATTTATATATGTATATATTTTTACGATGATTTTTTTCCGAGGACCGCGGACCCCCAGTAAAGGCTTCGCGGACCCCCAGGGGTCCGCGGACCACAGTTTAAGAACCACTGCTCTATGTTATTGCTACGGGGTAGCAGGGTAGGGTTCTTTTTTAAGCTATTTATTTTTTAATCTTTTATCTGTACACTCAATAATCTTTCGGAAAATTCAAGTAGAATTTATTGATCAATAATATAGAGGATTTTACTTTTAACACATTCAATGTGTAACTTGTTGCGTTATTTATCCAATAGGCTTCAATCAATCTCTTGTCATTATCTTAAATTGTCAACCCTTTTTATATATCGGATTTTTTTATTGTTTATATATTGATCTTTGTCTTTATTGAACGTATTCTAATCAACATTTTAGGGAAATGACACAATAAAAAAAGATCTATAGTCAAAATAATGATTCTAGTTTACATCTACTTTTTTTCATATTAAAAAATATATTATTATTATAAATAAATAATTCTTCATATTTTAATTTATATTTAAATTTAGATATGACAAAAAGCAAAACACATTTGTCTTTTTTTATTTAAATAAATGACACAACAGTGGAGGACAGCAAAAATTTTTATTTAATTATAATCGATACATATATATCATAGAAAGCATAATTACAGGATTATTACAACTCATGTCAACGTGGCTTGGGTTGGGAAGTACTGGTCAGTCGTTACACTTTATCATTCTTGTGGATTTTTGCCGTCTTCAGTCGAGCTTCCAAACCAATGAAGTGCTTTTTATTCATTCTTAACCCTTAACTCCTATCCAATTTCAATATCCTACCAAACCAGCTAAAGTGATGACTAAAGCTAAAAAGTACATTAATATTATTATTTCTTTCTGTTAAAGAGAAAATTTAATCTATAAGTTATTGAAAAAATTAATAATAGGTAAAAACCTATCATGTATATATCACTTTTTTGTTTTCAAAAATCAATTAGAGAAATTTAATTTACGCATTTGAAATTGAGTCAAAATTGGAAAGCTTGAAGAAAAAAATCAAGATATGTTGAGAGGGGATTCGCTCTACTGATAATAGAACACCTTTACCCACCTTGGCTGACAACCGTCTTGATAGGTCTTGTCCTTTTATAAAATGTTTACAAAAGACAGAGATTTTTTTTATTAGAAAATGGTTATTTCTAGTTTATAATTATGGAATAGAATTTGACTTATTTAAAAAAAAAACATTTATACCAAAAAATATTATATATTTGAAAATTAAATTCTAATTTAAAAATGAATTGAATTTTAAATTAATATTTTAATAATAAAAAACAAAATATATTATTTTAATTCAAATATTTTAGCATTGTTATCTTCAGACTGATTACGTCACATGAAACAACCTTATACATACATCGATCAATATACATATTTGATATTCTTATATATTGTGATAATATTGTAGGATGGTTTAATATCGAATGAAAATTATATGACATTGTTATGAAAATATAACAAGCTGTTAATCAAAATGTTTATTGAGTCAATATCATTTGAATGTTTATTTAAAGATTCATATAAGACCAAATTCAGACCATCCTATAAAATATAGATAAACCTATTAATGCCCCTTAATATTTCAAAAGTATGTATCCTGGAGAGTGGGGTGGTGAATGGAACAGTTGGATATTCGATTGGAATTGGCCACCAATTCAATTAGCTCTCCATTATTAATCCGTCATTGAATATATTCAATTGTATTTCCCTCCCTCTAACTCAGGATCCCTACCCCTTTTATGGCAATTATTCAATCCTCCTATCAATATAGGCAACATTAAACAAATAAAAGAACGAAAAGTATACAAAAACATTGACTTTAATTATCCCTAATAAATAGCGATATTGGATTTAATTTTTAACTACTAATATATATATATCATTTATTTTCATTCATTCTTTTATTTTCTATTAAAATGAAATAACAATATCCAATTTTTTTTTAGTAAATTAATTTACAAACAATGACAAGAATCTAAACAAAGATAATTAAAAGCTTATTCTAAATTTTATTGACGCAATACTTCTTTTCAATCAAACAAATCTTAAATTTCATTAGCTAATAAGATTTATAAGGTTAATTATGACTCTCATCGGATACAGATTTGTAGTAATAATTATATTTGATTTTTTTTTTCAGGAACGATTACTATTTGATTAGTGTTTTATATTATTAATTTTTCACTTTCTATTTTCTCGTAGGTATTTCTTTTATCATTCATCTATTTTCTTTTTTATTTATTTTCTAATTTCTCAAGACAAGTACAAATTTCCGCTACTCCAACTCCCACAAACACACATACACACACATTTAATTAAATACCTTAAATAAAATTGCAGACAAAAAAAACAACACAATAAGACAGGATCTGTTACTTTCTCTTTTTTTAAAAACTTTTTTCTTAAGTGATAAAAATGTTTTATATATTGTAGAGGATTATATATGGAGTGGATTACTCCTCTTTTGCTAATAAATATCAATTTATGGTTTAATAATATAAAAATATATCAGATAAATCAATAAAAGAAACACATTTTTTGATAGAAAATTGAATTTGATAAAAATAAATGATCTATACTGTATTATAATTATCAATAATTACTATTTTTATTATTAAAATTTTTTTATTTAAGGTAATGTTAATATTAATTTTAATTAAAGACATTTATTGTAGTACTTGGGTTGCTAAAATGGGCACTACAAGTACCCCCAAATGTGCAGTAAAATTATAATTAAATTGTTTATAAGTCAACGGTGTTTAATATTTAATTTTGTTTTCACTAAGAGCAAAAATAAAAATATTGAGTAATAAGAGGAATGCTGTAAATTTTAATTAATAATTTTAAAGTGAAGAAAAAAAGGAGAATCATGGAAGTAGTTTAAGACACACATAATTCTTTCTTTTTACAAATTTGTAGGGTATTCAGTGATGTTATTCTCTCTCTCTGAATCTGGAAGTTGGATTGAATTCATAGCAGAGAATAATCATTTGTGCATATAATAAATTGAATACCTAATGAACAGTAATAGTATTTGAATAGACCTAACTAATCTTTACTCTCTGAGATTATAACCAAAATATGCTGGTTGAAGCTCATACTCAGAGAAATTATGTATCCTATATAGAGTAATCTAATTCAGACATGCGCAACCTACCGGATCCAGCCCATGATATTAATGTTTGATCCGGTCTTTCTTCAAATTTTGTTTCATTAATTTAAATTTCTGACCAATTTAAAATTAGAATTTAATTTTCAAAGAAATTTTAATTATATATTTGAATTTAATTGTTTGATTTTTTTAAGTAAGTAAAACTCCCTTCCATAACTATTACATAAAAACAATAGTCAATGCAGGTTATTTTCTATCATAAAATGTTAACTTGACTATTTTTTTTTTTTTTATTAAAAAAATTTAAATTTAGTTTAGTTTTTTTTAGTTTAGACTTGTTTTGGTTAAATTGAACATGATAAACTATAAACAAGTGAAATGTTGGAAAGGATTGATTCATTCAATCATTGAAACATATCTTCAAACATTAAAATAAAATAAATAAATAAATATATTTAATAAATAATCAGATATCTTAATATTCCATTTAAAAAGGAGTAGCTATTTAAAAATAAAAAAAAAGTTATCAACAAAGATTAGGAATTTTATATATGTTGACCTTCTCAGTATATTTTTTATTATTATGTCTCTTTTTATAGCTTTCTTAAAACATAACTTTTCAATTTTTCTCAAGAGAATCTATATAATGAACTAAAAAAACTAACAATAACGACATTCAATTTTTTTAATTTCACACTTTGGTGTTGCAATTCAAAAAAGAGAATTATCTTTTAATACAAAAGTTATTAACACCTTGAACATAGCAATAATAACAAGAAAGGCATTAAGCGTTCTAACTTAAATTTTAATCGAAATTTTTATTACAAGATCTTTTTTTGAAAAAATAATAACAAAACCTTTAAAAGAATGAAAATAGTAATTTTTTTTTATAGTTTTTGAACACATAATTGCTGATTATTAATGGTTTAAATCATTGGTTCCCAAACTTTTTTGTGTCGTAGACCCCTTGCCATGTTTTTCGGTTTTGGGTAGACCCCCTAAATTGATTTTGATTTTTTTTAAAAAAAATTTACCCTTTTTTTAGAGCCTTATTGAAAAATCAAAAAATGCTTCAAAAGCCATGTCAGAAAAACGATTTTTTAGAGAGATATATTGGAAAAAAATCAAAAAATGTTTCAAAAGCCATGTCAAAAAAACTATTTACCTTTTTTTTATAAACATATTCAAAAAATCCGAAAAATTTCGAAAAACCGGAGAGCCGGGAATACAGGTAGACCCCGTAGACCCCCATTTTCATTTCATAGACCTCCAAATTTGTTATTCGCTCCCGTGGCCCCCTTGGAGGTTGAAATAGACCCCGTTGCAGTGTGTGTGTGTGTCAATCAGAATGTACTAAAAAATATACTCAATCTTGAGATTTTTAATATTTTAGAATCCTCCGTTTATTTTGAAAAAGAAAAATTTATTTCAAGTGATTTTAAATAAAACGCCTGAAAATATCTTTCTGATCTTGTCGAATGGGTTAATGGGTTGCATAATTTAAAGGAGTTTGAATATTTTTGTTACTTTTTGTTAGATATTATTTGTATTTTTTAACATCCATTGTTATACATACTTCTGAATTGTCTCAGAGAAATACATAATATTTGATCATTTTCTTTCAGTACCTAATTGAATTTTAATCTTTTGAACTTCAAATTTAAAATTTTATCTTGAATATATATATATTTGTATATTAAAAAATGTTCAAAACATTTTTCGTTGAAATCTGTTTAATTTTATGGAGAAAGAAGTGTTTGATGATCAAGACAGCCCCATAATTAATATATTAGATCAGGGTTTCTCAACCTTTTTGGACCAATCGCCCCCTTTGTAAGACCCGCTTCTTAATTCGCCCCCCCCCCCCCTATAATTTTTTACAGATAAAAATTGCATGATAATCCCTAATATAAGGTAGGTACACTAAGTGATACTTAGAGCCATATTGAAAAATCGAGTTTCAGAACCTGATTGCAAAATCATTTGATCTTTTTTTTTTTTAGAACCATATTGAAAAAAATTGAAAAAAGAGGAAATGTTTAAAAAGCCTGTTCGCAAAATCATCTTACCTTTTTTACCGACCGACGATAGTAAGGGAGGTATTGTTTTCACACCAAATTTTATATAAGGAGATTTTTTACATATCACGACGAATCATGCACTTTGTATTGGTTTTATTCCCGAGAAAAATCATTTTTATTAGTTTTTTTCTTAATTTAAAATTATATGACGTCATCCAGCCATTCATGACGTCACAGCCTGGTCTGTACAGCTTGAACGGCTCAACGCATTTTGATGAAATTTGGTATATTTACTTAATGCATCAGTATGATGAATTGATCAACTTTTGGTGCAAATCCAAAAACCGGAAGTGGTAGTATTATCGATCGACGATAGGAAGGGAAAGGTTATTTTCACACCAACTTTCACATGAGGAGATTTTTCTATATATCATCACGAATCATTCACTTTGCATTGGTTTTATACTCGAGAAAAATCATCTTTATTAGTTTATTCTTAATTAAAATTATATGACGTCATCCAGCCATTCATGACGTCACAGTCTGGTCTTACATATATATTATAAATAAAATAAAATTAAAAATATTTATGTTATATGCCTATTTGTTTTTTATTACATTAATAGATATATTAAAATTATTTGAAATTGTTTCTGTAGCTGGAAATTAATTTATTTCAAACCGTCGGTCGGTTCGGACCTGGCCACAGGTCAACTTATTTTAGAGTTGAAAATGATTTCGCCCCCCAAAATCGTATAGTCAAATAATCGCCCCCTTTAAGATGTCGATCGCCCCCCAGGGGGCGATATCGCCCAGGTTGAGAATCACTGTATTAGATAAAGATAGATGTCACGAAATGTTAATCTAAATATTTAAATACAAATATTTATATATTAACTTTTTGTTCAATTTCAGAAAGATAGAATTTAGAAATTAAAAAAAAATTTTAAAAATATTCGTGTTAATTTTATAAATAAACTCATGCAAAAATAAAAGTTATTTGTAAACAAAAAAAAAAGTTTATTTGTTATTTCTTCTAGAGATCAATATTTCTTTTAAACTTTCTGTTTCTTTAAAAGAATTCTTGAAAATATTGAATGTTACTTGAAACAAAAAATCAAACAAATAAAAACAATTGATTTAAATTAAACAAAACGAAGAAATAAAATAATAAACCATTTTCAGATCTGAAATTGATTTAGTTAATTAAAAAGTAATTCATTATATACTCTTTAAAAAATGATAAACAAAAAAGTCAATAGAGTTAATACAAAAAATAACTTATAAATAAATAACTAGACGTTCGAATGATTTTTTTTTTTAAAAAAAAAGAATCACTAAAATTATTCCAAGAAAGCAATTAAAATCTTAAAATATTTACTTATTATAAATAATGTTTGGTTACCTGTTCTATAAATATTTGTAATAAACATGTATTTTGTTTGCTTAATATAATAGAAATAGATTTAATTAGCATAAAATAACACACATATTAAGTTAAAATATCCATCAAAATGTTTGATTTGGATCGATATGTATATACCGGTTTGCATATAACATCATATTAAATAATCGAAGGCTTATTCAAGATATTTATTCATGTGCATTTGTTTATAAACAAACAAATGAATAATGCCAGATTATAGTGTATATTTCTTTTTTTTTTTTTTTTTGTCATTTTAATGTGCGCCTTTAAATAAACAGAATAAACGTGGTTTCGGTATTTTGGGACCAACACACCAATCCAACCGCCTAATAGAATTTGTTCAGAATCGATTAAATGGCATTGTATTAAGTGACCAAAAAACACCCTATGCTGGTTGGCCTGGGCAGCGTCCGAATTCATCCCCTCTTACTCTCTTGACATCCAACTCAACCCTCAGACTGGCTATTAACACGGCTACGCTTTTGTTTTCCTATGAAATAGTGGGCTTTAAAGCTATCACGTCATTTCCTTTTTCTATGGTATATATATATATATTAATGTCCGTTTAAAAATATTGGATCTAGATTTGTATAAATGAAGAAAATATAATAGGACAACGCAAACACTTCCTCAAAGATGTGTTTAAGAGAAAAAAGATAAAAAGTTTTAATAAATAAGGATAATAAAAACAAAAAAAAAATCTAATTCGAGAAATTATTATATTATTATCACACATCACAATTATCTAAAATTATTTTAATAAATGATATTTCTTTAATTTTTATTTGAAATATGAATAAATCAATGATGTAGTATAATGTTTTCTTTTAAAATTTTTTTTAATCATTAAATATTAATTTTATTTCATTTTTTTTTTGGATATATAAACTTTTATAAATCGTTATTAAATTATGATAATCGGGAATTGCCGGTTGTATTATACGGGTGTGAGGCATAGTCTATGATCTTGATAGACAAGGGAAGTAGATTTAAGAGTATTTGAGAATAGGATTCTTTGCATCATTTATGAGCCAAAGAAAGAAAAGGTCACAAGGAAATGGCGGAGAATGCATAATGAGGAATTGCATGATCTCTATGCATCTCTAGACATAATTTGGGTCTTAAAATTGAGAAGGTTGTGGGCAAGACACGTGGATTGAATGGGCGAGGAAAGACTAACGAAAAATATATTGATGGGGAGACCGATTGGGAAACGTACGGGTGGAAGTCCAAGGATATGGTGGGCGGACAATATAAAAAGTGACGTAAGAGAGTTGGGAGAAAATAGAAGTTTGAGGCGTGTATGTTAGGATATGAACACTGGAGAAATGTTTTTTTTATTTAAATTTAAATTAGAATTATTATGTATAATAATTTATAATTTTTGTTACAGTAGTTACACATTTTAAAAATGGCTTTTCTCATTATTTTTAATTGTTTTTCCTATTTCCTTATATATCATTTCTTATTTATTAAAGTATACCTTTATTTTAAAAATAGAAACAAAGCATTTTTTTACTATGGAAAAATCTTCTCATTAAAAAAAAAATCTCCCTTTAATTTAGACACCACTGATATATGAAAACTTTTAGAGACTCTTTGTTTAAATGTTTTTGTTTATTTTTATGAAATATGATGTCGTTAGGTCTTTTTTACATGGTTATATTTGAATGATTGACATTAACGGGAGCATTCATACAAATTTATTTAAAAATAGCCACAATTTCTTTATCTTTTCCTACATTATAATGATTAGATCATATATTTGAATTTTTTTTATTATTATTAAAGCAAGCACATATTTTTATTGAATAAACATTAAATTATTAAAACCAATTAAAAAACTTGTATAATAAATATATTACATATTTTTACCTATATTATATAATAATATATTCATTTTAAGAAATAATATTTATATAAGTTCTTTTTTTATCATTCAAAAAAGATTCATATACACTCAAATTTACTAAAATGGAGATTTGATTTAATATTTCGTGAAATATATGTAGTTAAGTAGTTTAATTTATCTGTATAATATTATATATATATATTCTAACTATTATAAATATTATTTAAATGTGAGTTATTATTTGTAATTGCTTATAAATTTTTAAAAAAATTTGTAGATTTTTTTGAATTCTAATCATTACTGTTTACTCATTGGATTGAGTTATATATATATATATATATACACTCACTGAATAATCGTCCGAACGGTTTGATAATGAAAAATATATATATGGGAGGAAAAACAGAGGGGTTAGATTTTGTTGGCAAATTCATGTTTGAGGGTTGAGTGATTTTGGATGATGAACATGTTCCACTCGCAAGTTGAAAAATGTCGTTAATTCTTATTTTGAGTTAGGATATCGATGTATACCATATATCTACGTATACATCTATGTATAATATATACCATTAGTATAATAAAAAAAACAATTCATGCCTCATTCTAAAACCACATCATGATATGCCACGAAACTACTATTTATGATATTTTAAAAAAAAGGTTCATTATAGAGAGCTGATATCTTTTGAAATTTTAAAATTTATTATTCATAGATTTTTGGTTTTTATATATTGTATTGCAGATTTATTGTTTTTAGCAAGAAAACTTTCATGTTCAAAATTAAAAAGAACAAATATTTTTTTAAAAAAACAAAATAGATTATAAGTCAATTAAGTTAAGTTAATTAATTAGAATAGGATAAGGCTCTCACACACACATAAATTACTATATCAATGAAACATACAAAAATTAATTCTTTGAATAAACTTAAAGATTTTTAAAGGGTCATGAAAGTATATTTATTACTATTAACGACTTGAATTGTGTTGATTTAATACGTTGTTTATATTGTATATATATATACCCCTTAAAATAAAGAAATACTACAAGCTTTGAAAATGACTAAATAAATAAACTTGTCGAATTATTTCACCCATTAAATATACAATTATCAAATAATGAAATTAAGAAACGTGCAAATTTAGATGCTCTTTTATGAGTAAACTTAGAAATATTTGTGAATGATAAACTAATAATGAAAAGTCTCTTTTTACTCACCCTTTTCCAGTGATTTATATTTTAGCTATTTACTTTATAGACAAGATTGGTTTAAATTTGAAAATTCTTCGTGTATTTTTATGCTTTTACAAAAACTAATTAATCAAAGTTTAATTTAAAACTTAAAAACAAAATAAAATAGATAAAAAAAAATTTCCTATCTATCGTGTCCAATTAATTTAAAATCTCTTCAATTTTCTTTTGTTCCCTCTTACCTATATATAAAAAAATGAATGATGACAGACTAACATTATTTTGTTTTTTTAAATCAAATATAAAATTCCTTTCTCGTTCACTCATGCATGCACTCTAGTATTTAATTGGAAATTTAAAAATAAAATAGAGATAGAAATAAAGAGAACAGGAGAGAGTGAAAGAAGTGGCCTGTAACAGAGTTGACCGGGAGGATTGAAAGGGTGGAGGGTTGGAATTAAATCGTCATTTGTCATTAAATGAGGAAGAGAAGTGGTAGAAGTGGCGAGGTCATTTGCTAGTTGTTCAGCACCGGGTTTGTCATGCAAAAGCAATCCTTGACAAATTTCAATTTGAATAAAATCAAAGGTGTATGTGTTTTGGGTGGAAATTCATTTGAACTTAAATGTTTTCCATTTAAAATTAACTTTTTACACCATCAAAATCTTATCAATTAAAATAGAAAACACACGTGAAATTATAAACGAATTCAACATTGAACCTAATATTAATGGAGTTTCAAATTAATTTTCTAATTTATTTCTTTTTTTTCAAATTACAATTTATAAACCAAGTTGTTTTAATAATGATAAATTTCGTAATTATGATATAAAAATCATTCAAAATAAAGAGTCGAGCTAATATTTTTTCATCAGTTTGAAGGGCTTTTTAAAAGAATATTCTATTTAAAATAAATAGAATATCTAAACCATACTTGTCTAAAGTGCGGCCCAGGGGCCGCATGCGGCCCAAAACCCTTTGAGATGCGGCCCAAACGCAAATTATGAAAATATTTAAATTTACACATTTCTACTAAAACAAATTATTGTTTGCAATGTGGCCTACGATTGGTCATAGTTTAGACACCCATGATCTAAACGAATTAATAAGAAAATTTCGCAAAAATTGTTTCATAGAGAGTATATCTCTCATGTTGTTGATATAATATAATTATATAGTATCCTATTTTATACAAAATCATTCTTAATAATTTATAATATAAGTTACATTATATGAGTTTTGGAAACAGCCAAAAGTCCCAAAGGGCTATGTCGGGACTGTACGGAGGTTGTCGAAGCAATGTGTTTCCAAAACAAAAAAAAAACACTCAAAGGACAGCGATTCGATGACAGAACGACTAAAAGCGAGTTCCAGGATTGTTTCGATAAGTGGAAACATCGCTGGAACCGTGTTATTTAATCAAGTGGGGATTACTTCCAAGGATGCCACCCGCCCGATGATCCAGAATAATGCCAGCGCGGAGATATAAAGGTAGGCCCGATACTTTCCGGACAGACCTCGTATATATTTGAGAAGATAGTATGGAGTTAAAAAAAATAATAAAAAAGCAAAATGTGCAGCATCGTACACGTGGCGGAAGTGAAACTTCTTAGAATCTAGAGAATAAGAGAAATTTTAGTTGAGAGTGTGAGTGAGAGAGAAATAGAGAAAAATAAAGGGATCATTTCGAAAGACATATAACAGTATAAAATTTTCGTAACAAATATTCGCTTTATTATTACCGACCGACGATAGTAAGGGAGGTATTGTTTTCACACCAAATTTCACATGTGGAGATTTTTACATATCTCCACGAATCATGCATTTTCTAAACAGAAAAAAGTATTTTTAGCATGATGTCTGTCCGTCCGTCTGTCCGTCCGTCCGTATAGATGTGTACAGCCTGAACGGCTCAACCGATTTTGATGAAATTTGGTATATTTACTTAATGCATCAGTGGGATGAATTGATCAACTTTTGGTGCAATTCCGGAAACCGGAAGTGGTAGTATTAGCGACCGACGATAGGAAAGAAAGGGTTATTTTCACACCAAAGGAGATTTTTTTATATATCACCACGAATCATGCATTTTGTATTGGTTTTATCCTCGAGAAAAATCATATTTATTAGTTTTTTCTTGATTTAAAATTATATGACGTCATCCAGCCATTCATGACGTCACAGCCTGGTCTTTCATATATATTATAAATAAAATAAAATTAAAAATGTTTATATTTATTATTTATGTATCCATATCTGTTTTTTATTACATTAATAGATATATGAAAATTATTTGAAATTGTTTCTGTAGCTGGAAATTAATTTATTTCAAACCGTCGGTCGGTTCGGACCTGGCCACAGGTCAACTTATTATTATTATCTACTCTATCATCATATCTACATTGCCTGTACTATTGTCGGTTGGTGCTTCAATTGGTAATACTGATATTAATGGCTTGTGATAACTAAAATAAGATATATATGTTCGTGATTCTATATTTTCTATATAACGTGTAAAAACAGCATCTATTGTAGTTCCAGATTTTGTTGTTGATTCCTTGGGATCGTTATTTAGAAGCAGACCAAATGTTTCTCGAAGAAAGTTGATCAACGGCAACGAATCATCAGATCCAAAATTTACATTAAAATCTCCCCCGAGAATTAGAGGGATTTTATCTTCGCCTCGTTCAAGTGCATTAGCACCTGTGTGGCTATAAACCAGTAGTGAACGGTGTATGAAATAAATAATATCGTCTAAATTTTGGTCGTTATTTTTTTTCGGCATAGTGAAATCTGTGGAGTAGAGAAAAGCAGTTTTAAATGCAATAATAATTTTAAATTGATTTAGTAGTGTTAAAGTAATGTTGAGATTCGGATAAATAACGTGAATGGTCATCGACGCACATAACTGTATGTGTTGGCGTGTGAATCGCCGACCATGTTCACACACACAATTACATGCGTCGGTATGCGTGCACGCTGTATATTTGACTTGAGAATTTTAATTATTTCACGATATATATATATATATATATAAATATCAATTTTTCTATATGACTTACATGTATAGCAGCGATAGGTAGAAATATTTATCGATAGCTCAAAAGTAATATGCCTCTCTCACGTACTGATGCTTAGGTAAAGGTTTACATCCGTGGCTCCGAGATAGAAATGATTGTCCCTAAGAGGGCGTAACCAACGACCACGCTTGGCTTTAGGTCAAGACAACTCAAGAGATGGCGGGGCCTTCACCATTGTGTTTGCTTTGCTCAAGTAGATATCGCAATTAAATACAATTTGAATTTAAATATATATTAATTTCAAAATTTGCCTAAACATTTATAAAAATAAATATACATATGAAATACGTTTAATATTAAAAATAAATAAATATACATATGAAATTTGTTATTTTTTAATATTAAAAAATATTTAATTTGAGATTAATTATATAAAAAATTTTAAAAAATTCAAAAAAACTTAGCTATAATATTTGACATATGATAAGGTTAATTACAATTTTTTAATAGACATCCTTAATAAATAGAAAAATAATATTTAATTATAATCTAATCAAAGAAAATAAAAGTTTGAATCTATTTGATAGTTGATCTTTTTACATATAATTAATCTCAAATTAAATATTTTTTAATATTAAAAAAAAATAACAAATTTCATATGTATATTTATTTTTATAAATGTTTAGGCAAATTTTGAAATTAATATATATTTAAATTCAAATTGTATTTAATTGCGATATCTACTGGACAAGGTGGAGATCTCGCCCTCTTTTGATCATAAGTCATACTAATTTTTAATTCTTTGACCCAGTAGAGGCTGAGAAATATTATTCCGCGTCAAGGCATGCGCGCCATGGACTTTGGACCTAGCGAGTGGGTATTAGAACGAAAGATCGCACAAAAGGGAGACGCAGATAGCCTCTTTCTCAAGAACGAAAGACCGCACAAAAGGGAAACGCAGATAGAGGCTATCTCATTCCCACTCGTTATATCTATATCTTTTTTCTCTCTTGCGTTACGAAATTTCAATTTTTTTCTCTCTTGCGTTACGAAATTTCAATTTTTCAATTCACTCTCCATTCTCAACCAAATGTCAGGACGCCGCTAAAGAAGTTTCACTTCAAAAATTAAAAATCATTATAAAATGATGAAACGAAACAATTTGCCTATAATCATAAATTCAGTTTTACTTTAATTATACTTTTATAATACTATTATACTATTATTATTATTATTATACTATTATTATACTATTATGTTCTTATTGATAATAAATTGATAGATTTTTACAAATTATGTCAAATAGATAAATTATCATTATGTAAATAATATAGATACTATATAAAAACATTTCGAGTATGCAGAATAATTATTTATTTATTTGTATATATAAAATAATTTTATTTATTAAAAAATATTTTATGTTTGATCATATTTATTAATTTATAAAATAAATGGATATATATTTCATGATAGTAATAATTTTCTTAACATATACCATTCGCACTGTCAGAGATAATAATATATACGATTTAAAAAAAAAATATATTGAACTTACTATAAAAAATTGCTATATCATTAGTTTCATGTTTTTATTTCTTTAAATAAATGAAAATGTTTAATTATGTATTTATTATTATAAAATTGATTAAATAAATACACTCACATCTTAATTTTTTGAATAAAGCAATTAAACGTTTTTATAATGACACTTTTATTTTTAAAATATGGTAAAAGTTATGACTTTTAATTAAATAAAAAGTTGACTTATTTACTATATGACATTGTATTTTAATTTTAATTAATTCTAACGTTTAAAATTTTGAAGAAAAAAAAAACAGGAATGTCATTTAGAATTTAAAAAGTTAATCGAAAATGCCTTATGATAAAATATATTTAATTACATATTCGTTCACAATTTAAATAATAGGAAAGAGAATAAGTGAGAGAGACCGCGAGTATAGTTACCTCGCTTTTCAAACAAGTTCCCATTTGACTACCACTCCTCCCTCTTACTTTTCTCTCTCTTCGTCGTCTCACAACACCCCTCTCCTCTCCCAGGCGTAATTGGCCTTAATGTACGGTACGTGTATGTCTATTTGGAATGGAAAACGTAATTTAAAACGAAAATTAGGAATGGCGGCGTATATAGAGAAGTAGTAACCGCAGCCACTCACCTTATACAGCTCCACCGGAAAATTATAAAAATTCAGCGATGATAGAGAAATTTTTCGTAATAAGACATTATTTGTGCTTTTTTTCCTCAATTAATTATTTTTTTTTTATTTTTCAATTATTTTGAATTAATTATTTATGTACATATTGTTGGGTAATATTTTAGTGGTTTTTTTTTTCGTTTTTTAAAAAATATTATAAATAAAGATTTAAAATTTTTAATTATCTGCTATTTTAATAGTATTTAACAAAACGGTAGTATTATAAACCTCTGACTTTTGTACGTCCAACGCAAGGACAACGCCTATCAAGTCGGTAATATCAATTAGGTGTCCTATGATCAGTAAAACGGGTCCTATCAACCTTTACCTTGATTATCTTGATCGGAGGCGCTATCAAGTAGCTTTCCCAATTTTAATTCCGGAGGCTTGGTTGACTCTGTCCCATAGACCCCAGCTAGAGAAATTCTCTTGCCAGGCCCGGGACTTGAACCCGGGACCACGAGAATGGGAGCCAGCTACGCTAACTCCCACACTGTGGCGCCTCTTTGGTGGTATTATTCTTTATGTATTTATAAAATAATATTAATCATTCTTGTAGTTTTACTCTTTTAAAGAGTATTTATATAAAAAAAAATATATAATAAATACTACAATTAATTCTATAATATATTAATAATTAAATATTGAACAAATTTAGAAATTTTTACATAACCATAAGCAATGAAACCTCAGCAAGTATATACCTAGCTAGTAATTAATCTATTACAGTACCAAAACAAATGTTAACATTAGAAACTATTTCGTTGCTTGCGAGTAGGAAATAACATTAATTAATTAATATTCTAAATACAAGTGTAATTTTATTAATAATAATGTCTAACTATAATAGTATAGTGTCACATTGTGAAAATTATCAAATGGATAAATGTCTTTTCCGGCAGCCATTACGTCAAGATGCAATTACCTATACGTCACAAGGGTTGTAGGATGTGGCGCGAATATTTTAATTGTAATAATTTAAAAAGGATTAACAAAAATTATAAAAAAAAAGATGTCAACCCCCCTATTGTCGCATATATGTATATGTCTTGATAAATTGGTATTTATTATAAAAACTTATTATTATCCTAAGCATATAACATATAATTATTTTAAAATTGGAAAACGAAAAGAACAATATTCTATTTAATATTTAAATTTCTTCGAAAAAAATACTTTTAATAATTTTTAGAGTTTTATGTAAATTTAAATATAAATTCAATTCCTTAATTAAAGCTTTATAAAGCTTTATGAATTCATATTATCTGCATTCATCCGATTTGTGGATAGAGAACATTTCACTAAAGAGAATTTCACTAGTTCTTAGTCTTGTTACTTTGACTTAGTTCAATCATGTATAATGACAACCAGGATGACAAGACTAGAATCAGGGGCAGTTGACTTAACCAACTAGTTGCTTAACTTTCTAGATTATATATAATCCAAGGAAATAGACAGATAGATCAATAAATAGAAAGATCAATCCTTTCGAAATCATCCCATCAAACTAATAACATTAAAAAGTAAATTTAATTAGAAATAGAAATTAAATACGATTTTATTTATTTATTTTATGTTCATTTTATAATAATAATATTTAAAGATCTATTAAATTAAAAGCTTCATAAAAATTTAATTAAAAGTACGCTGTAATTTTATTTTTATATCTTATCTCTTCCCCTCAACACCTCAGTCAATTTTTAATTTTTTTTTAAATTACTTATATAAAATAAAAAAAATAATTCTTATTCTCATAATTATTTATTCTTATTTTTTATATTAATTAATATTATTATTATTTAGTTATAACCTTCTTATGTTGATCTCTTAGAAGTTAATTTTATTTGTTCTTTTGGCTCTAGAGACCTAAGCTTATATTAACCAGTTTATATTTGTATTTATATTTGAAATTATTGTGATCTTGGGTTTGAATCTTCCAACTTATAAGTTTAGTAGATCAACATTTCAACATTTAGTTAAATTCTTGCTAAGGGTCTTATAGTTAGAATATCTACTAATATTATCTAAATTATTATAGAAGTTGATACTTAAAATTAGATCACTTTATAATTAATATAAATGTAGCGGTAAGAAAAATTAAAATATTATGCGAAAAAGCACAATCTAATGAGTTTAAAAAATCAGAGAATGCACACATATTCAAAAATCTGTTAATAATAATTTTATCTCGGGATATATCATATATGTAGATATATCATTATAGATTATTAATATAAATTTTATTCCTCAAGGTTTTTAGGTTCTAAGCTATCAACATTAAAATTTAGTTTGAAAATTAAATTTAAAATGACACTATTACGAATATTATTATTAATATTATATCATAAATTAATCTATTATCTGTTTGAAATTTTATTCAGATATTTTATATAATTGTAATTAAATTAGCAGTGTATTTTTCAGTTTTTATCCAGTAAACAAATAATTAAAAATAAATATTTATGATTATATGGATTAATTATGAATTTGAAATAAAATATCTAATATAAGATAAAAATGTTAATATTGAGAATTTCTTTAAGATACTTATAAAATATTCTATAGAAATATTTTAGATTTATTTAAACTATATGTAAGTTTCTATATAGATTCAAAAATACATGAGTAAATTAAAACAACAATAATAATAAAATGATAATACCTGAATAGAATAATTAAATTCAAGTTTTTATATATTTAAATAATTATAATTATAATATAACAACGGGTGTTCAGCTAATACAAATGTTATGAACCCGGAAAGCCTGCAGCCGCTAGATGGTGGTGCAGGCGACAACGGTTGACTCTTCAGGCGCCCAATAGATGGCACCGCAAAAAAAGAACGCAGATCACCCCCCCCCCCCCCCACAGACCTTCCGAAATCCCTGCAGTTATTTGAATATCAAACTCGACACCCAGATACCATCCGTGTCCATACTATCCGAAAAAAAACCAGCAAACATGGTATTAAATGTAAGTAATTTTTTTATTATTGAAATTACTTTATTATTTAATTAGGAATTATTTTTTATTTGTCGATATATTTAGAAATTAATTTTATATGAAAAAACACATTTTATTTTAAGCGTTATATTTTTTTTTAGAAATTAATCAATTTTTATTAATTTAAAAGTCTAATTAAATTAATTTTTATCATAATTAACTAATCATGTCTTTTTGTTTTATTAATCGTTGCAAATTTTATCATAACATAATCTTTTATATTTCGTTTGTTATATAAAATAAATTTACCGAATAATATAAATATTAAAATTTTTTAGACATCCCACATTTTTTTCATTTATAAATTAACCCAAATCTACGTAAATCAGTTGTTTGATAAACTTAGATGATTAAAAATGCGTTGGATTAATTATTCTTAGTTAATCAATGATTAATGGATTTCTTGTGATCTTTATAAATAGTAACTTTATGGAAATAGAAATGATTATTTATTTATTTATTTATAAATTTCCTTCTCGCTAAGAACAATTCGTATGTGTTTCTCTCGTTTCAAATATTTACATTGAAGGGAATTTTTAATCCATACATATTAAATATTAACAAGAATATTATTCGTTTATTTTATTTATGTAAATTACATAAAAGATGATGGAGTTTTCTGTTAATTTAAAAATTATTTATTTGGATATAAAACTAACATTTTGAAAAAAGTATATTTGATTGCTGTAATGTTAATTTTATATCTCAATAAATCATTTTTAAATTCCCAATATTCATTCAAAAAAAAATTTAAAAATACCTCCTACTATCGTCGGTCGGTAAAAACGCACACACATGCCCGCTCTGCAGGCTTTTTGCTGGCTCTTAATACTTCACAAAAATAGCATTGAGTGAACGCCTCTGTTAACGGATGCTCTGTGTAATATAAACAATCTTCTGTGAATATCTTGACATGTGCTCACTGTTGTGGTTAGTGATGTCTCTTGTCGTCAGGTGTTGCTAACGTCGCTAATAGAGGGAATTTTAATATTACATATATTATTGATTTCATTATAGATTTTTAATAAACTTTATTATATAAATAATTATAAATACATTTAATTTCTTTATTTTAAAAATACAAATATAAGGTTCTATTTAAAAAAAATGAACAATAGAATTTACATATATTCTTTACTTAAATTGAAATCTTGCATTAAAGTTTCTCAAATTGAAGTTATCTAGTAGAACACTAGTAAATAAATCTTATTGTTAGTGAAATACTGTATACTTATTCGTACTGGGTTTACTACTGAACTCCGCCTAGTTAAATTGGGTCAAAAAGTCAAATGACGGCTCTACTAATAGTTCTACTCTCAATTGTACTAGACATATCAACTAGAAAGAAAGAGAGAGAGAGAGAGAGAGACTGAAAAGTAGAGAGAATTCAAGGAATGACATGTATAATATATTTTGAGAACTTGTATAGTTAAAAGTTAGTAAAAACAAATAATAATACTAAAAAAGTGAGTTATCGTTGCTTTCACTTTATTATTATTATTATTATTATTATTATTATTATTTTTATTATTATTGCATAAAACTTTCATTGGAAGTTTAGCATAGATAAATTATTTGAAAACAAAAAAGTAGAAGTTGAAATTCCACCGGTGAAGAAGATTTTTCAACTCTCACTAATAGAAGGTGGAAACAGAAGCAAGAGTAAGAGTTAGTCTGTTAATTCATTTTATTGTCTAATTATATTATATAAAAGGGCAGGAAGCATGAAAAGATAATTTCCTTAGTGGAAAATATCCGAGGCCACCCCCATTAGCAACTCAACCTACGTACTCCTTCTATTTCGGTTAAACTGATAATACATTTTTCTTAGACTTTTGTTATGATTCTTTAAACTTTTTTTAGCTGAGAATTTGAAAATTTATTTATAATGAAAATAAATACATAGATTGAATAAGAATAGTAAGTCATGAGGGATGATATTATCAAATAATATCATGTTTGGCAATCTTTCAACGAAGTTATCTTGTCTCTAGACAAGAGGCATAACTATTCGCGCGTTGACTTAAACAACTATTTAAAGATAAGCTCATCATTCGTGCCATCAAATAATTTAAATAAATGAATATATAGATATTCTATAAAACCTTTCAATCAATTTCAGTAGAAATCTCATTGTTTAATATTTTTAAGTTTATAACTTTTTAAAAACCAAATAACTATTAAAGTTTCAAATTTCATTTTTATAATTTTATTATATAAATTTTTATAGAGATAAAATGAAATATCTTATCTTATTATGCTAGCTAAAATTGTATATATATATGTAAATGGGTTCTCAAAAACAGCTCAAATGAGTTTTTTGAAATTCTCACCAGAGATAGTATTTATAAAGAAAAATTGAGTTTTATTGATCATATCTCTGGGAAAAATTATCTTCATTAGTTTTTTCTTAATTTAAATGTATATATGTGACGTCACAGCCACCACCTCTGAGATATATATCTATTCTTAAAATAAAATTAAAAATATTTATATTATATCCATATTTGTTTTTTTATTTCATTAATAGATACATTTAAATTATTTGAAATTGTTTCACAACGTTTAGAAGATTTATCTTTATTCGAAATATAGGAGAATTAAATGACGTCATCAATTTATTATACAGCGACTCCGTAAATACAAAATATTATTTTCTAGCTGTTCAATCAGTATATTAGATAAAACATTTATTTGTTTTTGTATTCTTACTTTTAATATATTTTAATTTAATCAGAAAATTAATTATATATTATTATTGTAAATGTTATATCTATCTATCTCTGTGCTCTACGGTAGTCGAAAGTTCTTGGCCGCAACATCCACATTTCTAGAAGTGTCCCTTCATACATTGTGAATCCACCCATAATAATATCTTACTTACTTGAAAATGAAAATCCAATTATGAGATCAATTATTTAAAATTATTTATTCATATAATCTTGAATGTTTTCAGTGTTTTATAAATAATTTAAAAAGGCCAATAAATTAGAAAATTAAAAATATAATAAAATATAAATATAGATATAACATAAAAAATAAAAACATAAACATTCTTTGAATGAGAACATGTAGATATCAAATTTTAAATAAGTTGACATGTGCAGGCGCAGAACCGACCGACGGTTTGAAATAAATTAATTTCCAGCTACAGAAACAATTTCAAATAATTTAAATGTATCTGTTAACGTTTAAGGGGTGTATGTTTTATGACTATTTTTTTTTTTAATTTATATTCTTTTAAATTATTTGAATGGCGAGTAGGTGAATCGGGTATTAATATTACCAGCCAAACCCAATTGTAATAAATAATTAAAACATCTGGGAATGCTTGGAAGCATTACTATCAACGAACTTTTATTCACATTTATCACAAAATTGCATAAATAATTCCAATTTATATGATCTTAATATATTGTGAGAATTAGATAAATAATGTAGATAGCAAAAAATATTTAAAAATAGATATTTATTTAAATGAAATAAAATTATTTAATTTACAGAATGAAAATGTCTGCAATAATGTCTAAACATTTTTTCTTTATAATTTTACATTATAATAACACTAATTACAGTAGTTATAATATATGGTTAATTTTCAACTTTGACCATGTTCCCAACCGAATTTTAAAAAACCAAGACCACTTTACATTACACATTTTTAAGCTTTACTCGAATCCAAAATCAAAATTTAAAAAAATCGAAAATTTTTGGCGACAGACGCACAGACACACACACAGACACATAGATATATAGATTTTATAAACGAACTAAAAGTTCGTTGAAAATTGTAAAATTTTTAAAGTATATAATAATAAATTGTATAAATTTGTTAAAGGGTCGGTGTCCTAGGTATATATTTTATATCAACAAGCCTACTTTTCTGTTTGTATGTTATTATTTGAATGGCGATTCGGTGAATCAGATATTAATATTACCGGCCAAACCCGATAATAAAGAATCATTTTTTATTGACCGAATGATGGCTAGGTGAACCAGGTATTATTATTGAGGACCCCAGTTCCATTCATTTTAATCAGATTGATGCAATGATGCAACATTTAATAATTGTAATAAATAATTAAAGAATTGTACATCAATATTTTTTGTCCCAGGTATTGAAATGAAAATCAATTTATTTTAATTAATTTGAACATTTTAGGAAACAAATTTTTAATGGGTCATTTTTAGAAATCCCATTTAACTTACTTACTTACTTACTTCCTCTTCTTATTAGGCATCATTGCCTGAGCTCTGGGGAAGATTGTATAGAATCCCGCCAACGTTTATTCGGCCGGCCGGGCCTCCTGGATCCGATGGCTCTACCATACCTCGCCAACCTGACCAGCATGTTGGTGTTCATTCGAGTAATATGCTCGTCCCAGCCACGTCTTCTTCGCTTAACCCAGTGGACTACATCCTCAACCCCGCACATCTCTCTCACGGCGTTGTTTCTGACCATGCGCGTTTTCCCAACAATAGCGCGTAAAATTTTCATCTCTGTTGTCCTAAGGAGTTTCTCGGTTCTACTGTTGTCAGCTCTGGTTTCTGCTGCATAGGTCATGATGGGCCTGATGCAGGTTTTATAGATCCTTGCTTTGCTCTGAATATTCAGGTGTTTGTTTTTCCATACTGTACTCCTTAGACAGCCTGCCATTTTCGACGCTTTTAATGTCTGTCGGGACACTTCTTCGGCCAGTCCTCCATAGCTTGATATTTCCACTCCTAGGTATTGATAGATTGATAGGCCACAGGTCAACTTATTTTTAGTTATTCTGAAATGGACAATTTCTAAATTATCTCTGATCTTAAAAATAAGTTACATATTTTTAAAATATAAATTTAATAATCATATTAAAGAATTATTAATTGTTTTAAAAGTAGTATTTTCAAAAAAAAAAGAAAATTAAACAAATTATCTCAATTAATAGAGGAAACCAGCCAAATCCGGACCCCCTGCCTAAAGCGGACCCCTTAGTGTACTGACGCTGAATTGACCTAAACTCTAGTGGCAAAGTCTTTAAAATGAAGTTTAGGCTTCCTCCACACTGTAGTCGAGCTTTCGCGTCACCCGCATTATTGAACTATTAGTTGTCAGCCATTACGTGTTAAGTGAGTTTCAAAAGTTTTTTCTCTGTGTGTGTAATGCATTTTTAATCATTTTGCCTCGAAACTGAAAGGTAATTCATTTAACATTTATATATTCTTAAATGGTAAGGTTGTAGGTATGTTTATTGCTTAAGCCATATGATTTGAGCTTTTTGTTTAAAAGTTATTGACATTCAAACATTTTGACCACACCGGCCTAATTCGGACCCCCTTATCTTGCCTAAATCGGACCCCCTTATTAATTGGTTGGAAGAAAGCAAGTATGCTTTTTTACGTCCCAAAAACAACCCTTATGAGATTGTCTGACATAAAGTATGGTACATTTCAAGAAGCGGTTCAAACAAAGCGAGGTAGACCTACTGTTTTAACCAAATCCCTTGAAGAGGAGTTAGTACATTACTGTCTTGCCATGGAAACACCCAGAAGTTTTACAATCTTTTAGAAAATGTTTATGATAAAAGTAAATTCACTCCTTACAGAATATATAACGTTGACGAAACTGGAATTACTGTGGTACAATCCAAGGTATCGGATATAATTGGTCTTCGAGGAAAAATATTCGAATGACCATAAAGGAGAGCTATGGGTCATGTATGACATGTGTTCATTGTGGGCCCATGTAGACTGTTCTGGAGCAGATAAGGATGTTTACATTTGTGAATTTTGTATTTTGAATAGAATCATTTCTACATAATCATGTCATTTCAGACGAACATAGACTATCTACAAAATTGTTTGATTTATTATAAAATACGAAATTTGTATGCTTCCAATTTAATAAACATATCCTGGGAATATGAATATATGGTTTTTTATTGTTTAAAACCCTTTTTAAATTTAATTTACGAGTTTAAAAATATTTCCTTGAGGGGTCCGATTTAGGCAGGTTATTTTTATTTTGTAAAACACTGGAAGGTTTTACTAAATATTTTTTTAACCGACTAATTTTTACGAAACAAACGAAAATTGTACAGTATATGGTAGAAAACAATATAAGACAAATATTTAGTAACACAAAGCCTGAATATATAGTAGTTTTATATTTAAAAAAAATTAAAAACAAAAGGGGGGTCCGATTTTGGCTGGTTTCCTCTAATAATAATTACTAATAATAATTTTATTAGATATATATGTATGTGTGTTAGACATAAAATATATTCAACATTCAATATTAGAATATATAACTTTAAGATATTTATATTTTTTCTATTTACTTTCCAACTATATTATACCTATAATATATAATCGAAGGAATATCTTAAAATTATCTATATTCTAGGTCAAAGTCTTTTTAATAAATGTAATCTCGGTTTGAATTGAATATTCAAAATGAATATGAATGAAGACAAATTCTGCATATCTAACAGAAATTGGGTTGGTTTAATGAAGATAAGAAAAAAAAAATAGAACGAAGAGACGAGTCAAAGACAAACAAAAAATAATAAAAAAAAAATGAAAAGAAAAGAAATGTGAAGATTTGAAAATAAATTGGAGAGAATCGAATAAAATGAAATGTAATCCTCGTCCCACACTCTTTTTTCATCATCTACATACATAGAAACACACACACATATATATATACATTATTCTTTTCATCTTTTTTTGTTTTCGATTCTTATAGGTAGGTTTTTATTTATAATTTTTTTTTTATTTTACTAAACAAAGGATTGACTAGTTTACAATTAAATACAAAAGAATAAATAATAATTTCCAAAATTTTGGTGTTATTTCACTAAATTTTATTTTAAATATTAATCATAAAAATATACTATTACTACCTATATATAAAAGGAAATTTATTTTTGAATCTACAAAAAATGAAAATCATTAATAGATCTTGAAAGTTCAAATAAAATTCTTTATCTATATTATATTATGTTATTGAATTCTGAAAACCTTATCTAAAAATTTATCTATCAATAAAAGAGAAAATGATAAAAAAATCTGGAGTGTCTCCACTCGACTATCTCGCAAATTTGAATTGGATTAATTAACCTATATTATATTTAAATTAAATCTAATTAATTGAATTATAAATTAAAATTAATAAATAAATTTATTAAACTAGTGCGTGTTTGGCTCTTTGTTGATGGCACCACGTCACGTGTTGGCGCGTGATTGCTACTCATCGTGTTAAAAAATTAATTTCGATACTTTTTGCGAAATCTTGTCTACATACACACATATACACACACACACAGACAGACAGACACTTTTCTCAACCTTAGTGGAAAGACCTTCAAAACGTATAAAAACATCAAAATCTCGACATGGAAAATTTTCGTGATCTTAAAACTATCTCTAGCAAGACAGTAAAAAAATATAGTTAGATATATCGGAATTTAACAGTTTTAATTTTATATTCAAATAATAATTGATTATATTTAAATCTGGATTTTACAGTTAATGACAATATTTTTTTTTAATTTTTTATATTTTAAGAATAAAAATAATCGTTTGCCCTTTATATATTCTATACATATTCTTTGTATGTATTGAGGGTAGATTGTCATTATTTTCCCCTCCCACTTATGGTTGGTTAGATATGATATGATAACAAAATAAATGCAATCATCTGTCTGTTGAATCTCCTACTAAACTCACGAGAATAATAAATAAGTCCAACTTCCTGCCAATGCCTCACCATATGTTTAATGTCTTTTTTTCTCTTTAAATTAAGACATTTCACGATAGAAATTAATGTTTTTCTTATGTTAATACCCCCGTTCATTTTTCTTTCTGTCGGTCAGTGATTTGGTTTTATTTTTTTCCTTTCGATGTTGTTGTTGTTGTTGTTGTTCCTAGTACCACTCCTGCTGTTGCTACTGTTGCTGTCAATGTCTGCCCTTTTTTGCTTTACCCTCTCTTTAAATGGATGATGTGAGAATAACAATTTGGCGCTGGGGCCATGTCTGTTGGTTCGTTGATTTTCATTTTTCTACACCCCCCCCCCCCACTCCCTCTCTCTTTTTTCTCATCCCATTCATTGCCTCCCTATCCCTCTTTGTCTCATTTTTTTTTCTCTCACTTTCTCTTTTATTTTAGAATAATTTTGCTTTTGTATTTAATTTTTTTTCCCGACTGCGCTTTGAATAAAAACTCTTAAAAGCTTGGAGGGCAAGAACTAGACAAGTGGTAGAAATGAGGGTGATGTTTTTTTTTATTTTGATAAAGGTTTAATGACGGGAAGCTAGTATGATAGATAATTATTGGGAGACAAAGAAATTGTTGAATCGGTTGCATTTGGTTTTCAATTAAATTAAATATTAGTCATTATTTTAATTCTCAATGACAAAAATATGTATATATTTTAGGCACTCATCGCACCCATGAAAAATAAATTAACAAAAAAATTGGAATAGACTTTATGGTTATAGCCCAGTCATATTAGGTAAATAAGCTGTAAATTGGTATAAATATAAACCTTTGTTTTGTCGTTCTAAATGTTGTCTCAAAAGTCAATTGAACGTTTTCGAGCGACAACAAGAAGACGACGAAGATATGGCATATTTATTGATAAATAAAAATGTATAAAATATATTCCCTTATTGTCTTTTTAATTAAAAATATAATTAAAATATATATATTCAAGAATTAATAATATACTATAGTTAAATAGTTAAAAATAAATAATTAAAATACAAATAATTAAGTTACTTATTTTAATAAAATATAAACAATTCATAATTAGTACATAAATAATGGGCATTGTTTAATAATTATAATATTTTAATAAATAATTAACTTTATACAACGTACTGATAACCGTAACTCACGCTTGACCTTCCATTAGACCATATATGACTGTGCGCTGCGCACTCTTCGTGCTCTATCTCAAAAACGATTGATCATATGTAAAAAAAGTTAAAACAAAAGTTGTAGAGAATTTTATACTCTACAACTTTGATAATAGGTGCAAATTTCATTTAAACAATAGAAAGCGAGATATTCGCGAAAAACAGATTTTTATGACCTTTGGCCTTCAATATCTTAAGACGCGGACACGATAGCATTTGTGACTTTTGAGACAACATTTAGAACGACAAAACAATGGTTTATACCAATTCACAGCTTATTATCTCTCATTCCGAGGTGAAACCCCTAATATGACTGGGATATTAGGTAATGAGAAATCGATGCTCTACGGTGTTCGGGACTATAAGATACCATACTAACTTTATTTAGTCTCAATTTATGAAGACAGAATCTTTCTTTGTATTATTAATATAAAATTCAAATTAACAATAAACTAAATACATTTATTTTATTTTATTATTATTATTATTATTATTTTATTTTTAAAATATATTGTAATATATTTTTATAAATAAAAAACTATGTTAAGTTAATCAATACCTTTATAATATATAATTTCACGAAAAATTGCTTTAGTAACCATTGAAATTCATTTCGCAACCTTTAACATTAATCATAATAGTTGAATAAATTGTTTGTTTCTCTTTATTCTTTCGCAACGGACAGTTAGTTTGTCT
This sequence comes from Labia minor, assembly GCA_963082975.1. NCBI lineage: Eukaryota > Metazoa > Arthropoda > Insecta > Dermaptera > Spongiphoridae > Labia > Labia minor. Next base: position 93,465,582 of record OY720344.1, on the reverse strand, counting down.
CTAATGAGTGAGAGGGGGAGAGAAAGAGGTGAAGAGTCGACAGTCGACCCAACAACACAATCAGTGGCAACAGTAATTACATACAGCCACTTCACACTCCAAGTGCTAGTTGACCTCTTCAACGTCCATCAACAGCAGCCACTCGACCAACAGAATATGCAAAGTGAAAATTCAACTCATTCATATCTTTCACAACCCACGCCTCTCTTTCTCATTTCTGTGTTTTTATCTTCTAGAAATATTCTTCAAAAGAAAATTATTAAAAAAAAAAACCAGCTGAGAGAATAAAAAATTATTTCAAATTGATAAAAAAACAAATAAAATTAATTAAAATCGAAATAAAGAATTTAAAATATTCAAGTATTTAAATCATTGAAAAATATTTACACATAATATAATAAATTGTTTATAATTTGATGTACAACTTTGCTTAGAAAGTCGAGGCTTTATTGTGAAAAACTACAATTCAAAATATTGTCCATTGCTGTCCACTGCTTTCTCCCATCTTTCGGGCAGCATATCCCATGTCATCTTTTGAGACAATCTACGATCGATCTAATTTTTCATTTCTTCATAAGTGCTGGTTAGCCAGGCCATGTGTCATTGATCGAAACAAGGGATAGTCAGAGGGAACAATATCTGAAGAATACGGCGGGTGGAGTAAGACTTTTTTTTATTCAGATGGTTATTATTTATCAATTGTTTGTTTTTAATTTGTTTACTACGAAACTCGGTAGTTGTGATAAGACGCGGAGATCTAGTGACTCATTTAAGGTAACTAGCAAGAGTCAGTCTTAGTTTACAGCAAGTAAATTTATATATAGGAAATGACAAAATACGAACAATTGATCAAGCTTTAAAAAATATTACCCGCATAAATTTAATCTCTATTAATATCTTGCTGAAACGTTTCGTTCATTTTTACAAGTAAACTAGATAGAAGAAAAAAGATAAAATCTTACTTTCAATCAGTTTCTTTCTGTCTATTTGAAACAACTAAAAAATAAATATGCGGTGGGAGAAGATAGAAAGGCGAAAAATATAAGGGTAGGGAGAGCGAGTGGGAAACGTCCGCTTGGAAGACCAAGGACGTGGCGGGTGGATAATGTGGGGAGGGACGTGAAAGAGATGGGAGAGGATAGGGACTGGAGGGTTGTGGCTCAGAATAGAAATACTTGGAGGGGTGTGGTTGCTGCGGCCAAGAACTTTCGAGTTCCGTAGAGCCGCAGAGATAGATAGATAGAAATATTCTCATTTTTTATGTGATTTTCTTCTCTTTAAGATGATTAACTTAAGATCTGTCTGATCTCGTTATTTTTTTCATCCATATAATCATCTTCTTTGTTTACCGAAGCCTTTAATTTTTTTTTTTTAGATAGAAATTACTAGAAATTATTTTCAATGATTAGAGATACTGAAAGTACCAGGATAGTAGATAATAGTTATTTGACTACACGTTAAAGGGATATCATTGCAAGAACCCTCATAATTCAAAAATTGACTATTAATAAAGAAACAAAAAAGAATAACATTTATAAAAATCTAATAAAACACATAAATATTAATTGCATTGATTTTAACAAAATTAAATTGTTTTTACAATAATTACAATTTATTAATTTTATTTTACAATTGAATGGATATAATTAAAATTTAATTTTGAAAAATAGAGAAAGTAATAAAAAAGTAGTATAAAAAGTCTAATTTGAACATTAAGTTTTCATTTAATGTATTTATGCATTTTATTTCATTTCAAACATTGAATTGATCGAGATTAAAAACATCACAAGCACGATAAAAAATTGATTACACTACAAACATACATACCAACAAAGGGGGAAAAAGAGAAGTATACCCCTACCATTGACTCTCTTTCAATGGGCATAGATATTTTTCTGTTAAAATGTTCCAATCATAAAAAAAGGGTTACTGCCTTCAATTCAATATCTGCAATTGCTGTGTATATTTTTATTCGGAAAGCTGATATCATTTTTTTTTTTTATAAAATCAATTAATAAAGTAATAAGAACAGGGAAATTTTTTAATATTGTTACTTGGATAGCCCATGGATAGTATTTACTGACAAACAAGATAATAAATAAACAAAATATGCCTCTGTTTTTTTAAGTGGTCATTTTGTTTGACTTGAATAAATATATTTTCAATAGATAATAATAGGTATTTTAAAAGTTGTGAATTATATTATAATATTATATTAATATATATTATATTATTATATTAATTACATATATAATTTACTCTTTCTCCAAGTTGAACACAATATTAAAATTGAACACAATATTAAAATAAGTTGACCTGTGGCCAGGTCCGAACCGACCGACGGTTTGAAGTAAATTAATTTTCAGCTACAGAAACAATTTCAAATAATTTTAATATATCTATTAATGTAATAAAAAACAGATAGGCATATAACATAAATATTTTTAATTTTATTTTATTTATAATATATATGTAAGACCAGGCTGTGACGTCATGAATGGCTGGATGACGTCATATAATTTTAAATCAAGAAAAAACTAATAAATATGATTTTCCCGAGGATAAAACCAATACAAAGTGTATGATTCGTGGTGATATATAAAAAAATCTCCTCATGTGAAATTTGGTGTGAAAATAACCCTTCCCTTCCTATCGTCGATCGCTAATACTACCACTTCCGGTTTCCGGATTTGCAAGTTGATCAATTCATCCCACTGATGCATTAAATAAATATACCAAATTTCATCAAAATCCGTTGAGCCGTTCAGGCTGTACACATCTACGGACGGACGGACAGACATCATGCTAAAAATACTTTTTTCTGTTTAGAAAATGCATGATTCGTGGAGATATGTAAAAATCTCCACATGTACTATCGTCGGTCGGTAAAAATGAATACATTTTATTAAAATATAAATATTATATTACAGATCTGACCTAAGATTCAAAATTGAATAATTTCCATTATAGTGATTATTGGGTGGTTAGTTGTTTAACCTGAATATTTATTTATTTTACTTTTACTAGGATAACCCATTTAAAGTAATTTCAATAGGTTTATTAATTCTTTATTTTTTTAATACATTATTTATTTATTAATCTCACTCGGTATGGTAACATCAATGAGCTTTAATAAGATTTAAAATATATATTAACATTAAAAATAATTCTCCTTTTTCATTAAATAGTTTTTAAGCTTTTTTTATTGTTATTAATTAGCCTATTTATCTTTGTTGTAGTATCTTTGTGAAAAAATATTGAGAATACTTCAGAATCTTAGTGAAGAAAAATATCAAATAATTTTAATTTTATTGAATTAAATGAGCTAACAATCTGTTAGGAATCCAGTTAATATTTTATCATTAGATTTACAAACAAATCCAACCTAAATCAGATTAGTTCTTCAATTCCATTATCCAAGTGTCTCCTTTATAGACCATTCCATGCCTTAAATCAAAAATCTAGTATTATAGTATTATTCATTATATCTATCTATCCCTACAACAAACAATCTCATTTGATATTTGATTTAGAAATTCAATTTCTATTTAGGTATGATGAAATGAATTTCTATGCAGGTAGTATGAATTATAATTCATACTACCTGCATAGAACTTAGTGTATAATAAGTAAGTTTATTTTATTTTAAAAAAATTTTAACAAAAATAAAAATTGCTTATTTTTCGTACAGAATTTAATATAAGAAATAAAAAAATTATTTTATTATTTCTCCTAAATCATAAAAAACAAAAGACTTAATATAAGATTACTAGATAATTGTGAAATTTTCCAATTTGACTATTATTTAAATATAAAATAAATAAAAATATTACTCAAATTCTAAATATTTGTTATTATTAAACTAAAAACAAAATTTTTCATTTTTGTATTAATTTTAATAGTGATTAAGAAAATTAAATCCCAAGGTGAGCGTGACACTCAGTTGCCTGAGACACGACCTCCAAGGAGTTAATCGGGCCTGGACCGAAAGTAGGGAAAAATAGGTCAAAAAATACATACATAGGGCCCACACACGTGATTTTTCCAAAAAATAGGGGTGTCAAATTCTTATGTAAAATAAAGGATATTTTACTCAAATTTCGTTTATTAGCATACGTTTTAATAGCTTAGACTCCTAATACAAAATACACCATTTGCACCGTATATTTCACCAGGGAATATATAACGCAATTTGTGAAATTTACTATCATCAGAGGTTGTCTTTTTCATTTTGCTCAATGCATTTATAGAAACACCAAATCAATGCCAGAAGTTTTGAAGCTCTATAATGATATAGATAATCCTGACAACTCCACTCATTTACGAACTCTTGCAGCTTTGGTTTTGGTACCACCATCAAAAGTCATTGTAGCCTACCAAGCATTAGCTGGACGACCAAGAGGGCAAAACTTCGTGATCTTTTTTTCTTTCTTCGAGCGCACTTGGCTAGGTGGACAATTTTTGGCTGGCTTTCGACATTGGAACATTGGTACATCTACGATGCCACTTTGATGGGTTTGCCTCGAACAAACAATTCATTGGAAGGTTACAACAATCCTCTTCGTTCACGATTAGGAGGTTACAAGACATCAGTATGGGACCTGATTAAGCAAATCCATATTGAGCATAACCTTATCTCTTTGGAAATCTGTCGTGATGTTCGTGGTAAGAAGCCTGATCCACCAAGGAAACGATTCAGCGACTCGCATGATGAGCTTCTGACCATAATGAAGGCAAACCATGAAAAATGGGACGCTAAAAAACCAGATGGAACAGATGTGATGACACCAAGCATGAGGTATAACTTCCTCATTCAAGTGTCTTCGGCTATTCATTATTAAATAAGTAAAAATAAATTAGGGAAATTTTTTATTTAGGGATTTATTCTTTTAGGGATATTTTACATTTAGGGATTTTTGATTTAGGGATTTTTACATGATTTCTTTCAAAATATCCTGCCACTACGGGCGGACGAAAAGATTTCGAAGTTTTTTATAAATAACTCCTTAATTATTAAGTTTAGGTAAAAATGAATATAATGAAACTTTTAGTAAATTCGATTCCTTATAAATTTAATACGATAGTATATTTCTCATAAAAATCGGTATTTATTGAGAAAATCAATAAAATGTGCTTTGACACTTCTTTAAACTACCCTTACTTATGGTCCGATCTTGTCCAAAAACAATCCAATCCCCACCCATCATTCTCAAAAAAAAACATCTAAATATCAAATTTCAAAACAATATCTCATTTTGTATAGACGTAATCTCGGTAACGAACGGTTGGCCGGCCGATTCAAAATTTTTTTTGCAGTTTTGGATTCAGAACCGTCTGAAAAGCGGAAATCTCGAAAAATCTCGGAGCAAAAATTTTCAAAATTTTCCGACCATCGTATAAGCCAGAGGTGGGCATTAAGTCGATCGCGATCGACTGGTGGACCGCCGAGTCATTTTAAAGTGATCGCCTTTACTCATTGCCTTTTTTACTTAAACTACTCCTTAGCATATAAAAAATTCCATTACTCGGGGAAGAAATAACCAAAAATATAAACGAATTGTTTTCTATAACTATTGAGGAAGATGAAGTTCTTCTCCTTCAAAATGACATAATTTTAAAAGCACATAATTCAGATCCTACAAATATTTTTTGGAATTTAATGGACGAAGTTAAGTATCCTAATTTAAAAGGTCTCGCATTAAATTTAACATCGTTCTTTGGCTCTACCTACCTATGTGAATCTGCATTTTCTACGATGAATATAATTAAATCAAAATATCGCTCCCGTCTTACAGACAATCACCTCGAATGCAGTACAAGACTGGCAGTTATACACCAAGATTTACTAAATTAGCAGAGGATATGCAGTGTAAATCTTCTAATGCGGACAATTTCACATGACTTTATCTTAAATAATAATTCGAATCAGAATATTTCTTATGAACTTGATATTTTTATACTTTTATAATCTTTAAATTTTGTTTGAAAATATATACCTAAGTTCCTTTCTTATTCTATTTTTTTAGTTACCTATGTACATTTATACCACATTGTTTATTATTATTATTTTAATAAATATCTGGTGGACCGACATATTGTAAAAAAATTAGAAGTAGACCGCATCCTAAAAAAGTTTGCCCATCCCTGGTATAAGCTATCCTCATTCCATGAGGAAAGCTAAAATGATTTACTTATAGCTGGAAATAAATATTTTCTTTCTAAAACTGTGAATACGATTAAATAAAATACAAAATTAAATTTTTTTGCCAGAATTTGTAAAATCAGTGTTTCATTTACAAAACTTTTTTAAATATTTAATATAAAAAAAAAATCTTAATGATAATTTGTCTTTGAGAGAGCCCGGGGGGGGGGACTCCGCCATAGGAAGGTGGAGAGGCTAGTCAAACCCCCCCCCCCCCAGGATCAAATCCTGGTTGCGCCACTATCCCCTCCATTTATCTAATAATCGAGTATGAATAGTATATCGTTGTCAATGATTCCTAATATCTTCTCCATAATCCAATCCTATAATTATAAATATATGAGTATTAAATAAATAATAAAATTAAATTACTGAATAATTATAATATATAATTTCTTTTTTAATTGGTTTAAGCGTATCATTACTTCTAAAATATACTATTGTTAGATCATAACTATCTTGGAGAATGTCATTTGATTTAAATATGTAAATATTGATATAATATAAATCATATATTAATAATACCCCATATTTTGATGTTTTGTTCTCAACAAATTGTTCTTTTTACCACGTTTTTCTTAGCTTGCTTTCTTGTTTGTTTATCTGTTCGCGTCAAATCTTGCAATCGAAATTTCGACCACTTCCAGTCATCCAATCGCTCTGAAACTTTTCAGAGTTATGTATTCTGGATGACAATACAATAAAATAACACATTCGTAGCTTGCAAGTGTTTAATTAGAGCATAATTAATGAATATTTGTATTTTGTTAACTTAAAAAGGAGAAACAATAATAATACAACAAAAGGCCCTTTCCAAAACTTACCTTTCTCAATACATAATACAAAAGAAGAAAACAACAAAAGGGACTTTGTCAAAACATTAAAAATAAATAATACAGATGTCCATAGTCCGCTTGTTTAAAAAAATATTCAAGAGTTGATTCTAGTATGTATTAAATATATTCAATATATTAAATATTAAATATATTATTTTTGATCTAAACGAATAGAGAATGGATTTTACATAAAATTTGTAATCATTTCACAAATTAATAATATAATAAATGACACATTGTGAATTGACGATAAAAATAAATATATTTCATTAGATCTTATTTTATTATACTAGCAAAAATTGTATAAATATATTTTTAATTTTCTTTCGAAATTAATTAAAAAATTTTAAAATATTTTAAATATAAAAAATATTGATACAATATCTAATACAAAAACGAGGCGGGATGCAAATATAATACATTAATTAATAATAATAATCAAAATATTAAAATCCGTTTAAATAAGAAGTTTGAAAAAATGTTCAGGTCGCTCCCCTCCAACTAAATGACAGTCCTGATCGTATGTTCCATGCTGCGAATTAAATTTGGATTAAGCATCATAAATTCTAAAATAATAATTAAATAAATTTCAAATAACGATTAGATATTTATTAAATGAATTACTAATAAATAATATTCAATCTAATGAAATAAAGAATCTCTATATATTATATACACGGTAAATGTATTAGAAAAAATAAAAAGCCATTTTTTTTTTATGAAGAATTTTGATTTTTTTAAATTATAATTTCTGACTTTTGATTGATTACATTTAAAATCATTTTAAAGTTATAATTTCGTCTTTACAAAGAGAGATAAAAAATTAATAAAATCAAAATATTGAAAAAATATAATAGGGAGGTAGAAAAAAGGTTCAAACTCCCCTCTTCTTATTTTTACTTAACGGGTCTTCTGATTGGTTGCCTGTTTCGACACACCTTTTTTCGACTTAAACGCCACCCTCAATTTCCTTCAGCTATCATTTGCTCTCTGCATCTCACCAAGTCATCATTAGCACTCTTGCTAACTGAGTGTATTTTACCACGTTTTTCTTAGCTTGCTTTCTTGTTTGTTTGTTTGTTTATTTATCTGTTCGGGTCAAATCTTGCAATCGAAATTTCGACCACTTCCAGTCATCCAATCGCTCTGAAACTTTTCAGAGTAATGTATTCTGGATGACAATACAATAAAATAACACATTCGTAGCTTGCAAGTGTTTAATTAGAGCATAATTAATGAATATAATTTTGTATGGGAAAATCAAAACAAAAAGTGTAAATATTTAAATTTGAAAAAAACCGTTAAAAACCCGTTAAAAGAATAATATAATATGTATAATATTTAAAATGTAAATAAATTTGAAAGAAGGTATATTAATGTTTTGTACTGTAATTTAGAAAACAAAATTTAAATTTATGATGAGTTTTAGGCAATAAAGAATTAAAATATGACAAATTTAAAAATTTCTCTTTATAATTCAATTTAAATTTATTACTTTCAGGATAATAGTATTTCATGACTATTAAAGTCAATCAAAAAACTTAAAAGTAGTATAGGTCAAGTGAAATCGATTGCAATATATGAAGACTAAAAAGTAGAAAATAATACTTTATATAAAAAAAAAACTTTTTTAAAAAACCACGTTTTTAACGCACTAAAAAGAAGAAAATAATTTTTCTGAAACCCCATAGGTACTGACATTACAAACAAGAGATATGATTTGAAGAAAATTTTCTATAACGTAAAACGTGGGGCGCAACTATGGCTAAAATATTCTGTATCGTATAAAAATTTATAAATAAATGTTATTAGGTACAAATTAATAGGATAAATGAATTCATATTTTAATTAGCTTCAAAAAGTAAAGCTTATAACTTATCGAAATTTTTAAAAGAGGTAAATTTAAATGCATAAATTAAATTATAGGATTAAATTCCTTTGGTGTCCTGGACATGTTGGTATCACTGGAAATGTCATCGTTGATGGGTATGCCAATCAGGCTAGATTAACTGGTGAATATCTCAACTTAGCTTTCCCTGTCTCGGACATTATGCCCTTTATTAAAGAAGAAATATATAAAAAATGGCAACTTGATTGGAACCAATCATCAAAGACGAAAGGTAGTCATTTTCATTCATTGATGCCATTTATATATAGAAGACCATGGTTTCACAATACAAACATTTATAGGAAAATTATTACTTTAATTCTAAGATTAAGATTCAATCATGCTACCACCCCACATAAACTTTATCTATTTAACTTAAGAGAACATCCATTTTGTGATTGTAATAATGAAATAGTGGCAGATATAAATCATTTATTTTTGGGATGTAAAAAAAATAAAAAAGCAATTGACTCCCTTTATATAGATATTAAAAGTATAATTCAACTCCCTATAAACATCACTTGTATTCTATCTTATTTACAAAATAACTTTGAGTCTTTTAAAAAAATTTTTCTTAAATTCATTATTAAATCTAATATATTTATATAATATAATCTTATATTTTATTTAATAACTTAATGTTACTCTATATTGTCATATATTTAAGTATTTAAACATCATGTAATGTAATGACCAAATGGGTTAGTTCCCGAGGTCAATATTTTTCATTTGTTGTCTTTTTTGTTCTTCTGTTCTCTTGTTATTAAATAAATAAAAAAAAAAATTTAATTTATGAAAAGATTACCTTTAGATTACTAATAATATTCACTTTTAAAAAATTCTGATAAAAAATGACATCCTAACAATATTCTGGTAAATAATATAAGAAATTTAACTTGAAGAAATCTAAAACTAAATTTTGCTACTGCAAAACTTCTAGCAAATATTTAATATTTATGTTAATAAAATTTCTAAAGTGTAAATTGAAGATGTTTATTTAATATTAAGGAATTAATTTTCCAAAAAAAATTTACATTAATAAAAGTATTCTGTTGGATTACTAATAATATTCCCTTTTACAAAAAGTCTGGTAAAAAATATAAAACTTAAAATATAAATCCATGGATATTGAAATAAATTAATCAAAGAAATTATATTGCATTTAAAAAATTTATTATTATTTGCGCCCCACGTTTTACGTTATAGAAAATTTTCTTCAAATCATATCTCTTGTTTGTAATGTCAGTACCTATGGGGTTTCAGAAAAATTATTTTCTTCTTTTTAGTGCGTTAAAAACGTGGTTTTTTAAAAAAGTTTTTTTTTTATATAAAGTATTATTTAAAACGAATCAATCGGGTCGTTGTCCAATATTTTTACCATCCTGTTTTGTCAGCGGTTGTTTTGTAACTATTTTTATTGTTGGTGTTCTTTTTTTTATTATTATTAAAGCTTAAGTCCTTCATCCGTCAGGTTTGTTTCCTAGTATTTGTATTTGGTTTGTTCAAGTTGGCTGGTCAAATGATGCCTTCCAGGGATCTATCTATGTGAGTGGGAGGAAGAATAGAAGTTGAATCGTTTGGCAAATCGCTCTCCAATCAACAAACCAACCATCATATTGATTCTTTTAAAATAAAATAAATAGATAAATATATAAGAAAAACATTAAGTATTTTATTCAATATTTATGACTTTTTGATTTTTAATTTTTCTATTGAAGATTTTTGTGTATCATATAATATAATTAAAAAAAAAATGTTTAAATAAAAAATCTATAATATCTAAATATTATCAAATAATATTTATAAATTTTTAATTATTTTTATTTTATTTTGTTACAGGTAAAAGTTGCTACTTTCATTCAATTGATTTTCGACGACTTATTAAAAAGTAAGCATTAATCAATAAGAAAAAATTTTAAGTATGTTTATACACAAATATGCAATTAATTTTTAACACGATTTTACTATATAAATAAATTATAGAAAATTTATTGAAAATTAAGGGTACCTTATAAAACTAATTAATGATAATTTAATTTTGGTATAACATAAATTTTAATTAAGCAATACTTTTACTCTAAGCATTTATTTCAATATGTAGTCAAGACAAACTTTTTGTTTCAATGTAACAGTGTCAATCCTTTTAAAGTTTATAAAACCTCCTTAAAATTAAAATCTCTGGTTTGCATTAAGAATTTTATATTCTAATAAATAAATAGTTACTGAATATACAATAAATAATATTATTTATTGTAATATTAGATATTCTTTAATAATTTTTAAAATATTTATTTTAAAAAATGAATATAATACTTTATTTATATATAACTTGAATTTTTGGCATACACTATTATCTCTTTAATATACTCAAATATGTATAGATAGAATATATATATATAGTTGGGTATAGCGAATGCAAGTGACAGTTGTAGGATTAACATACAATGTACATGCTTAAGACCCGCCCCAATGACGTCGTGTGGAATAGTATTGTACAAATGGGTCATTGGAGCTCACTACTACATGGACAATGCCTGCGTACCCCTATCCAGAGAGACATTGAGGGGCGATATCTCTCTAGCTCACTCTCTATATCTTATCTTATTATGCTAGCTAAAATTGTATATATGTATTTATCTATATATCATGGTTCTCAAAAACCGCTCTAACGATTTTTTTCAAATTCACACTAGATATAGTATTTATAAAGAAAAATTAAGTTTTATTGATGATATCTCTTGAAACATACAGCTTCATTATTAATTTCTTAATTGAAAATTATATATTATATGGAAAACGTCAAAATTTTTAATACTGCCTGCTAAGACAGTAAAAAAATGACAATTTTTTATCTAAATACATATAGTCCAGCGGTTGGACTGATGTTTTAACGAGTGGATTTCGTCGGTTCGAAACTCGCCGGGTGAATCGTTATTTAAAAATGAAAATAATGATTTTGTTATTTTTTTTTCTTTTTATCTATTGTTTACTTTTTAATAAATTACTATTCTATATTTATTTATTCATTGTTCTTTTATTAATAAAGTTTTAGATAGTTTTATAAGTTTTAATATTTTTTCAATAAAATATTATTCAATATATTTATTAATATTATTTTATTTATTATTATTGAGTACCCGAAGTTCCATTCATTTTAATCAGATTGATGCAATGATGCAACAGTTAATAATTGTAATATTGTAATAAATTTCTATCTTGAAAATTGTTACATATTATTCAGGATATTTTAAAAACTATTTCTTTCTTTAATTAATATTCATTTTTTCTATAAGTCAGATATATTTCCAAATATTAAATAATTTTTGAAGTGAAAACTTCTTTAGCGGCGTTGAGCACTTTTGCGGGATGGGGAAAAAGTATAGAACTCGCGTGATCGTGACCAACACCATGAAACCATCTGCTTTCAAATTTCTTATAACAGAGCGCGAAATTTGAATTGTCATTAGAACTGTTTTATAAATTATCTCTAACATATAAATATATATTTATTATGTAAAGTTCATTTCATATATACATATATAATCAAAATTATACGAAATGAACTTCACATAATAAATATATATTTTATGTTAGAGATAAGAATTATAAAACAGTTCGTATTGCAATATTTTAAACAAAGTTGTGTATTTATATATATATAAATATAAGTTACAAATTTGTTTAAAATATATGTTTAAAATAATATATAAGTTATATATATATACATGCATATGAAATTCATCTTTCTCGTGAAATAGCGCGAATTTCGTCTGTTTTAAAATTTCTTACGCAGAAGTTTTCACTTCTGTCGGCCAGTCCCACGACTGCCAATTTTGCTTTTTTAATTCCGAAAAGCTGCAAAGCACGTTTTTTTGTCTTTAGTTTGTTTTATAACCACTTGGGGCGCTAAACAGTTTTTCAAAAAAACACTATAGAAAAAAAATATATGTACCTATATATTATATATTTATGTATTATTGAGGAGCACAAGTTCATTAATTTTAATCAGATTGATGCAAATGTGTAACATTTAATAATTGTAATAAATAATTAAAGAATTGTGTATCAATATTTTTTAAAGGGTAGAGCGAGAGCTCGGTGTCCCAGGTATTAATATTACCAGCCAAATCCAATAATAATGAATCATTTTTTTTAACTTAAGTACCGAGCAGAGGCTCGGGGTCCCGGTATTTGGAACATAAAATGATAAGACAAGAGATGAGTAGATAACAATATGAGTCTTTCTATTAGTTAATATCAAGCATAATTATATAATATTTCAAGATAAAAGTGATGATATTGTTAAATTCACATAGTCAACTATTAAATCAATATAATAATAAATATAAAAATTTATTTAAAAATAGGTATATGGTTAATTTGTCTATATAGTTTATAATATTAATATTATAAAACAAATATATGATTGAAATTAGATTTATTGTTTATATTCTTTCCATTTGAGCTTTTTTTTCAGTTGTTTTTCACATCTTATTTACCACTCAGACATTTCGATTTCATTTACGGTTTCATCAAAAATATTTAAATTTTTGACGAAATACCAAACGCCGATATCCAAAAATCCACCGAGTAAAATGAATCCTTTAAATAAATCAATTTAATTAATAAAATATATCATAAAATTTATTTCAATGGGACTTACCAGACGCTGTTAAATTAAATAAAAATCTCAGTTGAGAATTATTATATAACCAACAGTTTCCAATGTCCGAACAAGTTTTACCCCAAAATATACAGGTTGAATCTGAAAAAAATAATATTAATAATATTTATGGATGAACCATTAAATAAAAAATATCAATAAATATAATCAACAAATACTACAATATATTATAAATTATGTTAAATTTTATACTAATATTAAAATATAGATAATCGATATATGTAAGATCAAACATTTTTTTATACATATATTGAATATTAAATAATATATTATTAATTAAAGTAAATTTGAATTATCAATCAGTTCCAAGTTCTCATTGATGGAATTATGGTAAAAATAAAAAATATAATTGAAACAATTTAAATTATTATTTAGTTCAAATTTATTCTAATAAAATTTATTCATTTAGAGATCTACTAAAAAAAATTAATATTAATAGATGTTTAAAAGTATGTACTATATTTATAATAAAAGATGAGTTGTAACAAACATAAATATAGATTAGATAATTCACTGAGATTTTGCAATAATTATAAGAATTATATTGTTTTTGTTTTTTTGCATTTATGAGCTTAATTAAATTAATACTCTCTTAGAACCTATGAAAATTTGAAACTAAAATTTAAATTAATTGTTAGGAGGGATACATTTATATTTTGTTTTCGATACTAACTTAATTGATAGAAATTAAATAAATAAATTTACCAATAAGATATCCAAATAAAATGGGTGAAGGAAGAAAAGCGAGCAAGCAATTAATTGTCAAACCCAAGGCAAATGAAACAGATTTATCTCTTTCTTCCACACATCTGAAAAATTCGAAATATATAAAGTTAAAAATTAATAATAATATAAAAGTCAAATACTTCTTTTAAAGAAGAAATAATCTTGTTGAAAGAGGTTAAAAATTGCTCAAATCTATATAATATTATATGCCTATAATATTTACAAATTTGTAAGAAAATTTATTGAGTTTCGCTTATAATTGTAGTTATGAAAAGTCGTAAATTAACTTAAATGTTAATTAAGTAATATGCATTAGATTAAAAAAATAAAATTAAATATATGTAGATTGAAAATTAAAAAATAAAAATGGTAAAATATTCATTAAAAATTGTATTTTGATTTATTTATCTAGTCTAGTCGTTTATTTAGTATAATATATTTGTTATATATCTAAATAAAAAGATATAGATGTATTTTACAAATATTTTATTTGAGTCTGAAAACGTTAAATGTAAAAACTATTTTCTTGGGGTCAATTTCCGTGAGCTGGTATTATAAATTCTTTCTCTATTTCCTTTCTAATGAAAATATATTTGACTTTTTATTATCTGGACATAACAGATCATCCTGCCATCAACTAGACATTTGAAACAATTAGATAAAATACCATCTCTTGATGTGTGGATTTTTATTTTATTGTTTATATGTATTAAAAAGGAAATCCTTCATGTTTGATAGTAGAATCGATGTTACTCCTTTGATTTCCTGACAATATATGTATAATAACTCTCTTGGATATGAATATGTATATGTATATTCAGTCACCTTGCGGAAATTAAAAAGTCCGATGACAATCCAGTAGAATTAATAAACTGTATGGCACAAAAAATCAAGAGAAATAAATGGAAATGCATTGTACAATTGTTTGGACAAAATTCTGACACAGAGCCGAATGAGTCAGTATCTTCTCCCGGAGAACAACTGCAATTGTGAAAATGCTGGAAAAAAAAGAAATAACATCTTATTTAAGAATAATCAATTATTTAAAGTTATACATCCAAATTCTAAACAACAACATTAGTTATTTGTCAATTCATGTTAAAAAGTTACATTTTCCCATATTTTTATTCAATAGGAAATATACGAATGGTATTCATTTATGTTATGGATAATTTAAAAAAAAATATAAAATTATATGCTAATTATTTATTATTATATTAATTATAATATTTAAAATAATATTAAATATGTGTATAACAATCCAGTTACCTCTCTGTTTAGAAGGTTTAATTTTAATGATCATTTGTTCTTTTTATTTAATTATATATAGTATTTAAAAAAAATCATTTGGATTGAAAATTTGGGGCTTATATAATAGTTTTTTTTTTTTTTTTAACTTGACGTTTATATATTAATATAAAAAGTTTATTTTACTATTATATCGAAAAAGTTAAAAAAATTATAAGATTTGTTTTTTTTATGTATTTTTTGTTTATCATTCATCAACTAAATTTAACAGTATAATTTATTAAAATAAACATTCCATAATAAATTATACCATGAGAGGCATGTGAAATAAAGAGCAGTCAATTATATATTTTATATATCTAAATAATTATATAATATTTTTTCACTGAAATAAATTATTTACTAGATATCAATATTTTCCTTTTTTCAAATTTTAGAATAATTTATAGTATTGTAAAATATAAGAATTATTTTTTTTATTTTCTCTATTTTTATTATTTTGAAATAAATAATTTAACATTTATTTAATTTAACAGTAAATTAAATTTGTTTTACTAATAGAAATTCAAATATATAATAAATTTATTGATTCATATAATTAGCTATTGTATATATTTTATATTTATATAGGGGTATTGAGTTAAAATTAATAAAAATCGATTAGTATCCGTTTGTTTGATTTTAATGTGAGATATGATATTAATAAGTTCTATGAAGATAAGTGAGTTGACTAACTTTAATCTCGTCGATAATTTCAAATTCTGTACAACCAGCATGACAAGGTGAGATAAAAAACGAGGTCACCGTTGTTTCCTGCTTATTCATGGAACATACAGGAGTGTATTTCGTATAGTCACATTTGCATCCAACATTGCAATCTTGATTTATTTCTATTCTATCAAATATTATTATAAAATAAATGCTATTGATTTTATAATTTTAATAATTTAACACTCACGTATAATTATTTGTAATTAAATCACTTGTACTTTGAGTGCAACCGAGAAATATGTAAGAGAATAAACCCAAGACAGAGATAAAACTGACGATTACATTCCAGGCAGCCAATTTCCTAGCAGAGAGTTTATATTTTGTAATTAACCATCCACTTAGAAGTAGGCCAAAAGCTGAAACCCCCAAACCTACAAATCCTGTAAAAGAAAGAATAATCTTTTAAAATACTATACATATAAGTATTATCTTCAACATAAATAAATAATAAAATAAAAGTAAAATTTTTCGTTTTTATTATTAAAAATCTAATTTCATGCATTTAGAAAATAATATAATTATTATTGATAATAAATGTAAAGTTTATATTAAGAATATTAAAAGAAAACTTATTACAATACATAAGATTTTAGAATTTATAACAATTCAGGGTTTTGAATTTATTCTTTTGAATTTGAAGCCATTATTTAATTAATTTAAGTAAATTGAATTCAAATACCCTTTATTCGATCTCTTTTATCAGTCCTTATATTGTTCTCAACACTTTCGGTCTGGTTAACATTCGTGTGCTATTTTATTTTATTAAGTTCCAAGTTTGCTAATATATTTTTTGTATTGAATTTCATTTCATTTTCATTGATTTTTTCACCAATTTGCAGAAAATATTGAAGTTTGGTTTCGTCACGGATTGGTTAAATGTTATTGTTTCATTGATAAAAAATCAATTTTAGTGATTTAGATAAAACAATTCTATAAATTATGAGAAAAGTTCGATAAAATATATCTATATATATATATATATATATAAATAACTTTTTACTACAAACTGACAGAATTTAAACATTTTTCACGTTTCATGACCTCTAGAATCCAAAAGTGACTGAAAATTTTCATGTCTGTCATGACTGGAAAATTGTGATATTATAGGGCTCAAAATTGACTGAACCGATTACTATGAAATTACATCACAATATTCTTATATACCTATTTGAACATAGGCTATAAATTTTGGTATTTTATAAAAGTAAAAAAATACCTATAATATTCATTCTTAAAGAAAACTAAGTAAATCTACTAGGTCATTATAACATCGTTAAATAATTATTTTGTACCCAAGGTGGCTTATAGAATATTTGTATAATGTATATACTTTCAAACTCTCTAATGTATATATAAGATAATTCCTTGGGTACGCACAAAGTTATATGTCCAGCCAGTTTCTATCTTTCGCTTATTAATTTCTAATTATTATCAAAGCTTTATTCTCAAGTGAATACACCTACAATAGGAAAACAGATTAAATCCAAATCCTTGGATGTGAGGTTTTGAAGATAGCACTGAAATTATACTAGAATTATATTTTTGAATAGTTGTAAAAGTTTAAAAAATTATAATACATATTAATATAATATATAATACATATTAAGACTAGAAAAATTCAGAAAAAGAAACAAATAATTATTTTTAAAACATACTTAATAGGTACCTGTGTAAAAAGAAGCCATACTTGATGATATTTTATATTGAGTTTCAATGTATTTCGGCATAAAAGTTGAATAAGGATTCCATCCAATATGGTAACAGACATTGGAAAAAACATTAAACATAAATATTGGATTTCTACTAAGTCGTTTTAATGTTGATAACAAATCTGAAATAAAAATTATTCAATTTTACTAAAATGTAATGATATTTGAATTAAATTGGATTACTTGTTTTTAATTTTCTATTCTTCATATATATATATATATATATATATATATATATATATAATCACAAATGAAAAATATTATTTTAAAATTAATAAATCAATTATAAAATAGTTTTGAATTTGAACCTCATTAAACTCTTTTAAGATGATCTATAAATTTATAATTTAGATATAAGAAATATAGAAAGGAAGCGGTGAATTAATATAATTTTAATAAATTATTTGTATAATTATTATATAAAATCTATATTAATTAATGATAAAAATATAACAATGAAATCAGAATAATAAAAAAAGATTAATTAATATTAATGATTATAATTGTTTATCCTAGAATGGTGATGAGATTTATAGGGAGAAGGAATGCAAAATTAAATTGAAAGAATTGATATAAACTTGAAAACCAATGAAATTAAGGAAGTGAAATAGATAAATAAAAATATCAATGGCCTCTTGAAAATGGTATTCCTGCTATCGCATCTAGTTCAACTATCAAAAGGAGAAACTATGCCAAGTGTCATTGCACCCTCATTTAGAATCGTAAAAGTTTTTGATACTAGCACTTTATTTATTAGAAGAGAATATATATAATATTATAATAAAAGTAAATTATACGTTAAATAGTGTGTAAAATTAATAAGAATTTAAAATACTTCTTGTAATGTTTTATGAATAAAATTTCTAATATACCTATTAATTAATTTATAAAATCTATTGACAGAAAATTAAAATATTTATCTCATCTCATATGATATCATTATTTTAAATATTTTATTTGGTTAATTTATCTATAACTTCATTTTTTTAGTTTCTAAAAATAATTATATTAAATACAAAAACATTTTTCAAGTATCTTTTTAAAAGATTTTTATTAAGATCTAAAAGAGTTTTCTTAAAATATATATATGCGACTTCTACGGATGACTCCGCCTATCGCATCCCGCTCTCCACCTCGTCCTATCATTCCAATCTCCCTCCTTAAGTCCCTAGGCATTCATCGCACTGAGCACGTCCTGATGCCAGGTTCTTGAGGGTCGTCCGCGCTTTCTTTTCTCAACAGGAACCCATTGCCACACTCGTTTCGGCCATCGACTGTCATTCATCTTCATCAGAATGCCATACCACCGCAATCGCTTGGTTTCAATTTTGCTAATGATATCTTCCTCTATACCCATTATTTCTTTTATTTTATCGTTCCTTACGTGGTCGAGCCTCGATATTAAGCAGCTCCGTCACCATCTCCACCGCAAGCAGTCTTTGTGAGATTCCCTCTTATTAATCTCCCACGTCTCAGCACCATAGGTCGTTATACTCTCCACGATTGTGTGGTATATAGTTTTTTTAGTGTTCCGATTTAACTCATCATTCCAGAGAACTGAATTAAGTTGTTTTATTGCTCTTTTCCCCTGTCCTATTTTATTATTGATATCTTCTAAGCTCTTTGCATTGGATGCCAGGATCAGTCTGAGGTATTTGAAGGAATTACATCCCTTGACTACCCTCCCATCGATGTTCAGATTCTCTTTCTCTTCATTAGCCACCTTCAGGTATTCCGTTTTATCAAAATTTATATTTAAGCCCCATTTATCATATTCCTCTTTTAGTTTTTTTAACATGTAGTACTGCACTAACTTTTTCTCCAGTAATAATTACTTGGTCGTGGGCAAACATTAATGTATAAAGAATTTCATTATCTATTGGGACACCCAGACCCACACATTTGGATCTCCATGATGTAAGTGCTCTTTCTAAATAAATTTTAAAAAGGGTTGGAGCCATTGCGCACCCTTGTCGAAGTCTTCTTAAAATAACTTAAATAATTATAATAAAAAAACAAATAAAATATCTAAATATTAAATTTATAGTTGTTCAATATTTACCTGGAAAGGAAGCTGAAGCTATTTCTTTTGAATTGTTCATTTTTATCCTATCTTGATAATGCATCATTTTTTGGAATGCAATTTCTGGTAAATTCTTTGGGAAGAGTGATAAAAGTCCTCCAAGGATAAAAAGAAAAATACCAATGATAATCCAACCTTGAATATCAATACAACGTATGATACATTCTTGATAAATTAAAGTTGTAGATTCAAGAAATACCGACCTAACCACCAGGCCCCAAGCCATTTGGGATCTTTCAAAGAAATTGCTGGATGTAATGAGGGAGAAATAAAAATTCTCAGACAGATAGAAGAGAGAGCATAGCCAAGTGCTGGACCCAACATGTTTAAGAAAAATGTAATACCTGGAAGAAATATTTTTTTATATAATTTTTATTTATTTTTAAAACTATTGAATGATTTTTTTGATGTTTTATCACCCAAAACAAAATATTCTTATTCATATTTGCCACTTACTAATTAAATTAGGTGTTTTAGATTTCTTTATATTATCATCGAGGTAGGCAATTCCAATTGAGTAATAAAGTGAACTACCCATTCCGGATATACATTTAGCTACGAAGAGAATTATAATAGGAACCAAATGAGCATTCTCCTGATCACAATGCACACCCTCTTCCATCCCTCTTTTGCACAGTTCATCCTCACCTTCTAAAATATGAATGAAAACATAAATGTAAATCGAATATCAAAACATTTGTTAAAATTGAATAAGTTCACTTTATCTTTTATAAATATGCATTATTAGTTAACTTTAGCAAAAAAAAATTAAATTTTTAAATTATTTAAATATATATATATATATATTGATATTGATAATATAATATACTAAAATATTAATTATTTTGTTTACTTAGGTGTGAGAATAGAACAACATTTAGGCTGAATGTACTATTATTTCTTTATAGTCTCTTCTTTTAGTTTTCTAACTATGATAAGTCTGAAAAAACGAATGAGGAGAGGATTGAGGAATATTTTAAAAGGAGTTCTTTTTAAAAATAAAAGTATAATTTAATTAATTTATAATTAATTCACATTTAATCTAATTCAAAGAGTATTTTATATTTTAATATCTACCTGTCTTAAACTAGAGAGAATTAAATGTTTTGTTTGTTTTTTTTGTAAAAATTGATCAAGATAATATTTACCTATATAAAAGATAAAAGAACCCTCATATTCGTAAGTAAGTGAGAGAACATCATCTCCTGGGCCATAAATCAAATGGGGCAACGACTCTAAGAAGCATTGAATTCCAACAGCACAGATTCCAGCAGCCATCCATCTCGGACGATGGCCTCGTGCAGCATAATGCGATAATATTACAGAAGTTAAAACTTGGATCACGTTATTTCCCAATGAAATCAAACCTATTAAATAAATAAAATAAAGTACAGTAGTTTTAATAATGTTTATATCTTTTTATCTAGTAAATCTTGGGAGAATATAATTAGTATATGGGAGAGAAAACCCTAAAAGAGGCATTGATTTTTTAACATTTCCTTAATTTTTAAATTTAAGAAGAATATACAACTTGAAACATAATAGATAAAGAAATAAAAAATACATTTTTAAAATATCTAGGTATTATACATAAAGTGTATAGGGTTAATCTATCTATATATTTACTAATATTATTTTTTAATTTTAAATTTAGATAGATGAAATTTATAACCTGAGAAAAATTATCATTAATTAATTATTTCACTAGGTCGAAAATAATTTAAACAAAAAATAATTTCTTTTTGATTGACATTCAGAGTGAAGAAGAGAAATCACTTAAATATAATTATTTATTTAATTCACTTTTGTAAAGAGAATTATTTTACATCAACATGCGTTAACAAGTTCTTCATATATTTTCATTGTATGTATTTAAAATTATACAATTTGCTAATAATAAAAATTTACCAATCGTTTCACTGTGAATTCGAAATCTCTTTTCAATCGTTGTGATGATTCCATTGAAATACGTGAAGCTTGCGTTGAATAATAAACCAACAAATCCATAAAGAAAAATGTAAATTTTCTTGTTGGCATACTTTTGTAAAAAAGAAAATAGAAAAAAGTTACCAAAACCACAACGAGTCTCTTCTGTTAATGGAAAATCAGATTCAGAAACCTAAATTAAGAAAAAAAAATATAAGAATTAAAATATTTACTTTTGTAATTAATTATATACAACACACATCCAATATATAAAGAAAATTTTGTGAAAATGGTCGTATAGTAGTTAACCAATAATTTTCTAATATATAGTATATTTCACCTATTTTTACTATTAAAACGTAATCTAAATTAATTACCTTGGGTGCAGGCTCTATCATTAGATTATTAGTAATTAATTTAATTTTTATGTCATTATGTGTATTCTATTTTTATCTATCTAGGAATTTTTAATATTTAATTCTGATTTGTTTTTTAATTTAAGTGAAACATGTTTATTATATGCACTAAATAAAAGTAATTAAAAATATTTAAATATTTATATGAATCATTTTTACCTTATCATCAGATAAGAATTCTTCCATGATAGAATATTCACCGTTGACATTTATATGACAATCTGTAACGATATCATTTCATTTAAAAAGTTAAGATATCATTTCAGTAGTAATGCTACACAATTACTGATTAAAAAAAGAGAAAAACAATTAAATTTAACTCATATTCTCCAATATTCCCCTCTATGAGAGATTAAAATTTATTTTTATCAGTTCCTTTTCAAAGTATATATATTACTAAAAGTTACACAGATGTTTAAACAAAATTTACAAAAATGTTTTTATAGTATAATTTATAGAAATCTATTGAATTTGATAATTAGATAATTTTTGTACATTATAACTACTATATATTTATGATTAAATGATCAATAGTTTCTTGTGAAACAACAATTATATATTACTGAATAATTACATACAATATGTATAATTTATAAATTGTAATAGTATTTATAGGCCAAAAAAGGGACAATTAAAGGTACATATTAGATATGTATCCCTTTCTTTATAAATGGTTCAGTAGCTCCAATGAGATAGATTAAAAATAGTTGCCTAAAATAAGAAAATTATAGTTAAAAAATTAAAACAATTAAATTAAAGAACATAAAAGCATTCATTTGATAGACGCAAGACTACATAATGATTTAAATAAATCATTGATAATAATACCTTTTTATTAATTAATTTTAAAGTAATTAAAAAATTACATTGTTTCATTGAAATTTTTTTTCAAAGATTAGTAAGTCATCACTAATTTAAAACAAAATCTTATCATTAGAAGGCATAATTCAAATTTAATATCAATACATTTAACAGAGATAAAATGACATTCACTTCAACGCCTAGAAACGTTCGTCTCGGTTCAATGACTAAAACAGCTATTACAGATGAAATCTTGGATTTTACAAAGAATATAAACATAAAATAAAATACACAATAATATTTATTTAACTTTCAATTTAGGTATACAATATATGAAATAATATTTCACCCAAAATGGTTCAGTTATTTCCAATTAGAAAATCTATCTTTCTTCTGTCCCTTTTCAACTCCATTATTGTAATTACTTATTGAACTCCTGTTTTATAATAAGCTTAACAATCTGTTAAGCCAATTTTATTTTACCCAAAATCGTAATTAAATATAATTAAGTTAAGAAGGACTAGAGTGAGAGATACAAAACTTTAATTTAAAATTTTCTTGTTACTCTCTTAACAATATTGTTTTTGTTGGTATTAATAAAGTTTATATAAATTTAATTTTCTGTTATAAAATTAATAATGATTTTTCGATATTTATATTTAATTTAATTTAAATAAAAAAATATTTTTTTTCATTTTTAGTTATCAATGCTTAATAATATAAAAAAATAAAATCCAATTCAATTTAAATATTCATAAAATTTTTAATTCTGATAGCAAAAATGAATGATCATTTAGGAATAGGGGATTAAAATTCAGTGTACCAACATTAACTAATCTCCATCTAATTTAAATACTCAATTGACATTAAATGCATAAAATAAATATGACTCACATTTAACAATTGAGTTTAGGAAATTCTGAGAATTTTGCCTTTGGCGGTCATTCCTATCAGCTGGTGTGTTCCTGGATTCCCTCCTTTTAATTGGGGGAGGGGTAGGTTAGGGACGTTTGGAGAAATGTGGTTGCTGCAAAACGACGAGTTCTGATAGATGTAGCGGTTGATCAAATAGTTTTCTAGAAAAACTTTTCTTGATATATTTTTAATTAATTTTATTAATAATTTCAATCTATATTGATCGTTCATATTTATAAACTTTTAAATATATAATATATTTAATATAGTATAATATAGTAAATTAATAAATATATATGATTATAGTATTTTTTAGCTAGAAAAAAGAAATAAGAGTTGTGTTTATTTAGAAATAGAGACAATCTTAATACCTGTAGCCGTAAGTACAGGTTTTTTTATTTTTTTAATTTGAGAATTAGAATGAAAAATATCATAAAATATTATAATTAAATAATTAAATATAAAAAATTGATAGATGATTGCTTAAGTTTTATAATAATTACCTTAAAATATGTATTCTGTTTTTCATCATTAATTAAATTTTAACAATTCCATTGAATTAACACAATCTATAGAAGAATATGTCATTGTGGAATTAACCTATTAAAGATGGATTGTTTTTCGAAAGAAATATTTTTTAGAAAATTTAAATAAAAATTAAAACTATTATTTAATTTAGAAAAGCACAAACAACAATCGTGTAAAACAGCTTATATCTTGTCTCCATTTATCTATATCACTTCTATATAATTCTAACTGATGTGAGAATCTTAAATGGCTTGTTTATCGCATGGCCTTGAAAACTGCTGAGAATATAGTAAAGTGACATGTGTGTGTGTGTGTAGATAAATATGTATATAGATTCTGCGACAAATAATCGTCTCTCTTTCTCTCTTTCTAACGAATCCCCATATCAAAAAATGAAAAGTAAAATTTTTTATCAGAATGAAATCATACAGTAGCCTCTGAAGACTCAGTGAAGGAGTTATTATATTTTATGTTTAAAATTAAAAAATAGAAGATTTGTGTTTTTTATGTTGAAAATTAAATTTAATCTTATAAATATTAAATAGATATGCTTAAAAATTTGGTTAATAATAAATTCCAAAACATTTTAAACATATGAATCTAGATTACAAATTGTTATTTAACATCCAATTTGACCAACTCAAAGTTATCACCTCAAATTTTTTCTTAAAAAACAGGCACAGTATTTACACATATTGTTATTATATGTATAATATATATTATAAACCAAATAGATTTGAATTAAAGATGAAATAAATTTAGGCACAAAAAAAAAATTTCAAAGAATAATTTTAATTGATTTTATATTGTTTAATAAAATAAATATCTTCCATCTTTATAGTTATTTCTGAATTCGGAATCTATTTATCTTTAACAACATTATAAATAAAAAAAATATTCTTTCTATGTATTTTTTAATTAATTTTAGAGTGCTTTTATATATATATATATTAAGGGGAGAAAAAAAAGAGAACTTAAAATAAAGAGTGTGAGCAAGGAGAGTTAGGGAGAAATTAAATCAGTCTGATCCTTCCTGTATGCGAGGGTGGTTTTAAGGGAAGGGGAAGGAAAATAAATGAACGTCAGAAGAGAAGTGTGGAGAAAAAGAACGGAAAAGCGATGGATTTATATTCAAAGGGAAATACAACAGAGCAGGGGGGGGTTTATTCCATTTTCTCTTCCTATGCTCTCTTTCTCCACTATACTATAATTATTTTTTTAATTATTATTATTATATATATATATATATAATAAATTAAAGTTTAAATCTATAGTTTTATGTGTGTGGATATCATTAATATATTTAATAAACTAAATCCTAGGGACTAATATTATTTTTTAAGAATTAGTACATAAATAATTGATTTCCTCAACAAAATCTTAAAGAATAATGAAGAAATAACTATTTCTTTGTATATTTGCATATTTTTACTGGTAATAATAAATGGTATAATATAAATATTTTTAATGATAATTAGAAGAGTCAACAATTCAATTGTGAAAATAAAAAGATTTAATCCAAAAAATTTTAAAGACATTACCTTCCAATGAAGATGCAATGCTATCTGGAGTTTAAGTTCCAGCTCTTGCAAAGGAATTAAAATAAAAATCACTATTATAATTTACTAGTAGAATTGGACTTAATTAATTAATCAATATAATATATTTAAGATTTGTTTATTTATACGCCAGGGATTTTCAAAATAAATGTTGAGAGGACCCGTTGTACTGATCATATGGCATCTCTATTCCACTTGTTAATATCTAACAATATATATATATATCTAAAAACCACAAATGTTTTTATTATAACGTTTATTTTTTTATTTTTATTTTATGATCCTCTAATGAGGATCATTGAGACCCGCGGTGTCTGGTGTCGCTTTAGTTTAAACTTTAGATCAATAATAAAAATTTATAAATGATAATAAAACACAATCGTGGGAATACAAAATTGTTCAATAGACAAACTAAGGTTTCTTCATTTATTTCATTTATAATTTATAGCTGATTTTGAATACTGATTATTTAGATATATTTGAATGAATTCTATTCATTACTCACCGCACATCCTGTTCGGATAAATATATGTAAATATATTAATTTAATAGTATTAGTATATTTAACATATACTAATTTTTTTTTATAAATTTATATATATATATAAAAAATTCTATATTTGATCAAAAATCCATAAAACAAGAAGTTATAGATTTTTTTGTTATAGAAATACTCTCGTCGAATGCTTCCCTTCCAATTCAAGCTTAAAATCTGTAAACAGGGCAATTCGTCAAAACGAGTTTATATATGGTATATATTATAGATGAAAAAAACTGTTACAGAAGCGAGGGGAATTTTTACAAAATGAAATATCATATAAATAATTATTAAATTATAAAAATTAAATTGAATAACAATTTACGTTAATTTAATTGTTTTTTTAACCATCTTTATCTAAATATCTTAAGTTATATTAATCATATATTATAAAACTGATAAATATAATAAATGATCTTAAAATAAACAATTTAAATCATTTAACAAATAGAATGTTTATATTAAAATATTAATTATTTAATTTTTATTCCAAAACTCGATAGCTAGTTAGATATTTGTTTTTTCTCATGATGATTGTAGATTTTCAACTTTTCAATAATTATATATCCTTTTTATATTTTATCTTATAATTAAGGATGTTTTGTAATGAGGATACGCAATATGTCATTGGGATTAATTAAGTGAATTTTCTTTATCAATTAGGAACTCTTCGCTGGAGTCGTTTAG
The DNA here is from genome assembly GCA_963082975.1 of Labia minor. Lineage (NCBI taxonomy): Eukaryota > Metazoa > Arthropoda > Insecta > Dermaptera > Spongiphoridae > Labia > Labia minor. The sequence goes on along the minus strand of OY720344.1, from coordinate 93,438,065 downwards.
GAAATGGATGGGCGTAGTTAAAGAAGGGAATACCAGATAATAAAAGAAAAAGCAAAAGGTTTGAAAGTATTGTGATTCCCCAATGAAAAGAAAAGACAACCTGGCAGACACAAAGAACATAGAAGTTGGGAACAATAATTCTTCATCGGAGTCGTTTTATAATTGAGCAACTTCATTAAACCCTAATTGGAGTACTATTTTTGTATTGTTATAATAAATTCATTATATATATATATATATAGTAGATATTTATTTTTAATTAATATAAATATATATAGTCCTTAAATTATAGAAATTATATTGATATCAGTAAGCTGAAGAGCATAAGTGTCTCCATGTGAAGAAAGAAGTACTAGAATTGAATTGACTAGGACTCGTAGTGTTTTTGAGTATTTATATTATAGTATATTGGACTCGACTCCAATCATCAACCCTCCTCACCCTTTTAACACAATTTCTTGATCGCTCCTTGGAATCTGATGTATTTTTTAAATATAGATATACACCTAAATGTATCTAAGTTTATATATTCTTTTTAGTTCTTTTAGCTCAAAAGATATTTAGTATAGAAAATTAAAATTTATTTCAATCAAAATATCTGAACATTCAATTGAAATACTTCAATTTAAAATTTTAATTAAATCATATATTATATTATTAAAAAGGATCTTTAATGGTTTTGTGTCTAATAGGAGTTAATTTGAAAATTATTTTAAAAAATAACATAGAGAATTGTTTATTTTTTTTTTTTTACTTTTATTTAACAGACAAAATAACTACATTCCTACTTCACATTCACTAAATATGTTCTAAGTGTTTTTATTATTAACCATGTACTATTGTTTAAGTCTCCTTCTTTAAGTACTTTGGGTAGGAAGAGGAAGGTGAATGGTGAAGTGGAGGGAGAGGGAAGGAATGAGTAGAGCAGGCGAAATGGGGGTGTTGAAAAGATAATAAATTTCCATAGCATTATTTATTCTAAACGGAAAAAATACAAGCTACTCCACCCACTTCTCTTAAAAAGGTAAAATGTTATGCCTAAAGGGCCCATGAGACTCCCCCTCTTCTTCATCTCTCTTTCTTTTAACATATTATCAAAAATTATTTATTTAAATAGGGTGAGCGTCTGTGAAATAAAATATAATGTCTATTATGCTCTGACTTCAACCATCTGAATAAATAATTAAAAGAGTAACTTTACTACTTGACGCATGATAATTAAGATTATATTAAATATAAGAAGATAAAACTTCTATATATTATTGTTTAATTAAGTAAAAGAGAGGTCATAGATATTATTAATTAAATATTTATTTATTATAATTTCATTCTTCTGATACTTTGTGTCAATAATTAATAAAAAATAAAATTTTTAAATATCGATGTTATAATAGCTCATAAATAATGAATAAATTTGATGTTTATGACATAAGATTATTTATGTATTAGCATTTAATAAATAAAAATGACGAAATCAAAAGGAAATAAATATCACTTAAAAATTAATATATCTTTTCGAACACTTTGCTTGATAATCTAAAAATAAATATAGGACATTGTGACTCCTTAAATCCTTTGACATTTAAAAATTAAATTATTCATGCCAAAGAAAAAATAATGTTGTAGTTGATTTGAAATTTATGGATACATTAAATATAAAATTTATTGGATACTTTAATTTAATTTGATTTTGTTAAATTATATAAATACAATAAATTTATTCCAATGGTGTAAGCCAACAATAGATATTTAAATATTTGCTACAATGGAATTTTGATGTTCATAATTATTATTATGATTAGTTTTAAATTATTAGTGTTATCATTAATATTATATTTATTTTAAAATATTAACATATATATTGTAATAATATAAGTATTAATATTAATATATAAAATTATTAATAAGATATCTATTTATTTTATAAACTTTTTCAAATACATTTCTCTGTTTTTATCCTGAGCTATCTTCACCCAATTCTTTATCATTTTCAATCCAGCGAATCCTTGGATTACCGACCGGTCATTTCATAATTATATTTATTATTATAATTATTTTGATAGGATTAAATCAAAGGAAATATTAAAAAAAATATTGAATTTTTGTAAAATTATGTTCAATTCACTGCTCAATAGGCCATAGAGTCATTTATTGGATATTACAGAAAAGATAAAAGGATAAAACGTACACTGATGAGTTGTTGAATATTTTGATGTAGGCTTGTGTACGTGAATCAGTCATTCATAGATTAAATGAAAATGTCAGGTTATTTGATCCTTGCCCCAGGGGGGTTGAGAAAAGCTTTTTTAAATCATTTATATGGGGTTAAAAACAAAAAACAAAATACTAATGAATGAATTTTTTTGTCCTCTTCGTTTTCATTTAAATTCGGTTTATATTATTATTGAAAGGGATGATTAGCGAAACAAAAAGAGATTATCCAATCAGGATCAGAAAAGGGAGAAAAGAATTATTGAAATATGAAACTGCATGAATTCAATATAAATATATTTAGGTGATAAAGAAGGTATATCTCTCTCTGTGTGTGTGTGTGTTATTTCCAATCAGTCTTTAACAAAAAATAAAAGGGAAGAAAGCGGATTAAAATACTTCATGGATAAATAACCTAGGGAGAAATAAGGGATGAATGAATGGAGGTGGTACAAAAAAAAAAAAAAAACAATAAAAGAGAGAGGGGTTCATGAAAATGGATGAAGAATAACCAAGAATAAAAAACCAATTAGAATTCGTTAATTTGTCAAAATGGATTAAAAAAGAAAATAAATAAACACAAATAAAACAAAAACATTATAAGTATTGTATTCATATTCAATCGTTCAATGTTTTTATTAAAAACTCTAGTAATAATAGTCTCATTTAATTGAGTTTTTATTTTTAGAATATTATTTTAAAATAAAATTTAATAAGATAAAAGATAAATAAATAATAGCAATAAGGGACATTTAATAAAAGATATTTAAATTGAATCCAATTCGTATTCTCAAAGAAGCTCATGTTATTTCAATACGATAAACTTATCAACACACACACACACAATTACATTTAATCTTAAATTTTTAATAATTTCAAAGTAGAAAATAAGTATAGGTATTTTATAGATATCTCCAGTATTTTTTTTAATAATTATTTTATTTGTAATAGAAGTAAGAAAGGAAAATTCTATTTTACATGAATCATAGAGTATACTGAAAATTCATATATAATGTTCTTTGAGCAAAGATCGGTAAAAATGACAATTACATGTATATACGAGAGCAGGTCAATAAGTCGGTGACTATTTGAATGAAACACAGGTTTATGGATAAAAAATTTCTCCAATGTTTTATCCCTTCCAAAAAATAAGATTTGTCGAGAACATCAAAATATATTTGTTTGTGAGTTGATTCATCTTTGGAGTCAAATCTTTTTCCGCCGAATCATTTCTTCAGATATGGAAACAAGAAATAGTCACTCGGGGCTAAATCCAGAGAATAGGGCGGATGAGGGAGCAATTCGTATCCCAATTCATGGATTTTCATCGAAATTCACTTTTTTCCATTTTCTTCTCAAATCACCATTGTATGCTCTTAATGGATGTCAAATAAAAACTAAAAGACCCAGCTGGTTCAGATTTCGACAGAAGTTTGCTGTTTGTTGTCTGCTGATAGGAGCAGTGTGGTCATATTATTTAAGAGACGGGAAATTCAAATAGTCACGGGCTTATTGGCCAATCATTCAACCCCAATAGTTTTAAAATTTACAATTTATTATTTAGTGATATGAGTGTATGTCCCCAGAGCTCTCCTGAGAATAAGGAAGTAGAAATTAATAGAAAAGGAATAATAAAATAAAATAAAATTGACTCTTTTAATGAAGGTGGAACATTATAATAAATTTACATGACAAACCTTATTTTATTTAATCTTTTTGTATGAGAAGCAACATTAATTTTTTTAGTTAAATTTTTTATTATTCATAATGATTTTACAAATATATGCATTTTATATTGATTGTAGTGAAAATATTTTAGTTAGATAGATTTTTGATTGAAAATATTTTTGACCAATCTTTGCTCAAAGATCATTAGCCTAGAAATGAATTTCGGGTATACCAGTATACTTCTATTATTCATGCAAAATAAAATTTTTATAATATTGGCAAATTAGGGAATTTATGATAGGAAGAATCGATTGGATCTGTCTAAATTTATTTAAAAGAGAAATCATTTTAATTAGATTTTTCTTAAAGTAAAAAATAGTAGATGTCAATAAATATGCAATATTTATCTATATATATATATATATATATATAGGATGCTTTTAAATCTTTATTCATCCTAATTAATTTAACTATATATGGTACATTGTGATTATTCTTTTTTTATGATTTATTATTGTATATTAGGTTTTTCATATTTTTTTCTTAATGAAGATCCGATTATGTCAATGGATATATTTATTTCATCAAATCTACTTGTTGTGTGTGTGTTTCGTTTTTTATTTTTTTCCACTCTTCATTTCTCTCTCTCTCTCTCTTTCTTTCTTTCTTTCTTTAAGTTTAGTCGACTCAGCAGAATTCATTTGGTTCGTTGTCGTCGTTGACGTCCTATTCTTTTTTTTCACCCTTAACCCCGCTTTTCGGGTCTCCGTCGTCGACGTCCACTGCCACTGCCCTTCATTTTCCTTGCCCAGTCACCCACACCCAATTGCTAGTGGGAAACACGATTTCTTTTTTGTCAATCGGAATCCGATGCTAACGCTACTGTACAACTCTGCTTAACTGCTTCTCCATCGCCCATCCTCTGCAACCCCTCATTTCTACCCACCATCTTTTCTACTCACTTGTCTGATAGGGAATGAATTGGTTAACTCTAGAAAGTGGGAGGAAGTTTGGAAAGGGTGATTTCTTTACAATGTCAATTGTCCTAAATAGATCAGATGACTTTTATTATAAAAAAATAAAAACGTTGAAATTTAATCTATCTTATTACATTTATTTGCTTATTTTTAACAAATATATATTGAATTTTAAATAAGTTTATACTTTTATAGTATAATTATGATAGAATAAAATATTTTCACTACAATCAATATAAAATGCATATATTTGTAAAATCATTATGAATAATAAAAAATTTAACTAAAAGAATTAAAATATTGCTTCTCTTACAAAAAGATTAAATAAAATAAGGTTTGTCATGTAAATTTATTATAATGTTCCACCTTCATTAAAAGAGTCAATTTTATTTTATTTTATTATTCCTTTTCTATTAATTTCTACTTCCTTATTCTCAGGAGAGCTCTGGGAACATACACTCATATCACTAAATACTAAATTGTAAATTTTAAAATAAATAATTTGGTTGAATAAATGGCCAATAAAACATCCAGAGACTCTTAGATAATTTATTCATATCAATATTTACATGAATTAGCTTTTTATCAATTGAAAATGCATTGGTCTTTTTCTGTCTCCTATTTGGTCATACCAAAACACACAAATAAATGAAAAAGAAATAATAAAATAAACTAAATTAAAATTTTAAATATTAATAAATCACATCTCTATATTTGTTTGTATTTATTAAACTTATCCTAAATTGAAATAAATGCGGAAAAAAGAAAAATAAATATGATATATGTGTATGATATTATAAATATAATACAAAGGCCAACGACATATCTATACATCAAGTATTATTTTTTTAATGGTGAAACTTGCATAAAATTCAGTGTCACGTTCTGAAAACAACTCTTTTGAATTTTCTCTATAACTATTTAAACTTTTCAACTCATTATAATTTAAATTTAAATTTATCTCAACATATTAATATTAATTTGGATACTACGAAGTAACATATGACTAAAAAATATATAATATTAAAATCATTTTAAAAATAGAATAATCAAATTTCCGAAACATAGTCTGAGTATATATCAACCATAAATCCTATTTTACTCTAAAGAATCTTTGAAATTTAATCATTATTTTATGTTAAGAGATGATTTTTTTATTTTTTTATTTTTTATTTTTTCACTTTCATCTACAATTGTAATAGAATCTATTAAATCATAAAATTAAAAGCCGCGGCTGGAAATTTTATTTTATTATATTCTTTGTAAATAATAAACAATATTTATTAATAGATTGATATTCACTAGTTTTATATATATATATTCCCCCCTACTGTTTTCTATTCTAATAGATTAAATTTAATAATAAAAATCTATATGGATTAGTTTATGGTCTGTGATTGGTATCTCATTAATAATAATAATAAATTATAATTTAATCATGTATGTATTTATGTATATGTGTAGTATGTAATACACAGGCCATCACTATGATGTACTATATCATTTTAGAAAGTTTTATTTTAAAAATGTTATATATTTATATTATTTTGAGTTTTAATATATTTAAATCATAGTAATGTGCGCGCTATTTAAAATTTTGTCTAAAAAGGTTTAATTAAACGAATATTCTTTATAGATAGATAGATACAGGACCGTTCCGCGGGGCACCCGGGAGGCAAGCCTAGGGGGGCGGCGCGAGCCGCCTTAAAAGTACTTATTCATTTTATGTTTTTTTATTTTTTTTTCAATATGGTTCTAAAAAATGGTAAAATGTTTTTTGCGATCAGGATTTTAAATTCTTACGACTTTTATTTAAAAAAAATTAAATTAAGTTAAATTTAAATTATTATACTCGGGAGGCATATACCCTAGAAACGGCCCTGGATAGATATATGTGTATAAATGAAATCCACTCTAATTCTTTATTCTATTCATATTGGCAGATAATACATTTTTAACATATTTTAAAAAAGGACATTTCTGCCCATTTGTTTTATGAATTAATCATGGTGATATTTCAGGGCTTTTTAATCAATTAATTTTTATAAACAAAAGAAATTTATAATAGAAAATTAAATACATATAATAACAAAATTGATGCCAATGAGAATAGCCCTTTATTCTTTAATTTCTTTTGTGTATTTCTTTAATTTGTAAATATCTTTTATGCCTATTTAATTTATTAAATTAATCAATATGTTTTATTTTAAATTTAATTATTCTTTTTATTATTATGTTCAAAGTGAAGGTGGCAATAAAAAGATTTGATTTTCCATTTATGATATTGTATCAATTTTTATTTTTATAAAGAATTTTTAGTAAATAAAAAAAACTAATGAAATTTTAACAAAAAATAAATAGGATTAAAATTAGAATTTATTTATCATCAAATGCAAACACTACTACAATTCTAGTTTTTTCAATTACGTTTAAAAATGATTGATATTTTTATACAATGATTCAAATGAGACCATTGAATGGAAAAATTTATTTAAACTTTTTAATTTATTTTAAAATAATAAATACACTATTTTGATAAAATTAAATGAGATTCTACCATCGATGAAAGTTTATGGTAAAAACTATATTAAATTATCGATCTTAAATTATAATTATGAATGTGGAATTAATTAATGAACTCTCATTTAAACAATAAGTATATATTTTTATGAAATAATATTTTAAAAATAACTGTAAACGCTTTATAAAATATTCATTTAATATTTAAACTATACTAATTATAAATATATCATAATGTAATATATTAAGAAGAATTTAAAAAATAATAATTCTCTCATTATATTATTATTTTTTCATATATATTTACAAAAAAAATATAAAAAAATTTCCATAAATTACGAATCCAATTCACTTTCAAAGTACAGTGAAGGAAAGAAGAAAATGATAGGGTGAAGCTTTTTTCAGTCACGTGTCAGTCACGTGTCTGTGAAGACAATTGTAAATAAAGATAAATATCGCTCAAATCTTATTATTTCATCCAATTACTATATATAATTATATATATAATTTAAATTATCAAACATAAAGTTTCATTAGGAAAAAACGATTTAAAAAAATTAAAAATAAAGGGAATAATTAGATAAATTAAATATATTTAATACATGTATAATAATTCAAATATTTGTATATTTAACTAAAATATTAGTGAAATAATATTTATTAATTTTGAGTTTTAGTTTAAATATGTTATTGTAGATCATTCAAGAAAAGATAACAATTCATTTATTTTTATTTCTACAAACCTACATGATATCAATTTAGAAATTAATTACTTGCCATCTCCCTGCTATTATTCATTGAGTTTGCTAAAAACAAAAAGAATGTTGTAAATGATTAAATAATATTTAGATTAAATGTGTTTTTCAATTATTCAGGTTTCACGTTCAGGGACTAATAAAAATCTGGAAATGCGTTTTTACATGAACAACAACTCCCAAGTTGTTATTTATCATTCTGTATTCATTAAAAGTATATGTATTATTTATATAAACATTTTATAATTTTTATCTAATATATATACACTCATTCATATATATATATATATATATATATAATTATAATTATACTATTAATTATTTATAAAAACATATTTGGATTGGAAACAATATCGAATAGTTTCCCTTGAAACTAAATAACTAAACATATTTTATCATAAATTTAGAATAAATGGATAAAATAATGAAAAACATAATATATAAAGAGTTAAATATTATCAATCAAGAAAAAAATGATATTGTTTAATTCGATAAATACCTAATATTATAGAAACAAAATTTTATTACAATTAAAATTACAAATTAATATTTAATATAATTATTGTAAAATCTTAATTATTATCAACAAGTAATAAAAACATGTATATATATTTAGGGTATGGAATGTGTAACAAAATCCTTTTACTTTTATTGATGACTTTAAATAATTTGAAGTATTTATTGAAACAGCTTATCTGAATTTAAGATTATATAATGAGTTGGTGCAAAAGGCAAAGACTGGTATAGAAACAAGGGTGGGTATTTGGGACGAATGGGTTGCCATGTTGTAAATTCAAGAAGAGATAAATTTTAGTAGAGGAACAATTGCTTCAGCTGCAGGAATCTCTTGAAAATTTATTACTATATATATATATATATATATATAGTACATGATAGGGTGTTATTTTACTAACTACCATCCGACCGACACAACTAACCAACGATTTTACTTCCTTTTACTTAACTTTGACTTTTAAAAGTAAAACAATAAATTATTATAATTATTTTTAACTGTTTTGAAATTGAGACTTGTATAATCTTTACATATTAATATCTACCACTGGAATGGACAACCCTTTCAGTAGGATAACGAAATATCAGAAATAATATTTCTTACCAGACAATCAATCCTACTTTTTTTATTAATTAAACTAAAAGTAAACATGAAAGATATTACTTATATCACTTATTGAAAATTCGAATATATATAAACTAAAATTAAATTTAAAAAATATAAACCATGATATGAATAATGCTAAATTAAACAGTCAGTGAAACAAATAAAGCTTCTGATTATGACATAACAGCCGAAATGCGCATAAAGTAAATCAATAAACTTGAAACTTCATTGAGTGTTTAAAAATTATTCTTATCATGTTTTATATTTGTTTTAGTTTAATTTTAGTTTACTAGTACGGTTAAATCTATTCAATCTATTAAAAGTTTATATTACTGACGACTCATGTAATAAACTTTTGGTTATATAAACTAAAATGTATTATTTTTATTTTAAATTTATATAACCTTCATAGGATATTGTGTATATTCATATAAAAATATTGTAATTAAGAAGTATTTATATGTATAAAGCGGGCTTGTTTTATGGAGTGTTTTGAACTAGTTCGTCTCTCACATACCTTCTAAGAATAAAAAGTTAAAATTAACAACGAAATATGTTGAAAGTATACAAGAATTTTTTGCTAAATGGTCTTATGATAATTATTACAAACTATAATTAATTTTACATGTAATGTTACAAATATTTTCCTTTTGTAAATTTAACCTCAAAATGTTTTTTAACAATTTTCAATTTATAAAATAAACTCATTAAGTTAAAGGTAATAGTAGGTTTTAAGTTTCAATAAAAATTTTATTATAATTTATGATCCTTTCAACAGTTGCATCATCCTCAGAAGATTTTGAATATTGAGTTTATTTTTTCAGTTTTTTTTATAGATTGAAAATTGTTAAAAATTGTGTTCAGGTTAAATTTATAAATAGGTACACTTGTTCATTGAGAGATGTCGGTCCATTCTTAAAATCTTATTAATATTTTCTAAACTTAAATGACAATTATCAATTTTAATCAAAGTGAATGATGCTAAATAACGCTATAATCAATAAATTGTTATTATATTCAATTTATCTATTATTATTATTATTATTATTATTATATAACATTAGGAAAAGGGAATATAGATGGATGAAACAAAGGCAAATCCCAACGGGATATACAGATATTCCAGGGATAGAAAATTGAACCTGGGATATATTAGAGCTTTAGATTATACCTTTTGATATATTAATTCATCATAGTTCCCATTAAATAGGGATGTAGTTGGATGGGGAATTCCACTGGTAATGGTAATTTTATTGTACAATTTGAAATTCGGACCTCACGATCTATGGCCTAGGCTTTTTGGCGAGATGACAAAAACATTTAATGTTAATGTTCCTATCTTTCTCTCTCTCTCTCTTTATCGCTTTTCTTTTTACCTCACACATTGCCTGTTTTTTTTATATATCTGCGTCCATTTTCTTTTGGCATTCGAGATAAATCAGAAACAAGAAACTCACTTGAATGAATTGTGAAAAGGAATGATATCTACATAATGAGAAAGTAACACGGATAATGAGAAAAACGAGGATTCTAGAATTAATAGAAAACTTTTAACCAAGTATTCAAAACTTTTGAATAAGTTGTACTTCTTTCAAAGGAAAGCTACCTTTTTTTATTGAAACTTTTCCGTTTAGGTAAAGCATTTATTTATTCATTTATATTAAATTCTTTTAAAATTTAACATTAGAATGGATTAATGAATATAAATGTATCAATTATTTTAAAATTTGAGGATTAATTCAATTTATTTTTAGTTTTATCATATTATAATACCTACATAATAATTACAAGTATTAAAATTTCAAAATGAAATGTAATATTAAATATATTTATAAATAATTATCCATTGATTAATATACATGTTAATGTGCTCTATTAAGCTCAATCAACAAAATTAATTTTGGTCAAATACTGAATATTGAATCTCATCTCATTGACCCCAGATTTTATTCAAGAAACAAATAAATAAATTATTGTATTTTAATAATGTTAGTCGATTTTATATGGTAAATAAATATGAATTAAAATGATTATATTTATTATTTAACTGCACTGAAATATGGAAGCAAACATTTTCTTTAGTCTAATTGAAATGTAATTTTGATTAAAATTTAAATAACGCCATTCTGTGCAAATCTCATACAAATAACATCTGGCATATATTTTAAATACTAATTACTCGATTGATTTAATACTAAATATATAACCAATATACAATTCAATAAAATATAGATACTTATTAATGCTTTAAGAGAAATTTAAAAGAATCTCTTTAATAAAACTTTAGTTCATTTCTAAACAACAATACACAAATGTTATATTATTCTTGAACCTAGAGTTCATGAAATTATAATTATAAAAAAAATATTAATTAGTATTATAAAATGAAAATATACTAAACAAATATCAGATCACAGATTCTATTTAACAGAATTTACTTGATAAATTTTTTTAACAATTGACATTCAATAATATTGAAATTTTACTACCTGAATAATAATTTTTTGAATAATATTTATAAATACAATGTATTCCTATGGACACTTTTCAACTCCTTTATATTATATATATATAAGTAGTGAACTAAAAGTTAAAAAGGTTCTGATGTTTGGGGGAGAAATAAGGTTTAAGTGTGTGTGCGGTTTTGCGGTTTTATTATAAGCAATCAAGTGATACCTATATTCACCCTTTCACACACAACCTCTCTCATATATACGCACTTACATGTTGAAAATATACATACATATTCTAAATTTAAATACAATCGCCAATGGAGTGCAATTCTAAATGGGCAAAATGGATTCAACATGTAAAGTAATGAACGCACTGACCATTTAAAGTGGCGATTTACTTTTTCTCTTTAAAAAAAAAAAATAAAAAATATACTCAAATAATAATATTAAAATTAAATTTTGTTTAAAATACTGTAATATAAATTTTATTATTAAAAAATATGAATAAATTTATAGTATAAAAATATTATTTTTATTTCTTTGAGTTAAAAAAGAAAACAGTTCGTTGATTTTATTATTAATTAAAATTTAATTTAATTTACAATTGAAATACTCATATAAAAGTGTTTTTAATAAGAACATATATTACAGAAATATTTATGAAAAAACAACATCCCGATAATAAATTCTTAGTCTCAATTTACATAGATATTTCAAAAGTTAATATTCTAGAAACATAATTTCATTCCTCAGTAAGTTTAATCAAGGTAGATGGGTTGAGTTTATTTTAATTATATATATATTATTACTCTTTCACAATTTCTGTTCATGATTTCTATTTAATAAATATTATAATGATATTTAAAATTCAATTATACAAAGAAAGTAATCTATTTTTTTTTATTTTTTAATTTCTAGTCTAAATAGAGCGTTATATTAAATGAAAATGAAAATAAATAATTAAATAAAATCACAACTTATTGTTATGTTACTTTTATAAAATAAAATTTTCTATACATTTATCTTTTTTTAATATTTTAATATTTTTTTAATAACGGTTAATTTTATTATAACAAAAATAAATCCTATTTTTATAAATTTTTACTATCTCGCCAGTGTATATACAAGATTACGCAAAAACTGTTTGAGCTAGAATCATGAAATTTGGTATACGGGCATTATTCAAAATTCGTAGTTTTCTATCAACTTTTGAGAAATGTAGCTCAACCGGAAGAGGGTCATTACCTACAACGTTTTGATTTATTTTCCTCTAAAGTGACCGTAAAAATAAAGATATATGTTTGATAGTTTTTCACATGATTAAAAATTGTATAAAACTGCTATATATAGAATTTTAGTTTGAACGCTGAAAGTACCAGAATTAATTTTTTAACACTACGCGCCAACACGTGACGTGGTGCCATCAACAAAGAGCCAAACATGCGCTGGTTTAATAAATATTAATTATTAATTTTAATTTAAAATTAATAATTAATTAAATTTAATTTAAATATAATATATGTTATTGACGATTGGAAGAAACCTTGGCATAAATGCATTCTTTTCGAAATAATTAAAAATTCAACTTTTCTTTTGAACAAACTTAATATATGTAATGAATATTATTAAAAATATTATAATAAATTGTCTCTTGATTTCATAATTGAATGAATTTGTATTTCCATATAATTTGAACAAATTTTAATATATAATATTCTAACCATAAATTATCCAAAGATTCTATTTTATTTTTTTTATTTAATATTTTTCCTCTAGTTTGTGAATATTTTGTTGTTATTTTTTTCTTTGTCAATACAATGGTTTAAACGTTAAACGACCCTTATTTTGCAATCCACCTCACATACTACAAGAGTGGGTAGTGAGTCTATAGGTTAGTGTGTGTGGATGTCGTCGAGGCCAGGGGAGGATGGGCAATCACCTTATATGTCGGTAAAAAGTTCTGAATAAAACATTGAGCTGCTGACGAATACAACAACTAAAGCACTCTCCAGTCAACCTAATAAATAAGAATAGTGCTGGAGGAAAAAAATACACCTAGGAAGAAACTTGTGAAATTTGTCAAGAACTGTGAATTCAACCCACAAAATAAATATACTCTAATCTTGATTTGTCTATATAGTTACAATGACTTTCTTAGAGAAACTTTCTTTTTTTATTAAGTTCATTTAACATTCTAAATAATAAATCTAAATATACAATATAACATATTATTGTATCTAAAATATTGGGGGTTATTATTAAAATAAAAAAACATTTAAGAAATAAAAATAAAAAGTATTAAAAAAAATTAAAATTTATTATTTATTATTTATATTATTTTTTAAATAATATTTTTGCTAATATATTTAATCGTTGTTGAGAAAAAGAAAAATTGAATAAATATATAAATTTGAATGAATATATAAATAAATATAATCTATGTGATACCTACTCTATGTTTATATACCATAGAGAGGTGAAGTTAAAGGGGATCAAGGAGGGTCGAAGAGTGAAGGGGCGGACTGAAGGGATAATAGGCTCTGCTATGTAGTAAATATATGTCAACGAGGCATTTCATCCAAAACTCAGGTTAATTAGTCCTCTCTCAACTCAGCTGTGTTTAGACGTCAAACAACCGAAAATGTTCCAACGGCACACACCATAGGCCTCTTCCCTTCTCTTGCTATTACCCCCCCCCCCCATTTTGACCTTGGTTAGTAACCTAACCTTTAATAAAATATCCAATGGCCAACATACACCCTACTTGATAGAAAGGATTTAATTTTCATTTATACATTATAATCACATAATATAGCAATAAGCAAACGGGAATCTACAATCTACCTATTAAAATGTTATTCACTTTAGTTTATTAAAAATCATTGTACATATATTACATAATTTTTACCGACCGACGATAGTAAGGGAGGTATTGTTTTCACACCAAATTTCACATGTGGAGATTTTTACATATCTCCATGAATCGTGCATTTTCTTAACAGAAAAAAGTATTTTTAGCATGATGTCTGTCCTTCCGTATAGATGTGTACAGCCTGAACGGCTCAACGGATTTTACCAAATTTCACATGAGGAGATTTTTTTATATATCACCACGAATCATGCACTTTGTATTGGTTTTATCCTCGAGAAAAATCATATTTATTAGTTTTTTCTTGATTTAAAATTATATGACGTCATCCAGCCATTCATGGCGTCACAGCCTGGTCTTAAATCTTATCTTATTATGCTAGCTAAAATTGTTTGTATATATATATAGCCATGGGTTCTCAAAAACCGCTCTAACGATTTTTTTCAAATTCACACTAGATATAGTATTTATAAAGAAAAATTGAGTTTTATTGTTCACATCTCAGGAAAAATACATCTTCATTAAATTTTTCTTAATTTAAATTTATATATGGATGACAACACAAATGACATCCATATTGAAATTTGACTCCCGCCTTTTTTTAAAGGATATTGTATTAATATTTTTTTTATATTTAAAATATTTTAAAATTTTTTATTTAATTTCGAAATAAAATTAAAAATATTTATTTTAATAATATTTTATAATTATAAATTACGATATATATTTATCATTCTTCCAATAAAAAAAAATATTCATGCACTTAGAAACATATCTAATAATACATATTTATGTATTATTGAGGACCCCAAGTTCCATTCATTTTAATCAGATTGATGCAATGATGCAACATTTAATAATTGTAATAAATAATTAAAGAATTGTATATCAGCTCGGTGTCCCAAGTATTAATATTACCAGCCAAACCTAATAATAATGAATTATTTTTTTTTAACTTAATTAATTACCGAGCCGAGGCTCGGGGTCCCGGTACTATATATTATAAATAAAATAAAATTAAAAATATTTATGTTATATGCCTATCTGTTTTTTATTGCATTAATAGATACATTTAAATTATTTGAAATTGTTTCTGTAGCTGAAAATTAATTTACTTCAAACCGCCGGTCGGTTCGGACCTGGCCACAGGTCAACTTATTTAATATATAATATATAAATATATAGTATATAGATCAATTAACAAAATACTTTTAATTTTATCAGTCTTATATAATTCATTTAATGACCCATTATTTTATATATAAATAAATCAATCTACCTATTAAAATGTTATTCACTTTAGTTTATTAAAAATCATTGTACATATATTACATAATTTTTTAATATATAATATATAAATATATGGTATATAGATCAATTAACAAAATGCTTTTAATTTTATCAGTCTTATATAATTCATTATTTATTATTTTATATATAAATAAATCGAATTTGGTTGTTGATTAAAATAGTAATAAAATCAATAAGCTATGCAATAGGTCAAAAATTAGATATGATTATTCAATTATTCAGAGTAATCTAAATTATCTTGAAAACATAGTTTGTAAAAGAATGTCAAAATTATAATAGAACAAAATTATAATAGAAATAATCCATATTATGGAAATTTAAGGATAGAATTAGAAATAGAATTAATTTTGAATAACTGAATAGGATAGTACGAATTTTATCCGGAGGCAAGAGCAGAACGGTTTAATTTGAGTGAGTCCTAAAAAAAAATTAATACTTTTTTATTCTGGCAATATTTTGGGAATGAAGCAATATTCCAGCTGATTGGAGATTCAATTTATCGATTGTCAGTCATCCCTCTGACCCCATCCGTCCCTTCCAATTCGGAAATGTCATCATTGGCAACTTAACTGAAAAATTCAATTGACACTTCAGATACGATCAGTGGGGGTGAAAAATTTAATAATAAATAGAAATTCATAAGAGAGAATTTTTCGAAGGGATGACAAAAATAAATACCCAAAGGGTGTAAAAAGGACGACCAACACAGACCCATTCATTCATTAATTAAAAAAAAAAAACATTTTTATTATTTAACAAAATTTCTTTTTTTTTTTATTGCTGAAAAATATTTTTAATTTTAAATTATAATCCTTTTAAAAGAAATGTTTGTTTAATAAATAACAAGATACATATTAAGCTGTTTAATGAAGGGTTAACTAAAGTCCCAATTTAATATTTAAATAGAATAAAGTGGATTTGAAAAATACAAAGTGAGTATAATTTTAAAAATAAAGTTAAAAAAAGTGATTTTGATAAGATCAGCAAATTTATTTATTTACCTAGTACCTTAGAGAGCAACTAAAAGTCTTCTTCACAGGTGAGAGAAGTTTATGATTTCTAATAACAAAACTATCCAACCTCTATTATTAAAAAGGACTATTTTAATTAAAATAAATTATTAATAATAATTAAGTCTTTGAGAATATATATATATATATATATATTAAGTTATTGTTTAACTTTCATTATAATATATTAAATATTGAAGACTCAATTAGCTCAACCAAAATTAAAAAACACCCTAATTAAAATATTTTTAATTTAGATATCAAGAAGTTTAATTTTAGGTCCCTAGGCAATTATCCACCTTCTTTGTAAAAAATGTTGATTTGATGCGCGTGTTTTTTCAACTAAACAGTATCCATTTTGAATTTAGTGGAAGGGCATTTTGTAAATATTAATAATATTAATATATATATATAAAAACACGGGCATATATTGTATAAAGAGAGGGCTACTCCCAAAATGAAAACATGGAGTATTATTACCCAATTAATTAACATTGGTCTTGCCCTGTCCCTTATGCTATTTCTCAAATTGATTGAACAAGTACTACACTATATCGTACTTTTGAATTTTATGTACAAATTTTAAATCCCCAGATAGTCTGTGATCCCCACTTTTAATAATCACAATTTAATATTTAATTATTAATTAATTTAATATTTAATTATTTATTTTCGCTTATTTAGTATTTTATATTTATTAAGATCAAATTTGATAAAAAAATAAATATATACTACTATTTAATATTTTGTGTACATCTCTATATAATTTAATTTAATGAATATTTGATTATCATTCAATTTTATTATCATATATATATATATATAAAATAGCTTGGTGAATCGAGCGATGGTTGATAAGGGAAAGGGTAAAATTGAATTCCTTCAGAAGAAAAATCAGATATTAATTTAAGATAAAATTAATATTTAATAATAAAATAATTTAACATAATAATAAGAGGTATCATAAGAAATTATAAAGAGGTGATTGATTATAAACTAAAGTTATTTGTAAATATTAGAAATTAAACCAAAGTAGGCAATTAATAAGCAATTGCAATTTTTAATAATAATGGTTGATGTTATTATTTGTATGAATAGTTGGAGAAAAGAGAGACAGGAGTCTTCAGTTAATTCTTCAGGGATTTTATTGGGACATCTTCTGTGGCTGGCGCGAATGTTGTGGGGGTATTCCTTCTAAATAAAAAAAAGAAAAAAACAGTGCCTAGTTCCCTGCGGACTTAAAGAGGGCGCAAACACAAGGTTTCAAAAATTAACATTGAGTGTCCTAGTCTGATACGGATGGTCTGTGATGAAGACTGACCAAAAATTGTTCTTCCCTGCTTAGGGAAAACTATTTATCACCTCCAAGTCGTATCTGTTAATTTTCAAATTACTAGGCATATGTTTCTTGATCACTTCTCGCAAATATTGATAACCAGATGTCAAGTAATTTATGAGTTTTAAAAAATAGGAATTTTTTAAATATTTTCTCTTCTTCAATTTAAAATACTTATATTATCTTTTTCGGTCTTTTCTTGGGCCTTTTGTTCTATTAAAAGTTTTAAGAATCATGTCATGAAATTTATGATTATTTAGGAGTTAAATTCTTGACAATAGTTTTCTATTTTTAATTTAGAACATTTCTTTAAATCGTCCACATGTGTCAATGTCAGTTATAAATGTTAATTTCTAGTATTTTTACTTTATTTCTGGATAAAGGGGCATTTTTATGACTATATTTACTATATATATATATATATAATTATTTTATATATCTCTCAAATAATTTTTCATTTTGTTTCTTTCTTTCTTACTCTAATATATATACATATATATATTGTTATCTATTGATTCTAGATAGTAAAGGAATCATTTAATCCGTTAAGTCTGTTTAAACTCAACACTTTCCTTAAGAGACAAGTGTTTCAGAGAAGAGAAGTCTGGCTGTCCTCAGGCTGCTCATCTCCATAATCTTAAATCTTTAAATCTTCCAATCCTTTAACAAAACAGTCATTTCACTTCCTCTAGAACGCACTCACACCTCTTATTCGCTTCGTTCCATAAGCCATACACTCACTACAAGAGATAATATTGTTATTTTTTAAATAAAATTCTAAACTGAAAATAAATATCCTTATATAAAGCGTTTTATTATTTTCACAATAAATTTAATGTAAAAATATTACAGTGTGAATAATATTAATTTATAATCTAATTCAATAATGTTTCATTGATTTTATATATTTACTATCTGTTCAGAACGCCTCTGGCGCTCTTAACACCTAGACGGGGGCTCCGCCCCCTGTATCCCCGAATGGTACATAGTATTTGGTTGAAAGTAGTAAAAGGTTTTCATCCATTTTGTTTCAATCATTATATTACATGAAACATTCATTTATTTTTGTGTTCTTATTTAAAATATATTTTAATTTAATCAGTAAATTAATTATATATATTATTATTATTGTATATGTTATATCTATCTATCTATGTGGCTTAAAGATACTCAAAAGTTCTTGGCCGCAACGACCACATTTCTCCAAGTGTTCTTATCCTGAGCCCCTGTTCCATCTCTCTTACGTCCCTTCCTACGCGTCTTCCAATCGGACGTTTTCCAATCGGTCTCCGCACCAATATCTTTTTCCTCTTCCATTCTAGCCCCTGCCTATCGCAGTTTTTTCGCTTTTATAACCCTAACTATTATTGAAGATGCATAGAGGTCATGCAATTCCTCGTTATGCAGTCTCCGCCATTCCCCTGTGACCTCATCTTTCTTTGGCCAATAAATGGTGGGAAAAATCCTATTCACAAATACTCTGAATCAACTTTCATCTCCCAGCGTCATAGACCATGCCTCCCACCCATATAATACAACAGGCAAAATAATTGTTATATATATTTTAATTTTGATTCTTTTTGATAATAATATTGATGAGATAAGCCTCTTTAATGCATGATAACAGGTGTTTCCCGATTGCAACCTCGATTTAAATTCTTCTCAAATATTATTATCGTTCATGATTACATTCAATTTTTCTACATATTCAAATTCTACATTTTGTATATTAAGATTTTATATGTTAATGCTGTACCTCTTTGTTACTAAATATTTTTTCTTATCACTATTAATTTCAAACCCCATCTCTTTTCCTACATCCATTAATTTTTCCTCGCTATCTGTAATTGCAATTGCCGAATCTCCTATTATATTTAAGTCATCTGGATAACCTAATATTTTACAATTGATTTCCGCATCTTACTCTTTTTTTTTACTACCTTCAAGACAAATTTGAAGATCAAAATTTGAAAAAGTTTATCCGGATCTATTGAGTCATACGTACATTTTACTAAAGTCTACAAATAATTACTGAACAGAAATATTGAATTCGCGGGTTTTTTCTAACAATAATAGTATCAATTTAAATTAATTGATTTATTTGTTTTTTTATTATTAAGTTCATTTTTTAATTTTCTCCCTTAAAAGAAATTTATCTAATTCTGTGGTGCTAGGAGATTTGAAAATTATTAGTCGCAACATGAAGATTTCGCTTACAGTTTCTGTCATGTCCGACCTCCATTCAACAGTTATTTTCTCTCAAGTTTCTTGCTTCTCTTAATCATGTGATCTATATATTTATTTTTTTTTGATTCATTATAATAAAATTTAAACAAATAAAAATTTTCATTTTGTTAATTTATAAAAATTTCAATTTAAACTTATTGTGAGTCATGTAATAATTTCATATTAATAACAGATATAGCTTAATTAATAAGAAGAAATGATCAATCATGATAAATAAAGATTATTTTATGATATTTGAAAATACATATTGATATATGATTTTTCATAAATAAAATTATTATTTACAGCTCATAATTAAAATTAAAAATTGATAAATTACTAAAAGAATTTTATATAATCAAATTTTATATTGTTATTTTTATGAAAATCAAGCCAGAATTGACATGAATAATTTATTAATAATATACCTACATATAATGATCATCATACCTATTCATTTTAATTAACAATTATATCAAATTGTCTTAAACCACTTTAGATGTAATTTTTATATTTATTTTTTTATTAATTTATACATTTTTATTTTAACCTAGCCAACAGTAATAGTTCTCTCTCTCTCCAGTAGGTAAACTAATTAATGCAAATAATTTGCTAGATAGTTGAATGATCGACAGGTAAAGGTAAGTGGTTAAAACATTTACATGCTCTTGAGTTCAGTAAATAGAATATATTGCAATTACTGGATTATAAATAAACATAGCTTTATTTAATGTATTTACAACGATAGAATAAAAGATTATTAAATGGTTGAAATATAACAACCTTTTAATTGACGAGCCGTCAGCAATATTTAATGAAAATATTTTTAATTTTTTTATCTATTCTTTTACTATATATAATTTTTTCTTTCAGCAAGGTTAAATCGATTCTATACTCGATAAAAGGTTTTTAATTGAAAAAATATACACTTCACTTTTTTAAGAGCTAAAAAATTCAATTATTTTTTACCCAAGCAAGAATTTATTTAACGAATAATTAGAAAATATTATCTAAGTTTGGAATGTATAAACCATATCTTAAAATAGAATATTTGTAAGGCGTCATAAAGACAATCTATAATGAACTCTATAACTAATGCAGCATCCAGACTCAACTCTATTCCATTATATAATATTAATCAAATTATTCAGAAAAAAAATCCCTATTCTAGGTTTAATTAATTCTATTTAAAAATATTTAAACTATTAGGTGAAATTCAATCTTTAAAGGATTTGATTGTGTTTTTTTTTTATGCATTTTATTTAATTTATTAATTTATTTTTTAACAGATTATTTTCCAAATGTCAGTCGTTTTTCAATGACAAAATCAAATTTACTTTCAAGTGGAATTTTAATGAAATACATTACAGAAATAATTGCAATAAATTACAAAAAATAACAAGCCCACTGCATCATGGCAAAAATGTGTGCATACCAGCCAGCTGTAAGCATTTAGAAGATTGTCAAGATTTTCATTAATTAAATTAAAATTTCAATAGATTTTTTTTATTATTTATTTATAAAATATTTTTTCAACTGTAATTAAAAGGAATAATTAATAAATTTAACTTTATTATATTTTAAATAATAATTCATCAATATATTAAATTTAACAACCAATAAATAATTTTTTTTTTTTTAGTACAGGAGTTGAAAAACCTTCAAAAGGTACCAGAGGGAAGTGCTTATGTTCCGACTAGAGATGCGCCCCTCCTGGTTATGTGGGATTTTTACCTCACTAAAAACACTCTCCTGTGGGCCACTGAGATCCCAGACCGGAACCCTTTCGGATGACTTCAGTCCGGGCCGAGCTTTGGGCATTTTAACTTCTCCTTAAATTAAGCACCCTTCATCTTTCTTCGTTCGTAGGACCTCCTCTACAGCATTCCATTTTACCTTGCTCTGTACCAAATAAATAATTAGTACCATAATAATAGACCAACATAATACTATTGTTAGTTAATTAATTAAAATCATTTGTCAGTTTTTTTTTTGTATGGCATTTTTGCCAGGTTCCACATTTATTTATAAGGGAGGATTGAATGTATAAGTATATCTATATATATACTAGACTTATTTTAAAATATTTTTAAATTTGTGAACTTTTTTGAGGGATCTGTTACTAACAATAAGTTCATAGCTGTGACTTGTATTTCTAAGTTAATCATGAGTTTTTACCAGGGAGGTTTTTACCTAAATTTTTCATACAAAACATAACAATTTAATTATTTTTTTTAAAAATTACAATTATTACATATTGTTCAATATTAAAATATATTATAAAACTAAATGATCATTATATTTAAATATATTATAAGTATATAATTCTTTAAATTTATTATTTGTATTTTGAGAATAATGTTGGCCATTAATATTATTTTTTTGTAACTATTTCAATTATTATTATTTTTTATTATTATATCTCTTTTCAACTAAACAAATATTTTCGACTTTTATTACGTTTGTATATACATATTATATGAGTATATAGACTCGTACCAAATGTTTTTTATGGAACTCTTTAAAGAATTAATGATACGGAACAGAAAGTTGAAAATGGACTGAGAGTAACAAACGTCACAAAAGAAAACAACAGATATTCGTTATTTGTAATATTATTTTATCATTATACACTCATTACTCATTTTGTTCTAAAAAAGTGCAACTTATATTTCTTAATCGTCATTTTAATACTTACTTTTTATCTATCTAAAAAAATATTTATTATTTTTAATAATTTAAAATATATATATATAGATATATGTCGATTATATTTTGATAAATTAATAGTAATTTAAATATATTTATAGCAAATTATTTAAACAAGATTTGCTTAAATTTTATACATAAATTTTTCTTATTTGATAAATAATTATTTGCATAGTCTTGAATTTTTTAATATTTATTTATTGACCAATGTCATAACATATATATATATATTCTGGTTTGTAGTAATGTATTATATTATTTTTTTTAAATTAATTTCTTACACTAATAGATGAAGATCCAATTTTGCGGCGGACAAATTACGCGAGCGATTGTCATTACTTAAAAATGATATAAAAATTAATGTTTTATATAAAGAAAAATATAAAAAATTATAGAGAAGTTTTCCGATGTTTATTTACATTAACTATTTTATCTATAAAAATTAATATTTAATAAGAATTAATAGTTAAAATAAAAAATTATTTTAATCAAATTAATTAAGAATTAAGCCAAGATTGGAAAGAACTACTCGTAAGAGTCAAGGGCATATTGATTATATCTAAATTGAATAAAAACTACTTTATTAAAAAAATTAAGGTGAATTTTTAGATTACATTTATTATATACCGATCGTTTCTTATAAAAGGTATAGAGAGAGAGGGGTCTTGGAATTACTTCTATTTTTTTTTTAATTTTACCAAATAAATATATATTTATTGTTTTCTTATTATCATAGTCATGTTATTATTATTATTATTATTATTATTGCCTTTATTGGTCCATATAGATTTACACGTGTTAGATTTTTTTTATAATAATACTCTGGAAGGATGACTTGGCTGCAATGGCCGGTGCGGATTGGAACCGGGTTGCGAGACAGCGGATGGTTTGGGAGAGGCCTATGCCCTAGGGCAGAGGTTCTTAAACTGTGGTCCGCGGACCCCTGGGGGTCCGCGAAGACTTTACTGGGGGTCCGCAAAGCCATCGTACAGGTGCACGAGAAAATAATGAGTCAGTTAAAACTTTATTTAATATAAAAGGAGGTATGGCATGGCTTTGTGAGGAAACAGAGATCAAATACCCAAATTCAACGAAATGTGCAAGAAAACTATTGCTACCGTTTCCATCTTCATATTTAGCTGAATTTTCTTTCTTCAATATTATAATTTCTAATAAAATGTGTTCTACAATATGCAAAAAAATCGTTATTCACCAATCACTGTTAGAAATATTCAACATATATCCTTGTTCTTATGAGATCGTAAGCCAGAAATTATAACTAATAAAATGACGTAAAGTACCTAAAGTTGGGATGGGGTCCGTCAAAAAAAATTTCTCCAAGTGGGGGTCCGCGGAGTACATAAGTTTAAGAACCTCTGCCCTAGGGGTCTGGTTCCATCATCTTAGTCATGTTAACCCTCCATTAAATCATAAGAATAATTCATTATGTGTGAAGGCGCCCAAGTTTTTACCTGGACGAATAAAGGAGTGTGTCATAAAGAGTTTGTGTACTCCTGATATTAAAAATTTAAATATAAAAAGAGATTTGGCCCATTCAATTAAGCGTAGATAAATTATTAGGCGCAGGAAACTGAAAAACAAAATCTTTCTAGTAGTATCAAAGAAAAATAGATATAATACAAAAATCTTAACATATAAAAAGGAAAAAGTAGAAAAATTTAAATTCCTATATAATCGAAGTATAAAATGTACTTTTTATTTTTATATTAAATATATTATTTCTTATAAACCATTTGTTATTCCTTTTGTAAATTTAAATAAAATTAATCATTATTGATTATATGACAAATTTACATACTAAGTATTAAATTGTAAAGATTAAATATATTAAATCATCATATGAAGTTGATAGATTAATCTAATGTTAATGTTTAACAATTAAATTTAAAGAATAGACTATTTTCATTTACATTATTTACTTTATGAACTTTAATTAAAATAAACCACTTATATTTTTATGTATATTCTTCTATTAGATTAAATAAACTATAAACTAGTGAAATAATTGAATCTTATTTGTCACAATATAACCATCTGTTACAATTCTCATACAATATTATAATGATTAAATAGTGTGCTTTCACATTTTAGATAGGTTATGTGATAATTATTTTCTCTGATAATTTTAACAATTTATACTTGTCCTTAAGATACTATATAGTAAACAAATTAACGTGATTTAATTAAATAAATTATATTTAAAATACTTTTAAAGGAAATGTTTATAACAATAATATGAATCATTTTCAACGAACTTAAGTGAGTTTATAAAATCGTTCAGTCTGTCGTTCTGTCCGAAATCAAACTCAAAATTTTGAAATTCTGACTTCAGATTCGGAAAGAGCATCGAAAAGTAGTAAAGTGCCTTTCATTTTTTGATACCCCCTCGGGAACATGGTCAAAATGGCGTCCAAAGTTGAAATTTTTAATATTTATTATTATAGTGACGTCATTTATATTTATTCGTGACAATCATCGATTCCAGTGAACATAAAAAGATTTTATTAATATTTTTATTTATAACGCTAATAAATAAAAATATTCAATAATATTTATATTTAATCTTGACTTATTTATAACTTAAATTAATCCGAACTTAAGTTCGTTTTGGCAATGCAAGCTTGCGCATTCCCAGATGTTTATTCATATTATTTTTAAAAAGAACATATATAAATAAATGTTTAAATGTTGGTGCATATACAAAATGTCGGATTTTTTTTACGTGCATACTTTTCTCTTCCTGTTTTCGTTATGCTTTTGTTTTTGGCATAACCTGGTTTATAGTCGAACTGTCCAACGCCAGAGTCACATTTCAATAAAGGAGATTTTCTCAAAAGTGTTCCCTTTTGTTTTTGTTTTGAATTTTGCAACGATATGAATTCAACCGATATCCAGGTAATTTTTTGGTAAACTTGGTAATAATACCTCCGAACCGAGAAGGCGTCTTAAGAAGAAGAAGATTGAGAGGATCCGCTATACTGATTACATTACATCTTTATCTCGTTTAGGCGGCAACCGTCTTGATAGGCGTTACCGTTCCCATTTAAATATTTCTGTCTTCAATTCTACCACTAGGAAGACGAATTACATGAAAAATTATTTTTTTAATCATATAAAAATAAAATTCTTTTGTTTATTGAATTTTCATTGTTTCATGTTATATTTTTTCTATAATTTATGTTTCAGATGAGTGAATTTTATTCTCTGAAATTTGAAATTTAATTAACTTAATCAGACAACTGTTAATATACATGTATAAAATTATTTTAGCTTTGTTACTTTTTTTTAACATTAACAGTAAATACAAATTATAAATAAAAAAAATGCAATTTTAATTTTTGAAGTTTTTATACAATTTATTTAAGATTACTGAACAAAAATAGAATATTTTAACAAAGAAAATAAAATGAATTCTTATCCTTTATTGATGAAGTTTTTAACATATATATAATGTATTTTTTTTATATATTTCTTAAAGAATATCTAATTTACATTATTATTTGATTTTACGGTTTATGTTGTAAACTTAGTTTTTTGAAGATAAAGACACGTAGCTATTCTATTTTAGTTTCGCCTATCAATGTTTGGTGTGATAGAGTTACCTTCTATTTAAGTTGGATGAATTGCTTTTCTTCTTCTTCAATCTCAGATGGTAGTAAACAAATAAATCAACTTGGCTTGATCTTAAAAGTGACTTAAAAAAAAAAAACTTTTCTTTTTGATTTTGACCTCTTGAATATAGTTTACAAATCATACGGTTAATTACATTTTTGATCAGTTTATACACAAATAGTATACATATAATTAAACGTAGTATTTGTCATCTTTTGGCCCTGTTCCTATTAGTGTTGTTAAGCCAATTTGATTATGATTTCATTCTCTCTATTCTCACTGAAAGGAAATCGGTCAAAATGTCAGTCAAACAGTCTGTTGCGCATCGATTGGATAACTAACCTAATATCAACCACATAGAGATTACTAAATTCACTCCCCATTCCTCTTCTCATTGATTCATATTAACAAATTATTTTCATATCATCTGCTTTAAATGCAAGATAAATAGTTTAATTTAAAAAAAAAATAGAATTTTTTCAAATAAATCAGAGCATAAAAATCCTCGATATCTCTATACCTTATCCAGAAAATACGAACAAATTCTTGATATAATGATAAATTAATTGTTTAAGTAATTATCATCCACAAATGAACTCATTCATATTAGACAAATATCCAATTTGTATAAACCGAAGGTAGAGATTAGAATTCTCCGAATATAAGGAGAATATATACATTGTCATTTAACTATATTATATTATAATATTAAACAAGATAGATTAATTAAAATTACAAAGTAATATAAATGAATTGTAATTAATTTTTCTCTGAATAAAAATAAATTATTTGTTTTATCAAAAAATCTATTCATTTTATCATAGTTTGTTTTAAATTTTTTTGAAAGATTACTTGGGGACAATTTCTATTTGTTTGAAATACAGATACTTACAAAATATTTATAAAAAAGTGTATGATCTTTTATTAAAATAAAATCTCCTTTCAGTTATCTTTTCTAATACTGTTTAAAGAGTTTAAAAAAAAAATTTTAACTATTTGATCTAATCTGCTATTATTTATTAAATTTATATTATTTATATATAAAAATGATTTATTTATTTTTAAGTAAATATGTATATTATTTAAAGTTTAAAATTGGAAGCAAACGTTGCTGGTTGACTAAATGCCAGGGGCTCTTAACATTCTGTCAGTCGGCTGGTGTCTGTACGAGTGCGCGCACAGCGCAAGGCGCAGTATGAGCAGGTAACCGATATTTCTATTGACATTTTCATATATAATTCACTAATACTTAACAACCAATTAACATTAACATTCCCTTAATCCTCCCACACATATATATCCATATATATATATATATGTAAAATAATAACAACAGAATTTATTATATCCAAAAAGGAATAATTAATTTTCAAGTTTATTTCTTTTAAATTATTTTACAAGTTTATAAATAAAATATATACAAATGGATAAATAATAAAATGAGTAAATTAAATGTCGATAACACATATAAATAGATAAATAATAAATGAGTAATTAGATGTCCGCTAGAGGGTGATATAAGTAGGCAGAGGTAACTATAAATATTTTACATCTTACCCCCTTAGGCTTTTTCTTCAGAAGAAAAAGGTGTCAATTTACTGCAGTGGAAACAGTTTGATAATTTTTTTTTTTTTTTTTTTCCACAGTCAACCTCGTATATGGATGAGGAAATTCTTTTTGTTATTTTGAATGGGCCCATCCTTACTTTATCCGTTTTCCTACGGTTTATTTTATTCCCATTCTCGATGTATACCATCTCGCCTATTTTAAATTCTTTTTTTTTTCTATTTTTATCTATCCTTTCTTTATTAGTATGGAAACTTTTTTCGGAATTTTCAAAAGCTTCTTTCCTGGCCTGTTCCAGATTATCTTCCCCAAAAGTGATAGGAGAAATTGTTGATTTTATACCCAAAAGTAAATATTCAGGTTCAAATTTTGTTGAACTATGAATTGTCTTGTTGTATTCCTTTGTACAATCTTCTGCGATTTTAGACCACGCTCTATTATCACCACTATTTATTTTGCATCTTATTCTATTAACAAGAGTTTGGTTTAGTCTCTCATTTAGGCCATTAGATTGGGGACAATCTATTGATGTAAATACAAGTTGTATATTTTTTTTATTTAAATAGTTTTTAAATTCTTGAGAATTAAATCCAGAGTATTGGTCTGTCAAAATCATTTTAGTTTCCTTTCCTTTTGTAACTGGATCTATTAATTTGATAAATTCTTTAGCGTCTTGACCTGTCGAAGTGGAGATCCAAGCGTATCTGCTAAAGTGATCCACTAAAATGTGCATAAATCTTTTCGGTGATCTGTTCCCGGCGAATCCTCCTACCGTATCAATGGACATAATTTCATAGGGTTTACTTGGAGGCCCTAATTTCGACATTAATCCAATTGTTCTTCCTTTACGAGTTTTGTTTTCTTTACAAATCTTGCAATTTTCACAAAATGAATTAATTAGTCGATCCATATTTTTAAAATAATAATAGGGTCTTATTTTCCTTTTTAATTGAGCATTTCCTATATGACCATAATATTCATGAACGAGCTTTATTAATTTTATACCAAAGTCAATTGAAATATATATCCTTGCTCTGTTATTTAGATTTTTAAAAAAAATATTATTTCGTTTTTCTGTTTTTTTATCATTTTCTATTTCTTTAAAATTTTCTTTTTGATCTTCAATTATTTTTTTTATTTCTATTAAATTTACTACTTTAATTTCGTCTTCATTTTCAAAGTATTCTAATATTGGTTGTCTTGATAAAAGGTCTGCCAAAATATTGTCTTTCCCTTTTTTATAAATGATTTTAAAATTAAATTGAGATAGATAATTGACTAAATCTCCCAATATTTCATCTGTTCTGCTCTTTGTTCTTAAATTTTCTAAGGGTTTATGGTCCGTACAAACTCTAAATTCTCGGCCCATGACATAAAATTGCCAATATTTTATTGCTTCTTTAATTGCTTTACACTCCAGGTGAATAATATCCATTTTCTTTTCTTTTTCTGATAATTTCCTAGAAAAATAAGCAACTGGATGCAACATACCATTAATTTGTGGTTGTTTCAATACTGCACCAATTCCTTTTAAACTAGCATCTGTTTCAATTATTATTTCTTTGTCTGTATCATATATTGCTAAAATGGGTGAGGAACATAAATATTCTTTAATTAAATTAAAACTTTCATCACATTCTTTTGTCCATTCAAATTTTACATTTTTTTTTAATAATCGATGAAGTGGTTCAAATTTTTCTGTACTGTTTTCAATATATTTTAAAAAAAAATTTATTGATCCTAAAATACTCCTTACACCAGATTTATCTGTTGGTTTGTTTAGTTTTCTAATAGCAGCCAAATTTTCAATTGCTGGTGATATTTTATTTTCTTGTATGAAATGTCCAAGATATTTCACTGAATTAGAAGCAAATTTACATTTTTCATATTTTAGTTTGAAACCCACTTCGTCTAGTATTTCAAAAGTTTTTTTTATATGTTTCATATGTTCCTCCCATGTTTTAGAAAATATTAAGATATCATCGATATAATTTATAGAGAATTCGTCTAAACCATTCCTTCTTAAAATATTAGATAATGTCCTTTGAAAAATCGCTGGAGCATTTTTAAGACCATATGGTAATACTTTAAACCTAAATTTCCCAAATTTTGTAATAAATGCGGTTTTCTCTCGATCATTTTCTCTTAAAGGAATGTTCCAAAAAGCCGAATTTATATCAATTATCGAAAAATATTTACAATTAGGTATCTTTTCAATAACATCATTTATAGTTGGAAATGGAAAACATTCTGGTATTATCAATTTATTTAATCTTCGGTAATCAATACAAAGTCTTGTCCTCCGACCATCCTCTTTTTTGAATGCAAGTGTAACTGGTGATGAAAAACCTCCATCTGATTCCTCAATTAACTTTGCCTCTAATAATTTTTTTATCTGATTTTGTATTTCTCTCTCGTCTATTATATTGCATTTATAAGGTCGTGAATTAATATATTCCTCTTTAATTAATTTAATCTCACCTTCTTTACATTTTACTTTTCCAACATCAAATTTATTTTTAGCAAATATATTTTTGAAATTTTCTATTATCGTTTTTAATTCTATAATTTTATTCTTATCTTCTATATAATCCAATTCATTCATATTTATTTGAAAATCGTTAACATTATTTTTTATATTTGTTGGTTTTATTTTTATAATATTCTCATCATCTATTTTCTGAAAAATTTTTAAATTTTCATTTTGTATGAGTCTGAATTTCTTTATTGCGTCGAGTCCCAACAGTAAATCATAAGAAAATTTGTTATTTTTAATTACATAAGTATTTAGATTCTCCGTAATCTCTCCGATTTTCAAACTAATATTTGCCCGGCCTTGACAGAAATTTTTACCACTAAGTGTTCTAAATATAGATTTGTTTTTTTCTAATTTTAACTTTAAAATATTTAAAAGTTTTTTATTTAGTAAGCTTACATTCGAACCACTATCATAAATAGCTTTTATATTATACTTATTGTCTATTAATACATTTATTTTTATAAGTGGATTAAATTCTTCCGGGCTTTTTAGTTTAAAGAATCATAGTTTTCATTTATTTTAAAATTTTCTTTTTCATTTAAATTACTTTCTTGTTTTATCTTTAGATTTTTATTTCTACATATATTTTCAGAGTGATAACGGTTTGGCCAACCAAAAGATTCGCAAATTGAGCACGAAAATTTTTTTTTTTTTGTATCACTTGTATTATTTTTATCTATATTTTCGTTTTTATTAAAATTTTTATTATAATTCGTTTTAATTTTATTAAATTCATTTGATAAATATTCAATTTTCTTTAATTCAGAAAACAATGTTTCAATTGTTTTTATTTTTTCATAATCTAGTCTATTTTGAAATTTTTCAGGGAGTCCCATCACTATCATATGAATCCTAGACTGTATTGTTCCACCGTTCTCTATTTCAATACATAGTTTTTCTTTTGTAATTGCATAATCGATGATGGACCCTCCTAAATATTTAAAATCAAAAGCTTTTTTTATTTTTATCCAACTTATATCTCTAAATGTATTTTGAAAAGATTCTTTCCAAAGATTCCATTTATTTAATCCAAATTTTGTTAAATTTGTATCATACCAGTCTTTTGATATGCCTAGTATATAAAATCGAAGCGTTTCAATAATATTAGTCTCATTCACTATATTATTTCTAAAACATTCATTTTCAAATTTTTGAATCCAAATTATTGGATCTTGATTTTTATTAAATTTTTCTAAATTTAATTTTTTTTCAATATCATAAAAATTAAAATGAGTTGCACTTAGCTGTAGTTGTAATTTTTCAATTTCCATTTGCAAATTTTTCTTTTCTTCTTGATCGAAGTTGATTTCATTAGAAATTTCTTCTAACGGAATTTTATTAAAAGAAATATTCTCACCTTCATCAAAATAAATTTTTTTAAGTTCTTCATTTAATTTTATACCAATTTTACGATATCCTTGAATGGGTTTTATAGCCAGCATTGAACTCTTAATTATAGAGTTTGAAAGTAATATGGGATGATTTTGAACTTTCCTTGATTCTTCTGGCAACCTATACCATAGTTCTTTGTCTTCGGATAACCCAGAAATTTCATATTCATTTTCTTCCTTTTTCACAATATGTACATAAAAAAATTTTTTTTCCATTTTAAAATTGAAAATTAATTTGTAAAATAATAACAACAGAATTTATTATATCCAAAAAGGAATAATTAATTTTCAAGTTTATTTCTTTTAAATTATTTTACAAGTTTATAAATAAAATATATACAAATGGATAAATAATAAAATGAGTAAATTAAATGTCGATAACACATATAAATAGATAAATAATAAATGAGTAATTAGATGTCCGCTAGAGGGTGATATAAGTAGGCAGAGGTAACTATAAATATTTTACATATATATATATAATACAAATGAATTTCCCCCATTCATTTTAATATCTAAATATAAATAAAATTATAAATTCATAATGTTTTATTGAAATATTTCATTTCAATAAACATATAAATTTATTAAAAATATTTTTAAAATGTGAATATATGTTTATTTTGATGATATTGAAGCTGTTGATATTAAATTATTTATTTACTAATATTAACAGATTGTGGGTGGTGACTCAGTTTTGATTTCAAACTCTGTTGAAAAATAATAATTAATTAATAGGAAATGCGTATACTTAAACTGATTAAATAATTGACTTGTAGATCAAATATTTTTCATTTGCAAATTTAAAACCAAGAAGGGATAGATAGAATCAAAAATAAATAACAAAAAAAAAACAAAAATGAAAAAGATAGGAATTAGAGAAAGGGTGATTTTGGTCGTTGGAAAAAAGTACAAATACTCATTCAATTCATTTAATTAAGTGATTGCTTATTCTCCCTTTCCATCTTCTTTTTTATTCTGTTATTCTCTCTATTCCTGTTATATTAATATTAAATAAGCTTTAATAACAATCGAATGGTCATTTGAACGAGTAGATTTATTATATCAATTATATACCTTCTATACATATACAAATA
Organism: Labia minor; assembly: GCA_963082975.1. Classification (NCBI taxonomy): domain Eukaryota; kingdom Metazoa; phylum Arthropoda; class Insecta; order Dermaptera; family Spongiphoridae; genus Labia; species Labia minor. The sequence goes on along the minus strand of OY720344.1, from coordinate 93,404,674 downwards.
TATATATATATATATATTTAACTATATGTATGTTTTTAAAATAAATATTTTTATTATAACGCTAAAACACAACACAAATTAATATTTATTAACAAGAATCTCAATTTTTTAAGAGTATTATTTATTTAATAAAAATAAATATTTATTTATAAAAAAAATGAATATTTATATTAAAAAAAAATAAACAATTTCTTTTTGAATGACATTAGGATAATGAAAAAAAAACAAAATTGTTAAATTATGAGAAGTGTAATAATAAAATTATCTCAAAAAGGGTACATTCGTCTTATTTAATTAAAAGAAACATAATAAAAAAAAATTAGAAGTATTTATTTATAATCTAGAATAATAATTTAATATAGAAAATATTTTTTAATCAATTTATTTTCAAATTTAAAAGGAAATGATGATTATGGTAAAACAAAAAACAATATAATGAAATTCTACAATATTTATAAAAATAAATTCAAAGAAAAATAATTAATAGAAAATAAAACAAAAAATTAAGGTAATAAAATAAAGTGTTAAGTGGAAAAAGGTGGAAAATCAGTTGTGATTTAAAGACATCTTCATTTTCCTTTTCGATAGAAATTCTCCTGATTTGCCACACCCTACACTCGAACAATTTGCAATTCATTCTAACCAAAACTTGCACATACACTGAAAGGATAAATAGTGAGAATCTAAAGAGAGAAAGATCCCGAGCGAATGGGAAGGGGGAGGGAGAGGGAGAGAGTGAGAGAAAGAGTAAATTATTGATCTTAGTTGGCAAGAGATTTCTAAATGTAAGCTCTATTCTACTTTAATGAGAATTAAATGCATCGCATCTTATGCATCAATTATCTTAAATTGGGAACAATCAGTTGACTTTATAAAAAAAAAATTACTACTCCTCATAACCTGTGAGTTGTTATAATTTTAAGAGAGATTTATCATCATCATAATTACGATGTTAATTATTATGATGCGCAAACGATTGAATAACTCTATAATAAAGTTGTTCTTCTTCTACTTCAAGTGGTTGGATAAACCGTTATTCAAAGACGACTTTGGAGGGAGAGGAGGAAGAATGAATCGTAGTGGTTTATCAGGCGAGCTACAATATAGAGAATAAATGATACTCGGAGAAACAACTCGAAGATGATGGTTATATCTATATATATAAAGGAGAGTGTTTGTTTGTATGTATGTAATTTGTTTACTTTTTTACTGTCATAGAAACAAAAAAAAAGAAATTTCTTACTTAACCGACCAATTTTGACAATTCTTTGTTTAAAATGTTCGTTGAAGTCCAAGGATGGTTTTTACGGCGAGAAAAAATCGAATAATTTCCGGGAAAACCCTAAAGACAGCCCTTTTTCCCCATACATATTTTTCAATATTATGCAATATGTACATAATTACTATTTTTCAATATTATGTAATATGTAATTACTAATTGATAAAAATAATAGCTGATAATTATTATGCAGTAAAGGGGCTTATCACATCAAAACTATTATCAAAGAGGATCAAAATTGAAATATAAAACTTATTTTTCATGTTGATCGATTACTAGGGTGACCATATTTCGAAAACACCAAACCGGGACAAACGGTTTACCTTTTTTTTCAGAACTAAATTGAAAAAATTTTGAAAAAAGTACGAAATGTAGAGAATCAGAGTTAGATATATATTACATATACAACAATAATAAATAATTAATTTACTGATTAAATTAAAATATATTTTACAAGAATAGAGATAAATGTCTTATCTATTTATATTGATTGAAACAAAATGGATGAAAGCCTTTTACATACAGACTTTCAACCAAATACTATGTACCACTCGGGGGTACAGGGGGCGGAGCTAGTATATATATATATAATAAATAAATTAAAAATTTAATAATTCATCTGAGATATTACAAAAAAAAAAATATTTAAAAATACTCATTTAAATTAGATCAATTTAAGTTCTTATTTAATTAAGAGCGCAGCTCAGCAGTATATTGCTGAACATTTAAATTTGAAGAGATGGAATTAAAATAAATAAATGTGTAAACTGGCTAATATTAGCTTTGAACCCCAGAACCAATAAATCAAAATATAATGATTAATAAATAAAGTAAAAATATTTATTTTTTATTTATTCATTAATAGCAATATTTAAACAAACTATGTAAATAATCAATACACATAAATTAAAACAATTATTTTCTCAATCTGAGGTCATCTGTACTATACCTATTTTACACAAATCTTGAGAAGATCCTCAATACATAACAAGACCTTAAAGTTCCTTTCCATTATATAAACTTGAAAAAATACATAATTAGAATATATAAATTAAAGTAAATTATATCTATCAAAAAAAAAACATTCATATTTTGTATTTTTTTTTTAATTTGAATATATAAGAATAAATTAGAAGCTACCTGATTCATTGACTCGGTAGATGAGATATAAGACTTGATTCCCTTTTATAATTACTACTATTAAAAAATATTAATTGTATAAATATATTGTTTTAAGAATATTGCTTGTCTGTTGGGAATTTTAACAAATTGACTGGTCTGAAAATTATGAATAATTTTCATTTTACTGTTATTTTTGTTTTTAAATTCCTATATTCAACCAAAGTATATAAATATGAATCAATTAGAAAATATTGGATTAGGTTTGGTCTTTACTGTGTTTATGAATTTAATTAACAATGTTTTGTTTCATAAATCCAAATTAATTATTTTAACAAGTTATTCGAATCTTTTTGTTTGTGAAGCTAAAGACTCAGAATTAATTCTCTCCATTCGTTTTTTCTTATTTTAAATATGTAAGTCCATATATTATAATATACAGAGCATTATTGATACTCAATGAAAGCCGTTTTGCGATTATTGATTTGCTGAAAGATATTCTATAAAAAAAGATTTAAAGGCTATTTATTTATTTAGCAAAACTTCTAAATATTACATTTATTAAAAATAAAGGATGACAAATAACCACAACCAATTGAATTCGAAATGTAGTACAAAAATACCAACATTGTTTCTTGGTTATATAGAATAAGACCCAGAATCCCAATATTATTGTCCTCAAAATTTTCTTGAAAATGGAACCATAAATGGATGTGGAAACATCGATTTTGAAATCTAACACAATCTCGTAAAAATAACCTCAAAATAACTTTTCATAATATATATTTATATATATAATAGTACGTATATGCTATATCAGGGGTCGGCAACCTGGTGGAGGTCAAATTACTAAGTATAATATTAATTTAAAGTCATGACACAAAAAAGGTAACATTTTCAATTTTTCAATATGGCTCTAAAAAAGGTAAAATGTTTTTGCGATCAGGATCTTAAACATTTTCGATTTTTTTTCAATTTTTTCTATATGGCTCTAAGTTTCACCAAGTGTGTTCAACCCTGATATTTTATTTCAGAAATGCGCCCGGCTATTGAAAAGGGTTGCCGACCCGTGTGCTATATGATATACTACCAAATGCAAACACGAATATTTTAATAAAAAAATTTTAATTTATGAAAGTAATAACTTATATTAGCTAAAACTATTTATATTAAAAATATATTATATAACTATCAATTAGTGAATTTATTAATAAATTATAATAAAATTAATACAAAAAAAAAACAATATTACAAAAAAAATAAAATATAAATATTGAAATAAATGCTACATCAAATTATAGGTAATTTATTAACTAAATATTTAATCAAAAATGATTAAATGATTTTAAACTCGGCTGAATTTCTTTTCAAATATTACCGATATGATATATAATTTACTTAGCTTCATTCCCTCAAAATAAACAGATTGATTAAATTGTAATAAATAAAAAGTAAGTTTATTAAATTAATATTGAAAAATATTAATATTTCTTTTTCCAAAATTGTATCCAATTGTATTCGTATAAAGTATAAGAAACAAAGTTAGAATGTTAGTACTTTCCTAAAGTTTCTCTTTAGTTTCAACAACGTACTGGTATAATTTACGATTTGATAAATAAATACAAATTGCTTTAAATGTTAATAATATTCAAATATAAGCAAACGTCTAGGATACCGTTTATAGGTTTATTTAAAGCCCTGCGGGGGAAATAAGACTCGACAAAATGCACAAAAGTACAAAGTGAGAGTAAGTATAAACATTCGTGGAAAAAGTTTTGAGAAGATTCCTTGGGAAAATACCAAAATTCACACCATGTGTGAATCCTAAACAAAACATACAAAGTCTCTTAATAATTCATCTAAATTTATTCTTATTCAATTTGAATTGGTACTTATTTATTTATTTGTTTTTTTTTTTTTTTTAATTTTCGAAGTAATAAACATTTTAAAATAATAAATTTCAATTAAATTATTTATTATTTATTAATGTGAATTTATTAATTTGAACAGATCGGTAGCATAGGGATTATATAGTGCAGTGATTCTCAATCTTTTTTTTTAGCGCGGCACACTTTTAACGGTTTAAAAATTTGGCGGAACACAAAGAAAAAGATAAGTGTAAATGTTTACCATATTGAAATAAGCTGGAGTGTCTCCACTCGACTATCTCGCAATTTGAATTGGATTAAATAACATAATATATTATATTTAAATTAAATTTAATTAATTATAAATTATAAATAATAAATATTAAACCAGCGCATGTTTGGTTTTTTATTGATGGCACCATGGCACGTGTTGGCGCGTGAGATTTGCAGTGTTAAAAAATTAATTCTGGTACTTTCAGCGATTCAATCAAGCTGAAATTCTATATATAGCAGTTTTATACAATTATTAATCATGTGAAAAATTATCAAACATATATCTTTATTTTTACGGTCACTTTAGAGGAAAAAAAATCAAAACGTTGTAGGTAATGACCCTCTTCCGGTTGAGCTACATTTCCCAAAAGTTGATAGAAAACTATGAATTTTGAATAATGCTCATGTACCAAATTGCATCATTCTAGCTCAAACCGTTTTTGCGTAATCTTGCCTACATACACACACACACACACACACACACACACACACACACACACACACAGACATTTTTCTCAACCTTAGTGAAAATGATTCAGGAACCTTCAAAACGTATAAAAACATCAAAATCTCAACATCGAAAATTTTCGTGATCGCAATACTATCTCTGGCGAGATAGTAAAAAGTGGTCCCAAAAACGGTTTACCTTTTTTTTTAGAACCAAATTGAAAAAATTTAGAAAAAAAAGTTTAAGAGCCTCGTAATCTCGCGGCACAGTGGTTGAGAATCACTGATATAGTGTCTCGGTCGAGTAATCGAACATTGTTAATTTACCTATATTTAAGATTTAATACCTAATTTCAATAAATAATTAGGCGAGTTCAAATGGAATATTAGAAAAAAGCGCATTGAGATAAAATTAAAAAATAAAATATATTAATATTTATTTTTTATTTGAATTTTCTTTTACATATTGCATAAATGTAAATAATATATAATATCATTTATTTGTTTAAAATTCATAGCAGTATATTCAAGTGCGAAATAATAATAAAAAAAACAAAACAATTCATTAGACAAAATCGAAAATATAAATTTTATTCAAAAATAGGCCGTATATATATTTATATAAAAATAAAATTAAATATTCGAAAACCTTTTATAAATTAATTTTCTTTGTAGCTAATTTAATTAAACATTATTTTGTTGAATTTAATTAAGTTTAAATTTAAAATTAAAAATTCTGAAAAATTAGATAATTAATTTACAATGAAATTTTATATGCATGCCTTTTTTACAATCAATACCGAATTAAATTTAAAAGCTTTCACAATTTAGCGATAAACCAATTAGGTTATTTGAATTATTTAAAAAATATATTTGTGTAACTGATTAAAAAAGAATAAATAAAATGTATAGCTAATTAGAATAAATAACTGGAATCGACTGTTACATCACATTATGAAAATATAATTAATTAACGAACTATAAATAATTTAATAAACTAATTTTAAATTAATTAAGTTAAAAAGTTAAAATAAAAATAACATTTATTATTATGTTTAGAATAGATTAAATGATTAATAGATATTTTATATATACCTATGTTGTTTTAGTCATTCACTTTAGTCTTACACCTATTAACACGAGATAAGGTTAAAATATAGGAGAAATCATATTGATATCACTGGTAGGCAAGAAACGAGTTTGGTTACCAATTGTGATCAGTGGTTCCCAAACTTATTTGGCCAAGCGCTCCCTTACCATAAAAACATTTACTCAGCGCCTCCTTGAAAATTAATTTTTTACTATCTCGTAAGAGATAGTATTGCGATCACGAAAATTTTCGATGTTGAGATTTTGATGTTTTTATACGTTTTGAAGGTTCCTGAATCATTTTCACTAAGCTTGAGAAAAATGTCTGTGTGTGAGTATGCGTGTGTGTATATGTGTGTGTGTGTGTATGTATGTAACCAAGATTACGCAAAAACGGTTTGCGCTAGAATGATGAAATTTGGTACATGAGCATTATTCAAAATTCGTAGTTTTCTATCAACTTTTGAGAAATGTAGCTCAACCGGAAGAGGGTCATTACTTACAACGTTTTGATTTTTTTCCTCTAAAGTGACCGTAAAAATAAAGATATAGTTTGATAATTTTTCACATGATTAATAATTGTATAAAACTGCTATATATAGAATTTCAGCTTGATTGATTCTCTTAAATTACCAGAATTAATTTTTTAACACTGCAAATCTCACGCGCCAACACGTGACGTGGTGTCATCAACAAAAAGCCAAACATGCGCATGCAAATATTTATTATTTATAAATTATAATTAATTAAATTTAATTTAAATATAATATATTATGTTATTTAATACTATTCAAATTGCGAGATAGTCGAGTGGAGACACTCCAGCTTATTTTAATTTTAATAACAATTACTTAAACAGAAAGATAAATATACCTATATGCAAAATAGTATAAATAAAGGTGTAAATTAGACACATTGAATTTATGTATCTATTTATTGATCTCAGAATAGAAAAGTAATATACAACTGATTTTCTCTAAATGCATCTGTGGCCATCACCTTCCCCTGGATCGCTCCAGCGCCCACTTTGGGAATCACTGGTGTAGATGATATTTGAGAAATAAAATTTGTTCCTTGAAAAAAATTGGATTTTTTTTAATTTTAAGCCATTTACACTAACACTCTTGTTAAATTAAATTTTAAAATCAGTCCCAGGTATTGAGAAAAGTGTTTATACTTCTATTTATCTCAACAAATTTCCAAAACCAACATCCAGCGATTTTGCCTACAAAAAATTCCGGATGTGATCTCTCCTAAACACAATAATATTAAAATAATTATTTAAATATATTTAAATAGTATAATATTCATGTCATAAATGATTTCATTTTCATATAATTATTATACTTTAAAGATATAATTTGGATTTTAATAATATTATGTTGAAAATTAACATTAGGATAGTCTTTATTTATTGGATTAATGGGAGAAATGGTACTGTGGTTTATATTTGCATGACCATTTGTTGTTCATTACCTTGAGTTTTAAAACATTTTAGTTTCATTTTATTGTTTCCAGAGATTTTGAAATTTATTTAACTAGAAAATGTCACATAATAGAAACGAAACCCCCGCCATCAGTTACTACAATAAACCCACTCGTGGAAAAGCTAAAAGGTTATATAATAAATACACTTGACTGTATAATATATGTATCCTGTAATAATAAATAAGTGAAGTGACATACAAAGTACATTGTAAGAGAGAGTAACATCCTTCGTTTTTGGTGTTGCTGTTGTTTTTCTAATTGAATTTGCAATTGGGACGAGACACGGTGAAACATTTGCTAACAAGTACAATATATATTACATATATATATATATAAATGAACTCAGTTAAATATTGTTGAAAAAGTACACCGTATTTATAATTAGTTTACATGTTTATTTGCCATAATTATATTTTTATATTTATATTTTCGTTGTTGGTTCGAATTATTATTATTATTATTATTATAATTAGGTTGTTCGGAAAGTAATTTCGTTTTTTCCGCCAGAGGATTTAATTCTATTTACTCGAACACAACTCCACACTTTATCCGCATAATCATTAATGTTCGGAGAGCTGATATAGCAATGCTTGTGTGTGAAAAAGTTCAATTGAATCTACGGAGTAGTTTTATGGGTGCCCTTTGAAATATGAGATCAATAAATAACATTTTCGTTATATTTTACTTTTTCCTATAGAAAAGGTAAAAAATATTGTGCAAAAATTCATCTGTATTGGTTTCTCTTGGAAAATTATCTTTGATAGTTTTTTTTCTAATTAATGAATAGTAATTTTAAATGATATCAACCATACAAAATTTTCCTCCCATCATATTCTTTTTTATTAATATTGTATTAATCATTTTTTATATTAAAATATTTTGAATTTAATTTTGAAATAAAATTAAAAAAATATTTATTTTAATAATATTTTAGAATCAAATTAGGAAATTTATCATTCATTGCCCCACCAAAAAATATTCATGAAGATTACAACATATATATTAAAAAAAAATGAAGAAACTTTATATAATATATTATTTCTTTTATTTAAAGAGGAATTGAATGATCTCATCGGGGAGCTTTTAGTAAATTCTTATAAAATGTTTAAAATGTTATTATATTATTGATTGATATTTTCTAAGAACCTGGTAGTTTAAATTTTATATATATATTAATCTAATTGTTTTCTTATTAGTCAAACATATTACATGATACACGATATAATCTTTCTGTCTTTCTGATCTTGAAATTTGTCAACATATTATTTATGATATTTTAAAAACAATTTCTTCTTTAATTGATATTCATTTAAAATGATAATAAAAACGATTTAAAAAATAACATTTTTAATTATTTTTTATCACAATATTGGTAGACATCAATATTAACAATATAATCACCTAAAAGTATTCCTAAGACATAAATAAAAAGATAAATATACAAAAACTCATAGTCAATCTCATAGTCAATTATTTATAATAAAAAAATTTAGTTAAAAAATAATTGATATTTTTTATATTCAATTTATTTTTAATTATAAAATATATAGAACTACAGTAATCCATTTGATATTGTGTGGAATGGATTTTATTAGTATTATTTTCCCAAAGTCTTTAAAAATATTGTTAATACTCTATTTTTACTTTCCCGCATACTTCGTAAAGGAAGTATTGGAATCGTCAAAAATTTCGACTTCGAGATTTCGATAGATCTTGACGTTTTAGACCTCCCCGAGTCGGAAAATACCATTTTTCGAATTATGTCTGTGTGTGTGTATGTATGGATGTATGGATGTATGTAATGTTTGTCTGTGAGCCAATTTACTCAGAAACTAATCAAGCTAGGACTTCGAAATTTGGTACACCGATATTATTTACAGTTTGTAGATTTCTATCAAAATTTCGTCAAAATCGGTTAACCGTAAGTGGTACTTTACCTACACTGGTTGCGTTTACCTTTCAAGTAAAGTACCAGTTTGCTCCGAGATATTTGCTTCATATTTTGTATATAGATTTACAAATATGAAAAAAATTCAGATACCAAATTTCATCATGATCTACCGGAAGTGACATTTTACCTATACAAGTAGCGTTAGGTGTAAATTATAAATATATATAATAGTGTTAAACCATTTTACTTTATAATTTAAATTAATTAGTTTGTTTATTTTTATTGTTGTTAAAACATAATAATAATAACCTAATTACCTATTTATATGCGGGAAAGTCTAGGGGAGGACACTCCCGATTTTTTACTTTTGTAAAATTCAAGTTTTTTTTGTAGTCAATTTGAGCAAGAATAGTTGTTTTTCAAATTTCGTTAAAATTTATAAACAAAATATTAGATGACACTTTTAATGTTTTAGATTTTAGACCTATTATATATTGTACTATATAAACATTTTTTGATAGGGGAATGTCATAAAGATGCCATAAATAAACATTTAAACAAATATTGGCAACCTCACGTTCGTCTATTTACCTAAAAAACTAACAAAATAATTTAAAGAGGATCACTTGATGTCATGGGAAATTGTGTCAAGTTTTCGACCTTTTCAAGTGTTAATAAATTACATGGCATAGGTTTCTTAAAATTACGGAGAACTGTCTATCGTCATCTGAGTGGAGTAGAGAGGATGAGTTATTGTAAGAGAGTAGCACAAAAGCTGCTCTGATTTGGTAGATGATTCTGCTAAAAATGTGCAATTGTGCTAAATAAATATAAAATCTAATAATTAATAATTTATAAGTTATAATTTCCCATGATACTTATTATAATTATCATTAAATCCTATAATTTTATTATAATTGAATATCTTATTTTTAATCTGAATGAATTCAAATTTACTAATCTTCTGGATTCACCCTACTATTTTCTATTAATAATAAACCGAGTACTACCAATTAAATTAAAGATAAATTTTATTAATTTTAATAACCCAACCCATATTAAGCCTCCAATATACGACAATATAAGTAAGGAAATTAATATAGAGAAGAAACGACTAGAAGAAATGAATCGTTAAAAAGTAGATATTTCCGAAAATATAGAATGTAAAAATGTTTAGAGGAAAAAAGTTTTTCCGTATAATAATTTTCATTTTAATTTTTTAATAATAAATATATAAATATTTCATTTTGATTTTTTAATAATAAATATAAGAATTCGTTCAATTAATATTATTTTGATCATCACTTTATTTAAAATTTTTCAAATATATATGGAACTTAACTATAATTTCTTGCAAAATAATGAGTAGGTTGTTCTAATGGAATATATCTATATGACTTACATAATTTCGTGAATTGTCAACAAATATCATTTTTTAATTATAAGTTAGTAGCTTTTGATTCTTTCAAAACCCAAATTGAAAAATATAATTTAAAAGTTTATTAAACAATGCTAAGCATAAATATATGTACTCTTCATATGTGAGACAGAAAAAATATTATCATTATTATATCACCAAGGACCAAGTTTTTCATAATAATAATAATAATAATAATAAAAAACTATATACAATTTTGTTTTTTTTTTCAAGTGAAGCGGTGTTAAATCAGTGTACTGGGGAGATTTTTGAAGTGAAATAATCGACTCGTTTCACCTCCCTCGGAATCTCCCTTTTTAAGACAAACAAATTGTTCTTTTTTACAACTTGCACTTTTCATTTTTTTTCCTCAATTCCCATAACCATTCCCCTTTCCCTTCGCTCTCTCTCCCTCTCTCTCTCTCCCTTTCTCTATTTTTCTTTGCTCTATTATTCAATTCATTTTCATATATGTTTTTTATTCCTTCTATTTTTTTCAACCTTCTCTCCGTATTTTCATTCTTTTACTTATCACTAGACAAAAATAATATTTTATTTTTTTTATATATTCTTATCATTTAATAGAAGAGGAAAGATAAGATAGAACACTAAAATGGAATGTATGATTTAATAGGAGGTGGGTAGGATTTTTTTTCATTTTCAAGATTCTATTCTTCCTCATTTGTTAAATAAAAATAAATAAATTAAAAAAGAATATTTTAATTATTGTAAAAAGCATTAAAATAATTAAAAATATATATTTTAGAATTTAATTTAATCCTTTAATCCTTTCATTCAACCAAAATAGAATGTTTTTGAAATGCATTCTATTTAATTATTTAATTAATATTATAGTATATTCAATTTTTTTTCCTTTATTGTGATTAATAATTTTCAAAATTATTCTGTTCGTTCAATCTCACTCTCGCTCTTATTCTATATGGAATTCCTATTATCCAACCATTTGCTAGTTCCAATTTGCTTCTAAACCCACGAGACACCCCGATCTGCACCTATTGCCTATCCTCATAAGTCTTCTAAAGCTCCACACCTCATTTTCCCCTGAGTAATAATATTTCCTCAAGTTGAAATTTCATAAAATTTAATATAGCTTGAATACTAATTAAAGCCAAGTTAAAATTCACGGTGCGACCGTTTCCCTGATTTATTCAATAGAGCTTTTATTCGGAACGTTTTTATGTTCGTGATGGGGAAAGGTAGGGGGTTGGAAGGGAGGGGGAAAAGCAAGGAATTGCTGCAGGCAATTAGCGGCTGCCAGGTGAACTAACGAATCGGAATGCACAAATTTACACCAATCTCTGTTTGCATCCATTTTGATTATGATATTTGAATGGAGGGGAAATATTACCTGTTAGATAGACAACCGTAAATCCTAAAGAGGCATAGGGATACGTTAATTTAAAAATCGATTTTCTACTCGCTCCGGTGAAAATATGTGAAAATCTATAATAGGATAATTTCTAAGCCATTCCAGATAGGAAAATACGATTTTATTCATAAACTCCTACACAGTAAAAGTTATTTATTGCATTTCATTTAACCCAAAATAAGATAGAATAAAAAAATATATATATATATAAAATGAGCAAAAAAATCTTTACGATTACTGAAGAAGTGCCAACCCATAGAATAGTATAAAATATAAATAATATAATAATATCCATAAACCAACGAGAAATTCAAAAAAGTTAATAATTAAAATAAAGCATAAAAATATATTTTATCTTCCAAAATTTCCAAAAGATTTAATATTCATTTCAGATTGAAAATTTATTATAACCAAACTCAATTATTGTTTATTTTATGTAAATATTATTTATTATCTAAACTAGTGATCGACAACTCAAAGTGGGCGATTATTTAACTATATACACTTTTGGGGGCGATAGTTATTTTTCGTGGGCGAAATCATTTTTAATAAAGGTAAGATGAGGCTTTTAAACATTTCCGATTTTTTTTCAATATGGTTCTAAAAAAAAAGAAAAAAAAAGGTAAGATGATTTTTTGATCAGGTTCTAAAACTCGATTTTTCAATATGGCTGAAAAAGGTTGCCGACCTCTATTCTAAACCATATCTACCTTTTATTAGGGATTATCATGCAATTTTTATCTTTTAAAATTTATAGGGGGCAAATTATGAAGCCGGCCTTACAAAGTGGGCATTTGGTCCAAAAAGGTTTAGAAACGCTAATCTAGACAATAGCTGAATGATAAGATGCTTAACTTCTAAACTTGAGGACGAGGATTTAAACCTTACCAAGTTTAGAAAAATTTTAAATTAATATTTAATAACTCTTATCCAGTGATGTATTGGTAAAATAAGAAGTAAGGGAACGCAAAGTGGGAGCAAAAAAAAGTCGTATTTTCAGTAAACTATTTTTTTCCATAAGAGATTTTCTTTTTTCTTATTCTTACTATGCAAAATATTAACGAACACAAAAAAAGAAATTCTAACTCTAGATTTAAGTGGGAGTTGTCGGGACAAGAAAAAGTACTGGATGGCTTTCCTGTTCTGAAAAGAATGTAAGGGAACGTCGCTCCCCGCATTCCCCTCCCAATACGCCACTGCTCTTATCTCTTATTATTAATTACCAAATAAATGTGTAAACTAATTAATAGACTTGAATCTCAAGGACCAAGAATATAAATATATTTTATTGTCGACGTTTCTAGTGTATAACTTTATTATTTTTTGATTTTTTGATTTGGATAAATTTTTTCTATTTTATATTCTTATATGTTATATTGCATTACAAACATTAATAATATAACAATATGTATATACACATGGAACACTACAAAATATATTGGTCAATCTGAAAATGTATTGTCTTGAAGAAGAGTACTTGAACTCGAGACGTCGGCAATAAAATGTAAAGTTATGGAGCGAAAATATTTTTTTCTTTTAATTTCATCGTAGTTCCGATTCTCTGCTGTAAATTAAATAAATATTTTATTATTCTTAATAAATTTATGTAGCCTAATCAAATGTTGAAATATTATGAAAATTCTTTTAAATTCAGTTTTAATTAATTATTCATCATCTATCATCTTTATGAGAATCGAAAAGAACAAAGTGATGAGAAATTAATTTACGGGTTACAAACAAACGGACTCTTTTTAAATTCAGCTGTCATAATCTATTAACCTAGAAACCATAGCTTTATAGTTGAAAGATTGAAATATGTTTTTTTAAAACAATAGTTGATCCTATTGGGAGTTTGGGGTCATTTGTTCGTTTCGTTTATCGTTTGATTAAAGGTATGTTTTGAAATTGGCAATCCTCTCTTCTCGTGAAATATTTATTTACATAAAAGAGATTTTTTTATTCAAGTAAAATTGTCAATACAAACACATATATTAATAATAATCACTAAAAAAAAAAATTAAAAATATATTTTAATGAAGAAAATTTTAATGTCAAATACAATATTAATCCATTCAATAAATAAGTTTTAAATAAATTTTCAAAAATAATATAAAGAACAAATTTAGTTAAGAACAAATGTTTTTCTGTTAAATAATAAGTACCGGGACCCCGAGCCACGGTTCGGTACTTAAGTTAATAAAAATGATTCATTATTATTGGGTTTGTCTGGTAATATTAATACCTGGGACACCGAGCTCTCGCTCTACCCTTTAAAAAATATTGATATACAATTCTTTAATTATTTATTACAATTAGTAAATGTTGCATCATTGCATCAATCTGATTAAAATGAATTGAACTGGGGTCCTCAATAATACAAACAAACAATTTTAGCTAGCATAATAAGATTAGATAGATATTAAAAAATATATAAACTTACCTGAAAATAATTAGATATTTATTTAATAAAATTAAATTTTTAAGTAAATAAATAAATTAAATAAATATGAAAAAATAAAAAAATAATTAAATCAAAATTCAAAATTAATCAAGTAAAAAAAGGCAATTGAAATGTTTTAAATTATCTACAAAAAAACAATTATTATTATAAAAATGCAAATAAAATGATCAAAAAATAAATAAAATTAAATTAAATAAATAAAACGTTTTAAATAGAAATTCAAATTAATTGATATTATGAAAAACAATTTTATATAAACAAATGTATTTAATTAAATTAATAAATTTAAAAAATATTAAATGATATTTAGCTTAAAAATAAAAATTAAAATAAAAAAAAATTACTTAAAAAAATTAAAACTATAACAATAATATTAATATATATATAAAATTACCTGAAAATAATTAGATATTTATTTGATACAATTAAATTTTTAATTATCTTAAAAATTAATCCAAGTATTATCTATCTAATCAAAAACATACCTGTTAAAAAGGGGGCCAAGTTCCTATCGGCTATTTGTTTGCCTAAAAAAGGGTTCAAATCCATCCCAATGCCAAGTTTAGATGCACTTCAAAATCATTCATAATCATTTTTATCAACAGCCTGATCCACTGGTTAACATTTGGCATTCCAAAGAATCGCCACCACACCCAGTCCTCCGCCTCCTGCATCCAGGCACGCCACTTTATTCACGTCAACGGTCCATCTGGCCGAAATTCACTTTACCATACACCCAACTTAAAATATGGTATAGTTGTTAAAATACGTAGGTACATGGTTTAAAATATCTAAAATTATAATACTTAGAAATTTGAACTTCGCAGGTTTTCGTGCTACCATATTTTAAGATGGTTTTAGAGGAAAAAAATCAAAACGTTGTAGGTAATGACCCTCTTCCGGTTGAGCTACATTTCTCAAAAGTTGATAGAAAACTACGAATTTTGAATAATGCTCATATACCAAATTTCATCATTCTAGCTCAAACCGTTTTTACATAATCTTGGTTACATACATACACACACACATACACACATACACACACACACACAGAAATTTTTCTCAACCTTAGTGCAAATGATTCAGGAACCTTCAAAACGTATAAAAACATCAAAATCTCAACATCGAAAATTTTCGTGATCGCAATACTATCTCTTACGAGATAGTAAAAAATTGTATTTGAAGACCGCCGTTTTTTAAAATAATTAAATTATTTTATAGATTATAAAATAAAAATTATTGTATTAACATAAAAAATATTGAAATAAAAAATAATATTTAGTTTGATTTATTAAATTAAAATATTATAAACATTTTTAGAGGGAATTTCTCCGGAAGGTAGGGAAATCAGATAAGCGACAACTTTATTCCAAATGTTCTCTCCCTAGCTGTCATCCATATATAAATTTAAATTAAGAAAAAACTAATGAAGATGAATTTTTCCTGAGATATGATCAATAAAACTCAATTTTTTAAAATGAATGGAACTTGGGGTACTCAATAATAATAAAAAATATTAATAAATATTAAATAATACTTTAGTGAAAAAATATTAAAAATTATAAAACTATCTAAAACTTAATTAATAAAAGAACAATGAATAAATAAATATAAAATAGTAATTTATTAAATAATAAACACGAAAATAGATAAAAAAAACAAAAAAAAAATAACAAATTTACTATTTTTATTTTTAAATATCGACTCGGCGAGATTCGATCCTTCGAAGTCCACTCGTCAAAAAAGTCATTCTAACCACTGGACTAATATATTTAGATAATAAAAATAACATTTTTTTACCATCTTTCGAAGCCAAATACCAAACCGTATTTGTTTTGTTGTTTTTTTTTGAGAGAGATTAATAAATGTATATATATTTTATTAAAAATAAATATTTTTAATTTTATTTCGAAATTAAATAATAAATTTTAAAATATTTTAAATAAAAAAAAAATATTAATACAATTTCAGTTAAAAAATAAAAATGGATGTCATTTGTGACGACATATATAATTTTAAATTAAGAAAAAACTAATGAAGATGTATTTTTCCACTTAATCTTTCTTTATAAATACTATATCTAGTGTGAATTTCAAAAAAATCGTTAGAGCGGTTTTTGAGAACCCATGGCTATATATATATACAAACAATTTTAGCTAGCATAATAAGATAAGACCAGCTGGTCAGAGCGCCTTCGGCGCTCTTCACACCTGGACGGGTGCTCCGCCCCCTGTACCCCCGAGTGGTACATAGTATTTGGTTAAAAGTAGTAAAAGGTTTTCATCCATTTTGTTTCAATCAGTATATTACATAAAACATTCATTTCTTTTTGTGTTCTTATTTAAAATATATTTTAATTTAATCAGTAAATCTTATAATATTTAAGACGTCTGCTTAGCCTAACTTTTCAATTTTTTTGTTTAATTGCATTTCGAGTGATTTTTTCCCAATTTGTGTAATCACATACTCACAACATGCATCATATAATTGGCCATGGGAAAAACATGGGGATTGCAAATGAATTCCGCAGCACTTGAGTGTCTGGCCCTGAGCTTGGAACATGGTCAAATCGGCGGTCAAAGTTGAAAATTCCCCATATATTATAACTACTGTAATTAGTATTATTATAATGTAAAATTATAAAGAAAAAATGTTTAGATATTATTGTAGACATTTTCATTCTGTAAATTAAATAATTTTATTTGAAAATGACTCAGGGACCCTCAAAACGTATAAAAACATCAAAATCTCGACATCGAAAATTTTCTTGATCTTAATACTATCCCTGGCCGGATAGTAAAAATTAAGAGGATCAGTATCTGATGGTTTTACCCATGGTGGAAATAATGTTCGCTTATCAGCTTCATACCATAAAGAGATAAATATTTGTGGTATAAAGGTGATAAACTCAGATTATTTCTACCATGGATTAAGCACATAGATACTAATCCCCCTCCATTATTAGTTTAGAAATGGTCTCAAAGAACCAATAATCTACAAGATGTTTGGCATGGTAGCGAAGGAGAATGTGATGTTCTCCTAGAATCCAAATTTGAAAAAATATCTCACATATGTTACTATCGTCTTGGGTTACTGCATAATGGCGCGGCGCCATCTATTGGTGGTGTAGGGCACCACAGTACCCCCAGAGGTTTAGCGATTTGCCGGGTGGGACACCACAATAAAAATAAAAAAAATAAATTCAAGTTTGTTATCTGTTTGTTTAATAATGAATTATATTTATAATAGAGGATATCTTTCATTTAATAGCATTTTATGAATTTGTTAATTCACCGAACGTTTTAGTTTATCTTTTCGGTCTTAAAAGTGTCATAAAATGAAAGAGCCCCAAACAGGAAACAAGACAGTTACATTTTTAATTTTTTTTAATAAAAAGTCCTAATAAAAGGTTTATTACCATCATTGTATAGATTGTATAGTATTTAGAAGAGATTGATTACTGAATTTATTTTAAAAATTCTAATAACAAAATGTGTGTGACAAAATATTAAAACAAAACAACTATTTAGGAATGTTGTATATATGTTGTATAAATACATATATATAGATATTTTTCTCAACCTTAGTGAAAATGACTCAGGGACCCCCTGGCGAGATAGTAAAAATTAAGAGGATCAGTATCTGATGGTTTTACCAATGGTGTAACCTAGCATATATATATATATATATATATATATATATTGCTTTTTTCATTTAATATTAACGTTCTCTTAGTAGCTTAAAATTTTAGAATAAATTTAAAAACAAAATTCGATTTAATTTTAGCTTTAAATTAGTTATTATACTTTTAAATTAATATTTAAATTATGTTGATTAACACTGAAATATCACTCACATAACTCAATATGGAATGGCGCAGCAATCTTCGAGGAATTGCATAACCTCTATTTATCTCCAAATATAGGTAGAATTTTAAAATCGAGAAGGCTACGGTGGGCAGGACACGTGGTTAGAATGTGAGAAGATAGAATGGCGAAAAATATATTAGTAGGGAGACCGAGTGGGAAACGTCCACTTGGAAGACCAGAACACGGTAGGTGAATAATGTGGGAAAGGACGTGAGAGAGATGGGAGAGAATAGGGACTGGAATAGGAATACTTGGAGGGGTGTGGTTGCTGCGGCCAAGAACTTTCGAGTTCCGTAGAGCCACAGAGATAGATAGATAGATTATAACTCAATATGATCAGTAATGTATTGGTAAAATAAGAAGTAAGGGAACGCATAGTGGGAGCAAAAAAGTCCTATTTTCAGCAAACTATTTTTTTCCATATAAGTTTTTATTTTTCATTATTCTTACTATATAATATACAAAGTATTAACGAACACAATGAAAAAAATTATAACAGTAGATTTAAGTGGGAGTTGTTAGGACATGAAAACGTACTGGAACCCGTTCCGGTTCTCTCAATACACCACTGAATATGATATACCCCTATATTTTTCGTTTCAGAATATATTTAGAAAATATTTAGGCTTATCATTCGAAATTCTATATTTTTTGTAGATTCCTCCAAATTCTTGTCTCGTTCACTCTCCCTACTTGTTAAAAGTAAGTAACACAAAAAAAAATCAGATTAAATATTTGCATAGTAATATGTATGTCTGTGTAAGTGAGTAGTGGGGGCATCGTGGCTCGCAGAGTGCTCTAGCGGTTTAAGCCGACATGATGAGGTTGAGTCGGTCGTTCGTTAGAAATCCACCCCATCTCACCCACTACCTTCCTGCTCTTTTTCCTACTACCCTTCGGGTACTTCCTCTCATCCGTTCCCTCGTTTTAACTTCACCACTCACCTCCCAAACCCATCCTAAAATCTACCCACCATCGTCCTCTTCGTCGTCTTGCTTTGGCAATTTGCCAACTGCCCTCGGGTGATTTTAAGCAGGCAAACTACACTCGCCGTCTTTGCCGCTCTCTTTTGCCAAGCCATCCATCCAAAATACATTCATACATTCATACAACACTATATATATACATTTATACGTAGGAAAAAAAATTGTCTAGTAGATCAATGATTCACTTCCCCGCGGCTAAACAAACAGTCCTGGAAAGTAAAAAAAATAAAAGAAAGTTTTTCACTGAAAAAAAAAAAGAATTTTTTGAATGGAAATAAAACGATAAAACCTTGTTAGGTCAAAAGTTTATGCCGTATTCAAGATGAAATTCTACAACCTTCTAAAAACCAATTTTTATTAAAAAAAACTGTTTAATAGAGCTTCTTTTATAAATGTTGATTTTAATTTTTATATTTCACAGAAAATAAAAATATTAATCTAGGTCAACATCAAATTGAAGAATATGTGCAATATCAAGATAGAATAAAAAAAAACAATAAATCTATTCGATGCTCATCTATGTTTTTTCCTTTTTACTCTCGCCAGATAACGAAAACTTTCGATGTTTTTATACGTTTTGAAGGTTCCTGAATCATTTTCACTAAGGTTGAGAAAAATGTCTGTGTATGTGTGTGTGTATGTAGACAATATTACGCAAAAACGGTTTAATGAAATTTGGTATGCGGGCATTATTCAAAATTCATAGTTTTTTTTATCAAATTTTGAGAGATGTATGTCATTCGGAAGAGAGTAATTACTTACCACGCGCGCGCGCGTTTTCAATTATTTTCCTCTAAACTAACCGTAAAAATAAAGATATATGTTTGATAGTTTTTCACGTGATTAAAAATTGTATAAAACTGCTACATATAGAATTTCAGCTTGATTGAATCGCTGAAATTACCGGAATTAATTTTTGACTGCCATTAAGCGCCAGCACGGGACGTGGTGCCATTATTAAAGAACCAAACACGCGCTTCTTTAATAAATATTATTTATTAATTTTAATTTATAATTTAATTAATTAAATTTAATTTAAATTTAATACATGTTAATTAATCCGGTTCAAATTGCGAGATAGTTGAGTGAAGACACTCCAGATTTTTTTTTAATGTTTTATATATATATGTAGGGTTGTTGGCTTTGAAGCAGGTTTTTTTAAATAAAATATCGTGTTGTTGAAAAATGTAGCAAAATAATATCGTTTTTATTGAAAAATATTAGCAAAATAATATTGTTTTTGTTTAAAAATAGTAGCAAAATAATATTGTTTTTGTTTAAAAATATATTAATAATAGCAAAAATATCGTTTTTGTTTAAAAATATATATACAAGTTAAAATAAACTTCTTGAAGAGCGTCGTCTTCTGAAATAATCGTTGTCTTATGTTCTTCGTATAGGGTCTTCTTAATGAATGATGTATAGGGTTTTCTTAATGAATGATGAATCTTCTCCGTATGGAGTCTTCTTAACTTGACGTCTGAATCATGAATGCTGACCTCTGGTGTCGTCTTGGCGCAGTGGTGGTGGCGCTCGACAACCAATCAGGTGACAGACGCTATGCAAGAACTCCGTTATTATCACCAATCGTAGACTTGAGAGAGGGGGCACCGAGGTCTTAAATATTAGTCAGAGTGCAAAAAGAATTTGTCCAGTCGCTCCGAGAACATCTTAATCGAAGGAATCAAAAAAAAAATAAATTCCTATTTTTTTCAAATCCTACATATATATATATATATATATAAGTAGAGAAAGAGAGAGAGAGAGAACAGAAATATATATCTTATCTTATTATGCTAGCTAAAATTGTATCTATATATCTATATATTTATCTATAACCATTGGTTCTCAAAAACCGCTCTAACGATTTTTTTCAAATTCACACTAGATATAGTATTTATAAAGAAAAATTGAGTTTTATTGATCACATCTCTTGAAACTTACAGCTTCATTATTAATTTCTTAATTGAAAATTATATATGGGTGTGACGTCATCAATTTTACTTCAATTAATATTTTTTTTATATTTAAAATATTTTAAAATAAAATAAATTTCGAAATAAAATTAAAAATATTTATTTTTAATAATATATATATATATATATATATTTATTAATCTTAATTAATTAATTATTAACAAAATAAAATACGGTTAGTTGATTCCCGCTTTTTTTTAAATGAATTGTATTAACATTTTTTTATATATTTAAAATATTTTAAAATTCATTATTTAATTTCAAAATAAAATTAAAAATATTTATTTTTAATAAAATATATATATATATTTATTAATCACTCTCAAAAAAAACAAAAACAAAAACAAAAAAACATAATTCTTGCAAAGAGATTAAAAATGTCATTTTCACCATCTAAATATATTAGGTTATTGGGTAAAGGCACTGTTTTGAATAGTCAACTTAGCAGGATCGAAACCGGCGGAAAAAATTTTTTTTTTTTTTTTATCTATTATTTTATATTTATTTATTCATTGTTCTTTGATTAAATTTAATTTCTTTTATTTTATTTTATTAATTAAAATGATGCAACATTTAATAATTGTAATATTGTAATAAATTTTATTTTTTTTATTTTATTAATTACTTATTAGTCATTAACTAATAATTTAATATTAATTCAAAATTTATAAATTTTTATTATTTAATTTTGCTTTTGTTTATATATATATTTTAATTAACTTATCTTATCTTTTAATTTATATATGGACAAATGACACTCATATTGAAATTTGACTCCCGCCTTTTTTTAAAAGATATTTTTTTTATATTTAAAATATTTTAAAATTTTTTATTTAATTTCGAAATAAAATTAAAAATATATATTTTAATAATATTTTATAATTATAAATTACGATATATATTTATCATTCTTCCAATAAAAAAAAAATATTCATGCACTTAGAAACATATCTAATAATACATATTTATGTATTATTGAGGACCCCAAGTTCCATGCAATGATGCAACATTTAATAATTGTAATAAATAATTAAAGAATTGTATATCAGCTCGGTGTCCCAAGTATTAATATTACCAGCCAAACCCAATATAATAATGAATTATTTTTTTTTAACTTAATTACCTAGCCGAGGCTCGGGGTCCCGGTGTGATCTTAATATATTGTCAGAATTAGATAAATAATGTAGAGAAAAATTATTTAAAAATAGATATTTATTTAAATGAAATAAAATTATTTAATTTACAGAATGAAAATGTCTATAATAATGTCTAAACATTTTTTCGAGCGACAGCTCGGTATCCCAGGTATTAATATTACCAGCCAAACCCAATAATAATGAATCATTTTTTTTAACTTAAGTACCGAGCCGAGGCTCGGGGTCCCGGTACTATATATAATGCTAATTAAATTAAAATATATATTATATATTACTAAATTCTATTTTTAAATATTCTGATTTAACCTCTCTTGTTCTATTTTGTACATTAAAAATTCAACTTTTATTTATTAAGCTCGTTGGATGTTTTAAATCAATTTATTTAACTTGTGTAAAAATAAATCTTTTAAAAGATTTTATTTCTTTTACTTTTCACTTCATAATCAATCTTTTGAAACTATTTTTAAGTTCACAAAATATTCTTTAGACATCTTTTTACTATCTCGCCAGAGATAGTATTGCGATCACGAAAATTTTCGATGTCGAGATTTTGATGTTTTTATACGTTTTGAAGGTTCCTGAATCATTTTCACTAAGGTTGAGAAAAATGTCTGTGTGTGTGTGTGTATGTATGTAACCAAGATTACGCAAAAACGGTTTGAGCTAGAATGATGAAATTTGGTACATGAGTATTATTCAAAATTCGTAGTTTTCTATCAACTTTTGAGAAATGTAGCTCAACCGGAAGAGGGTCATTACCTACAACGTTTTGATTTTTTTTCCTCTAAAGTGACCGTAAAAATAAAGATATATGTTTGATAATTTTTCACATGATTAATAATTGTATAAAACTGCTATATATAGAATTTCAGATTGATTGATTCGCTGAAATTACCAGAATTAATTTTTTAACACTGCAATTCTCACGCGCCAACATGTGACGTAGTGCCATTAACAAAAAGCCAAACATGCGCTGGTTTAATATTTATTATTTATAATTTATAATTAATTAAATTTAATTTAAATATAATATATTATGTTATTTAATCCAATTCAAATTGCGAGATAGTCGAGTGGAGACACTCCAGCTAATTTATTTAAGTTATATTATATACATTGTAGAAAAAAGAAAAACTTATTAAAGTAGGTCTTGAATCAAGAATAGACAATAATGATAAACAAAATCTGAATTTTTATATTTTTGAGCTAGTCATTTGTCAAATAATAAGACTAATGGCGAATATAGAAAATATTTTCTTGGGGCAAGGGAGAGATAAGCATAAGTTAACAAAATTCCAGATTTGTTTATTTTTATTTATAATACATTTCTTTTTTCTTTTTATTTGATTTTATAATATTTATTATACAGTATATAAGAAATATTATTGTTTGTATGTTTTCCATTATTCAATCAGCCAATTTAACCCATTTGGGGGAGGGGGGCCACCTTGTGAGTAAAATAGAAATTTTAAATGCAAGCTCATTTGCTTTTTACCGACCGACGATAGTAAGGGAGGTATTGTTTTATTATGATTTTGGTTTTGTTTTCCAGAGAAAAATTTTAAATTAAATTCTACTAATTATTTCAACTATAAGAAGGAAAATGTTTTTATATAAGATTTATGTAACAAAATATTATAAAAAAATTGATACCTACTTCTGTATTTGAAAAGTTGTGAAACTCTGGAAAAGGTGCAGCGCACCGTTCTTAACTCTTTATGAAAGTTATTCAAACGGAATAAAAACAATCTACTTTTATCAAGGAGTACAATTATTCATTTAGTTAATTCTCAACTCCAAACGTTCGTGAACCATCTCACCTTTCTTTTACAAGTGGAAAAGGTAAGAGGTAGGAGGTAGGGGATCGAAAAAGTTTTAATAAAATAATTAGTTAAAGATTTCTTGTCAAAACCAAAAAACACATGTAGATTACAAGAAAGCACAAATGAAAGCAATGAAGATAAATCTTTGGTCACATTGAGAAGTTGTTATTCATGAAATTGTTTTCTCTCACACTCGTGAAGAAATCAAGTTGGTTTTAGGGGTGGGGAAGGAGGGAGGGTAAAGAAGGGTAGTATGTAAGTATCCCCGAAACAAGGCCAACTTCTCCACCTTACTAAGTTGTTGGCAATTCGACAACAAAAGTTTTCACCTTAACAACCCTAGCGTTATTTCCATTCTGATATGAACCCTCTCACGCCCCCACCTCCTTTACTCCCTAATCTACTCAACACTCCCACCTACTGTGCCATGATGCGAAACGACTTTTATTACACTTTTTCCTATTTCTTTCTTCACCTTAATACAAATGGCTACAGTTAAGTTAACGAGAAAGTAGAAATAGAAGGGGTTATATTTGACTCACAATAAGCAGTATATAATCAAGTTTATAAACCGTCTTTACTCTGGAACCTCGACAACGTTAACATGTATTCTAAAACCTTTTATACTACTTTTTATGTTATTTTTAGTAAAATTCGAAAGTATAATATACTGTATCTATAAATTTAGATGCTAAATTTTTTATATTTTCTTTAATTACATTTACTATAAAATACATATCTATGGTTTAAAATGATTTAAACGAGTCCCTAGAAAGTATGGAAGAAATATAATTGAATTATAATTAATCAATTCCTTAAATGCAATTATTGAATAAAACTACATGCGCCCAACGTTTTTCGTTGTATATAAAGCAATTCGATTCTAGACTTAGGCTTTTAGAACAATTATTTTATATGAGAAGTCCATGAGAAAAACGTTTTAGAAATATTTTTTATATTTTAATATTAACTCTGAAGACGTCACGTAGGGTGTTGGTTAACTTAGCCCACATTCTCGTGGTCCCGGGCTCAGGTACCAGGCCTGGTAAGGGATTTTCTCTAGCTGGGGTCCATGAAACGGAGTCAACCCAGACTCCGGGATACAAATTGGGAAGCAATTTGATAAAAAAGTAGCTCATCCGATCAAGAAAAGTAAGGTAGGACCCATTCTACTAATCAAAGGACGCCTAATTAATATAACCGAGTTGATAGGCGCTGCCCTGCGTAGGATGTCAAAGGTTTTGTTTTTGAAGTGAAACTTCTTTAGCGGCGTCCTGACATTTGGTTGAGAATGGAGAGTGAATTGAAAAATTGAAATTTCGTAACGCATTCGTAACGCAAGAGAGAAAAAAGATATAGATATAACGAGTGAGAATGAGATAGCCTCTATCTCCGTCTCTCTTTTGTGCGGTGTTTCGTTATTGAGAAAGAGGCTATCTGCGTCTTTCTTTTGTCCGGTCTTTCGTTCTTGAGAAAGAGGCTATCTGCGTGTTGCTTTTGTGCTGTCTTTCGTTCTAATACCCTCTCGCTAGGTCCAAAGTCCATGGCGCGCATGCGCGCGAGTACGTTGACCCGGAATAATATTTCTCAGCTTCTGGGTCAAAGAATAAAAATTAGTATGACTTATGATCAAAAGAGGGCGAGATCTCCACCTTGTCCAGTAGATATCGCAATTAAATACAATTTGAATTTAAATATATATTAATTTCAAAATTTGCCTAAACATTTATAAAAATAAATATACATATGAAATTTGTTATTTTTTTTTAATATTAAAAAATATTTAATTTGAGATTAATTATATGTAAAAAGATCAACTATCAAATAGATTCAAACTTTTATTTTCTTTGATTAGATTATAATTAAATATTATTTATATTATTTAAAAATTATTATTTTTCTATTTATTAAGGATGTCTATTAAAAAATTGTAATTAACCTTATCATATGTCAAATATTATAGCTAAGTTTTTTTGAATTTTTTAAAATTTTTTATATAATTAATCTCAAATTAAATATTTTTTAATATTAAAAAATAACAAATTTCATATGTATATTTATTTATTTTTAATATTAAACGTATTTCATATTTTTTGAGAGAGATTAATAAATATATATATATTTTATTAAAAATAAATATTTTTAATTTTATTTCGAAATTAAATAATGAATTTTAAAATATTTTTAATATAAAAAAATGTTAATACAATATCATTTAAAAAAAAAGCGGGATTAATAAATATATATATATATTTTATTAAAAATAAATATTTTTAATTTTATTTCGAAATTAAATAATAAATTTTAAAATATTTTAAATATAAAATTTCGAAATTAAATAATGAATTTTAAAATATTTTAAATATAAAAAAATGTTAATACAATATCATTTAAAAAAAAAGCGGGATTAATAAATATATATATATATTTTATTAAAAATAAATATTTTTAATTTTATTTCGAAATTAAATAATAAATTTTAAAATATTTTAAATATAAAAAAAATATTAATACAAAATTAAAAAAAGGCGGGAGTAAAATTTCAAAATGGATGCCATTTACGTCACCCATATATAATTTTCAATTAAGAAATTAATAATGAAGCTGTAAGTTTCAAGAGATGTAATCAATAAAACTCAATTTTTCTTTATAAATACTATATCTAGTGTGAATTTGAAAAAAATCGTTAGAGCGGTTTTTGAGAACCAATGGTTATAGATAAATAGATAGATATATACAATTTTAGCTAGCATAATAAGATAAGATATATATCGTGAAATAATTAAAATTCTCAAGTCAAATATACAGCGTGCACGCATACCGACGCATGTAATTGTGTGTGTGAACATGGTCGGCGATTCACACGCCAACACATACAGTTATGTGCGTCGATGACCATTCACGTTATTTATCCGAATCTCAACATTACTTTAACACTACTAAATCAATTTAAAATTATTATTGCATTTAAAACTGCTTTTCTCTACTCCACAGATTTCACTATGCCGAAAAAAAATAACGACCAAAATTTAGACGATATTATTTATTTCATACACCGTTCACTACTGGTTTATAGCCACACAGGTGCTAATGCACTTGAACGAGGCGAAGATAAAATCCCTCTAATTCTCGGGGGAGATTTTAATGTAAATTTTGGATCTGAGATGATTCGTTGCCGTTGATCAACTTTCTTCGAGAAACATTTGGTCTGCTTATAAATAACGATCCCAAGGTATCAACAACAAAATCTGGAACTACAATAGATGCTGTTTTTACACGTTATATAGAAAATATCGAATCACGAACATATATATCTTATTTTAGTTATCACAAGCCATTAATATCAGTATTACCAATTGAAGCACCAACCGACAATAGTACAGGCAATGTAGATATGATGATAGAGTAGATAATAATAATAATAAAGCGAATATTTGTTACGAAAATTTTATACTGTTATATGTCTTTCGAAATGATCCCTTTATTTTTCTCTATTTCTCTCTCACTCACACTCTCAACTAAAATTTATCTTATTCTCTAGATTGTAAGAAGTTTCACTTCCGCCACGTGTACGATGCTGCACATTTTGCTTTTATTAACTCTGCCGCTATAATAAAATTTCTAACCAAAATTCCTTTACAATATTTATTATCTTTTAACTTTTTTTAAATTGAATTGTAATTACAATTTATCTATTATCGTTTAATGGTTTCAAGATACATATTCAAATAACCTTAAAGAATTCTAGAATGGATGGTAATAAAAAAAGCAAGATCTTATCTACATTTCTTTGCTTATCTAAAAGAGTCATTTGTTTTTTTTTTACTTAATGAAGTGTAAATGCTTTTTAAAACATCATATGTCTGGTCTGTCTATTTACTCCCCTTGGCACTTCATTCCTCTTTCCTTCCCCCCTGTCCTTAAACATTTCTTAAAACCATTCTGTTAATGATTATGTCGTTTGTGCTACTCTTTTGTTTAATACTTAATGCGGGCGTCTGAAGAAGAAACAATTGAAAGGAAAGAGAGAGGGATGACTACCTATGACTCTATAATCATTAAATGGTCGCTTTATCACCAACGTCCTATCTAAATTTGCCTTTTATATTTAAGACGTCATCGCACATTGAGAACGAATGAAGAGAGGGTAGTCTTGAGTTCTAGAGGTTCTGTAATAATACAAAAGGGTGAGAATGTCACGAACCAAATGAGAAGGAGGTAGCTTAATGAATTGCTTAAATAAATTTTCACTCACCCTCTGTTTCCCCCAACCATATTCCACCCAATCTACACATCTCTCATTCCCGCTAGGCTAACTAAGCTCATGTGATATGAATTTTAAATTGTAGATTGTAATCTAGAAAATTGGTTTAGGAATGTCGTTAATTGATGTAGATTGGTAGAGGATGGAACACCAAAAAAATTAAAGGTGAGGGAGGGAAAGGGAAGAATGAAAAATGAAACAAATTATTCGAAGAGAAGTGATTTTAAAAAAAATTGTCATTTTATGTAGAAATTATTAAAAATAAAAGTAATATATGTATGATATTGGAATTAATTTTTGTACAGAAGGAAATAAAAATATGAAAAAGTAACTGATGAAATTTTTAAAAATTAAAAAATAGAATTAAAAGTTCTGTTAGTTTTTACAAAACATTCAATTGTAACAAATTGATCAAAATTGTTCAAATTTTCAATTGTTTAATTTATTTATGATTTTTTTTTTATAGTTTTTTTTAACATTTTATCCTCATTAAAATTGAACATTGTGATTGGTAGAGTGTTTCTTGTTCGTTTTGAAAAGACATAAATTCTGAATTCGCGAGTTAGTTTAACAAAACTATTTTTGCATCAATAATTTGACGAAAAACTCGCAAGCATTTTCTCTAACGAGTGTCGTTAACAATCCATGCGTCAATAACGAGCGACAACCAATCCGTACGACGCGACTGCTTTCTCTTATACTATACAACAACTTTTTGCGGTCTCGTGTATATTCCAATATATCTATGTATATATAGTTATATTCTCTCACTCTGGTAGGTGGTAAAAGCAACAGAACACACTAATTTCGACCCGAACAGCGTTAAAAGCGCGTAACTAATTTACAACCAGGCGTTTTGTAACGCTTCGTCAAACAACTGAATAGATGCCACATATTCACAAATTCTTCACTCTACCCGAACAAGCTAATAGAATAAATATGGGCCTAATAATTCAGGAATAACAATCGAAAAAAGTAAAGTGGATTTGAATTAGACCATCATTAAAATCAGTTGTTACGGTGAGCATTTGATTTCATTTGAGATTATACTATAATAATAATACTATATACTTAATAACAATTATAAAATTGTATTTTCTATAAGTTAAAATATGGGCGAGAGTGACGGGTTAAATTGAATTTAATATATAACAATAATAATAATTAAAATCTTATTTGAAAATTTAAATAAATTTTTAAATTTTAGTTTAAATAATGAAATTCTTATTAAACATAAATTACAGCACCATATCCGAAACCGAAATTTAAATGAAAATCTAGAAAAATACTTAGGTTCTATAATCACAAAGAATAAAAGAGTTCATTTCATCAAAATTATTATCCAAACTATTATTTCCTTAGTTGTATTATATAAGTGTGAGGCATGGTCTATGACTTTGATGAGCGAATATTTTTTTAAAGTATTTGAAAATAAGTATCTTGGACCAAAGAAGGATTAAATCATTGGGGAATAGAGAGTGAGAGTGCATTGAATCTATACATCTCCAAAAATAGTTAGGATAATAAATTCGAGGAGGTCGCGAGAATATTGTTGAAGACCGATTGGAAAGCGATTTGTTTGCTAAGGTCGGGGAAATGGATGGAAAGAATAGGGAAAACTGGAATATCGATTTCGAAATCCGTAGGGGCACAGAGATATTATATAAATTAAATCTATCTCTGCGCCTCCAAGAAACTCGAATGTTCTTGGCCGTAGCAAGCATATTCCTCCAACTATTCCTTTCCTGAGTAACACCCATTCAATTCTTATTTTCTCCCATCTCTCACACGTCCCTTAACCAACCATCGCGTCCTTGGTCTTCCAACCAGACGTTTCCCAATCGGTCTCCCCACAAATATATTTTTTGCTAGTCTATCATTACCCATTCTTGCTACGTGTCCTGTCCATCGCAATCTTCTTCATTTTATTACTTTATGTCTTGAGATCATGCATTCCTCTTTATGCAGTCTCCACCATTCCTCGGTAACCTATTTCTTTGGCCCATAGATGCTACGAAGAATCCTTTCAAATATATATAAATTAAATAAAAAAAATAAATTCCCATAAGTATTGTAATAAACCTAATTTTTCATAAACAGTTGTGTATTATATTATACTTCTTAAAGGTAAAAATTTTTAATAATTTTTTATATTAATCTTCATTAATATAAAAAATATAAGAAATGTTTGTATATATTTAATATATCCAAGTATTATAGAAACTACATAGGAGCTCTATCTATTCCAACTAACATTAATAAACTTTTTACATTTATAATTCACTATAAGGGATGTTTTAAAGTAAATTTTAAAGAATACACATCATTTCAAATTATTAAATAAAAAAAAATATTTTCATATCTTGTAAATGATTCCAAATGATTCTTTTATAGGAAACTTTAACCTACATTCAACTATAATGATGATATTTTTATACTCCAATCTAGAATAAGGAAAACTCTAGATTTGATGAATAATTCAATGTAGGTTTAATCGAATTGTTGGGAGAGAAAAAGAAAGTAGTTACTTTATTGCTTTTTATCTATTTTAAATTTCAAGATATCTATTCTATCTATCTCTGTGGCTTTACGGAACTCGAAAGTTCTTGGCCGCCACAACCACACTTCTCCAAGTATCCCTATTCTGAGCCACAACCCTCCAATCGCTACACTCTCCCATCACTCTCACGTCCCTTCCTACATTATTCACCCACCGCGTCCTTGGTCTTCCAAGCGGGCGTTTCCCACTCTCTCTCCCCACCAATATATTTTTCGCCATTCTATCCTCTCCCATTCTAGCCACGTGTCCTGCCCATCTCAGCCTACTCGATTTTATAATTCTAACTATATCTGGAGATGTATAGAGGTCATGCAATTTCTCGTTATGAAATCTCTGCGAAAATGCTGCGAAGAATCCTATTCTCCAATACTCTAAATCTACTCTGGTCTCCTAAGGTCATAGACCATGCCTGACACTCATATAATACAACTGACAAAATAATTGTTTATTTATTTTAATTTTTATCCCATTTGATAATAATTTTGACGCTGTAAGCCCCTGATATAAGGATATTATAATAAGAAAAATAAAAAAAATATGTAAGTTTCAATATTAAATCATCAAGAGAGATTAATTGTTAATTACATATAGGTATATATATATATTACCTATTCGTATATCAGTGATATTTCACTCGAACCCCTTTAGCCGTTGGCCAGTTCACCCCTTGATTAGACAATTCCATTTAATTTATGATGTTAATAACAGCACAGTATTTCATTCGTTTCCACTTGCAACAAAACAGGTGACTCTATTTTTTTAACATAAAGTTAAAATTACCCTTTGGGTAGCTAAATAAATATCCATACAATCGTAAATATATATTTATATTTATCAAAATTAATGACGCGCAACGCCATTTTAGCTAATTGATTACTACATTGTCATTTATATGCTTAATAATAATCATTATAGTAATTAAAAAATAAACAATATTAACAGAAAAATAATAATAATAATAAAATATATGGAAATTGTTTGTAAATTTTATTATTAAAAAAAAAAATAACAAACAAAAAAAAACCTTCCGGTTGAATTTAAATTAGTATGATTATATAATAATATATTATTATTTTATAAAATTATGTTGTACTAAAGAATAACAATTAATCTCTATTAAATTAAATTTTAATTATTATTTACATATAAATTATATATAGATTTTTTTTGTGTTGATTATTTAGTGGCCCATCTAATTAAATATCACTTTTTTTATATTTATTCCATATTAATTCAAACATGAATATATAAATTACATAATTATAATATTAAAAATTTACAAAAATTATAATATAATTTATTCTGAAACAATAAACAAAAGGAGTAAATTGAAGGTTTATTGGTATTTAATTTCTTGTTATCATTCTATGATAACTGTAGACATCACAACATAAAATAAACTCAAATATCATAGTACTTGCTGTGTGGATAACATGCAAGTATCTTCTTGTGTATTAATTTATTTGTTAAAGATAGGAATAAAAGTAGCAAAAGAGAGAGTTTATTATTTGTATCCCTAGCAGTTTAAATAAGTTGACCTGTGGCCAGGTCCGAACCGACCGACGGTTTGAAGTAAATTAATTTCCAGCTACAGAAACAATTTCAAATAATTTTAATATATCTATTAATGTAATAAAAAACATATATAAATATAACATAAATATTTTTAATTTTATTTTATTTATAATATATAGCTGAAATAGCCGGCGTTGCCCGGCGTTACCCGAGGCTGTGACGTCATGAAGGACTGGGTGACGTCATATAATTTTAAATTAAGAAAAACATAATGAAGATGATTTTTCCCGAGGATAAAACCAATACCTTCGTGGTGATATATAAAAAAATCTCCTCATGTGAAATTTGGTGTGAAAATAACCCTTCCCTTCCTATCGTCGATCGCTAATACTACCACTTCCGGTTTCCGGATTTGCACCAAAAGTTGATCAATTCATCCCACTGATGCATTAAGTAAATATTCCAAATTTCATCAAAATCGGTTGAGCCGTTCAGGCTGTACACATCTATACGGACGGACGGACGGAAGGACGGACCACTTCCGGTTTCCGGATTTGCACCAAAAGTTGATCAATTCATCCCACTGATGCATTAAGTAAATATACCAAATTTCATCAAAATCGGTTGAGCCGTTCAGGCTGTACACATCTATACGGACGGACGGACGGACGGACGGACCACTTCCGGTTTCCGGATTTGCACCAAAAGTTGATCAATTCATCCCACTGATGCATTAAGTAAATATACCAAATTTCATCAAAATCGGTTGAGCCGTTCAGGCTGTACACACCTATACGGACGGACGGACGGACGGACGGACGGACGGACAGACGGACGGACGGACAGACATCATGCTAAAAATACTTTTTTCTGTTAAGAAAATGCATGATTCGTGGAGATATGTAAAAATCTCCACATGTGAAATTTGGTGTGAAAACAATACCTCCCTTACTATCGTCGGTCGGTAAAAATCATTAAAAACTTAAATTTTAGGATTTACTTCGATAAAGAAAATAATTTTTAATTAAAGAACGTTACTGAAAAAATGAAAAATGAAAATAAGTACCATTACAATTTAAAACTAAATATTTTTACATTTTAATAAAAAAAACGCATTAGTTAATTAGCTACTAAAATAAATATTTATTCATGATTAACTATAATAATCGGTGTTGGTGTCTGTTTGAATCAATTCAATTTTAAATTTTATTTTAATCGTCAAAAAATGATAATTATATATTTGGGTTTGAATTTTTATTGTTTTTTTAAGTAAAATTCCCTCTTATTGAATTAAATAACATCAAACAATCTGTGAAGATGGGTTTATTTATTAGTTTATATTACAATTTGATATAATTTTAAATATTCTACAATCCATATTACGATAATTGTCCAGATTAGTTGTCATGTCATGGATTTGATTAAAACTTAATTAGTGGATTCCTTTATTAATTCCAAAGAAACTTTCCTTATGCATTTTTCCGGGTCGCTTCTAGTTTAAGGGATAAAAATTATTAAAATTTGCATATAAATACATTGATATTCTATTTATGGTAGCTACCATGTTTTATTCATTTGACCAGCAGAGGGCTTCAATTATTATCTGTTGGGTTTTTTTTTATCAGTTTGGGTTGGATATATAAAAATTTTAAAATTAATTAATTAAATAATTTCTCTATATCCAAACGGAATCAAAAATACGAAAATTAGTGAATAAGTGAATAATTAGTGGATTAATTATATAACATTACTTAGTGGATGACATGACATGACAATTAACATATTACGTTTTTTTTAAATATATTTTCAAGATATATATTACCTTAAATAATTTTATTTTTAAATCTATTAAATAAAATAATTAATAGTTAGTACACTATACACAATTTTATCTACTATTTTAGGTGTTAATTAGTTCTTTGTTTTTTTTTAAATAAACTTCTCAGATTTAATTTAATTAACTACTATTTACACATTTCTTAGTCAGCTAAAATTCTATTTTAGTTTTACTATTGTTTATTTTTATAGAAATATTAAAAAAATAAGTAAACACATATCTTAATGTTTTTTAATTCTAGATAAAATAATTATTATCTCTAAATTCCGCTGATCATGGTTTATCTTTTTTTATCATCTTTCTTTTCTTTATACATGCATGCAAGTTTAAAGTCTGACATACGAACTTTTACATCCAGCTAATAAAAAAATACTATATGCACATCACGACTTCTATTACCTACGGACTTGTTTTTATTAGTAATCAACATTTTTAATTTTCTCATTACTCATCAAATATCAAATTTATCTAGGATCCATATATATATATATATATATTTATAAATGTTATTACTTTTTAGGGCATTTAGATAATAATAATGGCGTGTTTTATTTTTTAAACATTATCCATATTTTTTAAATAATAATAAATTCACAAATTAGTTATTTTTTCATTTAAATAGACACATGTTATATAATATTAATAATATTAATATGCAATAATTTAATTATAACCTATATATTTCTCATAATTAATATCTAAATTTATAACTTTCCAATTTTTTTTTAAAATCAATTACGTTAATTATAATTTCCACTTAATGCATGAATAGATTCATTATTTTTCTGATTTAAATTTCAACTATTTTTATACGCTATGAGTTTAACTGTGTAACTTTCCATGATAATTATTCAAGCTTTGCTGAACACATATGTTAAAAATACGAGGTCGATCAGGAAAAACATGACTTAAATAAATAAATAATATATCTGCCCCCTGTATCCTCGAAATGATGCATACTATTTTGTATAAGCTAACTTTTCATTTATTTTATTTTTATCTGTTTATTAAAACCTTTTTTTTCTTATTTATTTTTTATTTAATCTGTAAATTAATTATATCTTTTTATCGTATATGTTATAATGAGATTCACTATTCTTTAATATTTATTTATTATACATTTTTACTATTTCGCCAGTGATAGTATTGCGATCACGAAAATTTTCGATATTGAGATTTTGATGTTTTTATACGTTTTGAAGGTTCCTGAATCATTTTCACTAAGGTTGAGAAAAATGTCTGTGTGTGTGAGTATGTATGTATGTATGTAGACAAGATTACGCAAAAACGGTTTGAGCTAGAATCATGAAATTTGGTACATGGGCATTATTCAAAATTCGTAGTAAAAAAAAAACAATAAATCTATTCGATGCTCATAGAAACATCTGTTTTTTTGCCTTTTTACTATCTCACCAGATCACGAAAACTTTCGATGTCGAGATTTTGATATTTTTATACGTTTTGAAGGTTCCTGAATCATTTTCACTAAGGTTGAGAAAAATGTCTGTGTATGTGTGTGTGTATGTAGACAATATTACGCAAAAACGGTTTAATGAAATTTGGTTTTATTTAAAATTCATAGTTTTCTATCACACTTTGAGAAATGTAGCTCAACCGGAAGAGGGCCATTACTTACAACGTTTTGATTTTTTTTTCCTCTAAAGTGACCGTAAAAAAAAAGATATATGTTTCATAATTTTTCACATGATTAAAAATTGTATAAAACTGCTATATATAGAATTTCAGCTTGATTGAATCGCTTGTACGTTCAACGTTATCAAGTCCGTTATATCAATTAGGTGTTCTTTGATCAGTAGAACGGGTCCTATCAACCTTTACCTTGATTATTTTGATCGGAAGAGCTATCAAGTAGCTTTCCCATTTTGATTCCGGAGGCTGGGTTGACTGCGTCCCATAGACCCCAGCTCGAGAAATTCCCTTACCAGGTCTGGAAATGAACCCGTGTCAATGATAATGTGAGCCAGCTACGATAACCTCTAACCCTGTGGCGCCTTTAACGTTATATAAAACTAAAGTTAAATTTAAAATATAATCATTTAATAATATTAAAGTTTATAACTATACATTTATACTTTAGAAGAAACTTAGCTGTTGCAAAGAAATTTCTCCAAGAGTCTCTGTTCTGAGCCACCTCCATCGAACTCCTGTTTTCTCCAAACTCCTTGACATCCTCCTTTATCTGCCAATCGATCGCTTCTCAATTGATGTCTCTACAACCAAGTTTCTAGTTAGTCTTTCCTCACTCTTTCTACCTAGGTGTTCCACCTACTAAACTATATATATTTAATTTACATTTGATTGATTATTTTTATTAAAATTTATACAAATTCAAATATCCTTTTTTCTTAATAAATATTATATATTATTATTTTTCTATCAATATATATGAATTCTAAAATTTTAAATTTATTAATTATATACAATATCAGTTCAAGGTGTTAGATATATTTTCTTTTTTGACATCTTTTTAGCAATTAATACATTTTAGCGACTTGAATCATTTAGATTTATAACAAATTTGAAAATCGACCCAATTTAAAAAAAAAAAAATTAAAACAATCCCATGCTTGACTCTTTAAGCTTATTTTTTATGAAATTACCACTCCCATGAAAAAAATGATTTTAACTAATAAATAATAACATTTTTCAATTATTCTAATTCAATTGACATGTTATTGTATAACGACTCTCTCTAGTCATCAAATGATAAAATTTAATACCATATTTTAATTGAGAGATAAAAAAAAATAATTATATATTTTTTCTCTTATTTTACTAATCATTCAATATCCATGTTGAAATATCTTTGTAAACATTGATCATTTATGTTTAATATCAAATTATTGGAAATAATTAATTCATTTTAATTACAGAATTCACACTTTCCAATCCCCGATACTCATCACATTGGTCAACTCATCAATTTCAAACACACCTTCTGTTGATCTCGGAATTTAAAATGAATAATAATTATATAAAAAAAAAGACGAATAAAAATATACATAATATAAAAAAATGTAATATATTGTAGTGATTTTTTTGGGCAGTAAGGTGGAGAATAAAAAAGTAATTTCATAAAAAAATGTTGAACAATTTATTAGAATTTTGTGTGTGTAAAGATATAAAAAAGGGGTTATAAAGGATAAAAAAAGGTGTAGTGGTAGAACTTTGGAATAAGAAAACTTCAGGGTTAATTTTCTGGAAAGAGCAGGGTTGAGAATCCGATGAAAGCTCGGCGGCTTGATCAGGTGGTCCCAGGGAGAAACCAGGGCTGCCACAACGACTCCTGTTGGACTGCCAGATGTGTTGTTGATCTTTTCACCGGAGGAAACGTTGGACAGTCTTATTTGTTTCCGGCTCCTCCTGCAGACACTGCACAACCGTCTTTTTCTTCCCGTGTTGTGGTTGCACAATATGGCGGATGGCCACCACGCTCACTCTTTCGCGGGGGATCAATTTTTTTTATATCTTGCTTCTTCGCTCTCACTAAATCAAGTCCGCAATCAACCTCTCGTCTCTACTCCACGACTCGTGCCTCTCGACTCTACTTCTCGACTGACTTCTCGACCGCTGGCAAACGCTCGTCCGAGGTGACCCTCTCTCTCCCCTCTTCAGACACACATCCAATCAAATCTCGATTTGGACGTAGGTCGGGGAGGGTTTTTATTTGACCTCGGCTTGGAAGAATTTCTAGCACAATTTTATTTCCATACCGACTTCCCATTAATCCGTTCTTTTCTTGAGAATAATTTATTTTAACACTGTTTAACAAGAAATTCTACACAAATAAAAAATTCACAAGAACCACCACACTATCAAAATTTCACTTCAATATATATATAGATATAAATACAATTCATAAAATCAAAAATTAAATTTTGTTATTTTTTTTCTACATACAAGTATTGTATATTATAATTTAACATTATAATATTTTATATCAATTTATTTATATACTTTATTGAAAATGAGGAGAAATAATAGAAAATGCAAAATTATTAATTATTATTTTAATATGAAAACTAAATAAATCAAAGAACTTTTGTTAAAAATGTCTATTGTATAATAGTTATTTGAATTTAAATTAATATGTAAAACATTAATTTGAAAAGATTATGTTTGTGTATATTCATACACTCTTAGAATCCCCTCTCAAAAGAAATTATTTAAATACATATGGAATGTTAACTTTATCATGTTCAGTTCATGTACTGGAATGGGATATATGCAACAAACCTTACTATAAGTTGCCAGTAGCTTGTAAGAATGATCATTTACTCTCTGGCCAACAGGGAAAGTTGGAGGTGAAATTAAGCCCACCCTCCTTTAATATGAATACCATGTAAAGAGGTCCTCAGCGAACTTCTTGCATAACAATGAGTGAGATCAGTGCACCAATTCACCCTTCTCCTAATAGAGTTTCTCAAAGAAAAACCTTCTCCATGAGCTGAAATGATTTTCATTTATATTCATAACCAATAATTGCTTATTATAAAGAAAACAAGATTATATTACCGTTGTGTTATTTTTACTAGAATTAAATTTAATAACAACAAAGTAAAAATCTTGGAATTTAGTGATTTTTTATATTTATCTATATTATTAAAAATATAAACAAATTATATAAAAATTTTTCTAAAAGTTAAATCGCGTTGGTTTTTATATATATATTATATTATTTATTTTTTAAAAAAATGAAAATTATCAACTTTTCACTTTAAATACTATTTTCCAGATATAATAAATTTATCATTTACTGGGGTATATGGGAACCCAACCACCCAACCTACGTGATCAATATTAGAAAGGTACTTGAAATAAAAAGTCCGATCAAGAAAATCAAGATGGAGGTTAAAAGGATCCGTTGTGTTGATCACACAAGACCTCTACCCCGCTTAGGCGTCAACCGACTGTTAAGCGATGTTCTTACGTAGGGTGTTCAAAAGCCAGAGGTAATTAAATAATTATATAAATTAATTATATAAATTATAAATTATAGTAACTCTAATCAATAGGCCAATTCTGTTTAAAAATCCTGCCAACTCTTAAATTATAAGAATTTTCTTAATTGCACGGCATCTTTGGTGATCACACATACAGTTATAAGAATTACATATTATAAATCAAAGTGACTTCAGAATAATTTATGGTTTCAAAATAAAGGTGTAATTTCTGTTTGTTTCTATTATTTCTTTATGTTGCTTCTTATATTATACACTAGCAACATCTTCCATATATGGTTCAAATTTGATTGTGGTAGTGATACAGCCTGCTAATGTTACTTTCGTTCTTAAGTTTTGCACACCAATGTATATAAACCACTAATATAATTATAATAGCCTAAGAGGGGGCCATAAAATGTCAAATTACTCCATTGGACAGCCAGTAAGAAAGGTCTCTTTTCAACTTTAATCTGATTTTTATTGCTTTTTTGTGGCTTTGTAATAAAATTTCACATAATAGAAAGGACTTTGAGGAGTCTTGAAATAATCAAAGCATTAGTATTTTCTTAATTTTTATAAAATATTGATTTATAAGTACATTCTTTTTTTTATTATTTTAATTTCAAAGCAATTATTAAGTTTTCATTTTTCTTTTGTCCGTCAGCATAAAGGTTTCTTTCTTATATTTTTTTTAGAAAAAAAAAATTAATTTATATATTTATTTTAATCTTTCGAAGAAATTTAATTTTTTTTACTGTATAACATATGCTTTGAAATTTTTTATTTTTTTAGATTTGAAATTTATTTCATTTTTAAATTATTATTTATACATATATTATATTGAAAATTATTGCCTTATTGCATAGGTTCTTAAACTTATGTACTCCACGGACCCCCACTTGAAAAAATTTTTTTTGACGGACCCCCATCACAACTTTAGGTACTTTTCGTCATTTTATTAATTAATTTCTGGCTTACGATCTCATAAGGACAAGGATATATGATGAATATTTCTAACAGTGATTGGTGAATAACGATTTTTTTGCATATTGTAGAACACATTTTATTAGAAATTATAATATTGAAGAAAGAAAATACAAACATTGTCATAGCAACAAATCTCACAAATTATAATGGGTACTTACATTAAATTCATATAAATATTTTATAATTTTTTTCAGAAAATATTAAATAAGAAATATTTTAAAAAATAACTGCATCTATCTCATTAAATATAACTTACATATTTAATGAGATGTATGCAGTTGTTTTCTTGAAACATTAATCTCAATATCTGGCTTAATATTGGAAACTTTTAATCTAAGATCCGGCTCTACATTTAATTTGTTTCTATATTTAGACTTAATATAAAATAGTACCGAAAAAGCTTGTTCGCATAAATATGTTGTGCAGAATGGAATCAAGTGTTGAAGTGCTTTATTTGCAAGCGCAGGATAATCTGACCTGAGAAGTAACCAAAAGTTGCTCAATTCAGTTTTGTTAAATTTTAGTTTATAAGTTGTATCACATGATAATTCCACGAGAATATCTTGTTCAGGTGCAGATAAATGTTTAGCATTTGTAATTTCCATATTAAATGGATCTCTGATCCAGTTATTGCAAGGATCAGGAGTAGAAAAATACTTCCTGAAGTTGCTTTTCAAAGTAATTAAATGTTCAACAAATAATTGACGCGTTTGATTAAGCAATTTTTCACTGGAGCTTTCTATGAAATCATTGAGAGTTGGAAAAGACTCATATACACCGTTCTGGATGCGTTTCGACCACAAGTCGATTTTTTTAATCATTGCTTCTATTTTATCTTCAACTTTAAATATATTTACAACAGTACCTTGCAGGCTCAAATTAAGTTCGTTCAATTTTGTAAAAATATCAGTCAAGTAAGCCACCTTAGCTAACCAGATAAAATCATTGAAACATTCGGTCAGTTCAAAATGCGCATCTATTAAAAACAATCGTATTTCATCTCGAAGCTCAAAAAGGCGAATGAGTACTTTCCCGCGGGACAACCAACGTACATCTGTATGTAATAATAAATGTGTATGTTGACTACCCATTTCCTCACACAAAATTTTAAAAACTCTGGAATTAAGTGGACGAGCCTTAATGAAATTGACAATTTTAACTACTTCGTCTAATGTTCTTTTCAAATCTGGTGACATATTTTTGGCTGCTAATGATTCTCTGTGAATGCAGCAATGATTCCAAACAACCTGAGGCGCAACATTTTTAATAAGAGCAATCAATCCAGTTCTTGTACCTGACATTGCACGAGCACCATCAGTGCAAATTCCAACACATTTTGGCCACTCTATTTCATTTTCGGTTATAAAATTATTCAAACTGTTAAATATGTCATTAGCTGTCGTTCGTGAAGGTAGTGAATCACAAAACAATACATCTTCTTGTATTTGATTTTCAAACTCATATCTAATGAAAGCTAACAAATTGGCATTATTAGTGACATCAGTACTTTCATCCAATTGTAATGAGTAATAGTGACTTTTGCGCACTCTCGATATTAATTCTTCTTTTATATTACATGACATGTCTTCAATCCTATTCTTAACCGTATCATTTGATAATGAAATCAAATTTATATCGTTTGCTGCTTTAGTTCCTAACATTATATTTGTAATTACTTTTGTAGCAGAAAGAATTAATTGCTCTGCTATATTATGCGGCTTTCCTGCTTTAGCAATAAGTAGAGCTACTTCATATGATGCCATTACTGCTTTCTTACTCATACCACCAGATCCCGTCTTTACCATCAATTTCTGACTTGAATTAAGTTCTTCTTTTTTCATTTTAAAAAATTCGATAGACTTACTAACATGCTCGCTGTGCTTTGTTTGTAAATGACGTCTGAGATTAGCAGGTTTCATACTTTCATTGGATAAACTTTCCTGACATAGAACGCAGACTGGTCTTTCCACATCATTGTTGCAAATATAAGTAAATCCAAATGATAAATAATCATCCGAATATTTTCTAGTTTTGCGTTTCTTGGTAGAGTTTGCTGTTGATGCCTCATCATCTGATTCTTTCCGTTTTTGTGTTGAACCAGTTTGTAGCCAACGATCCATTTTATGGAGTAATTTATTAACATTGAACTACAATAATATAAATATAATATAAATATAATATAAATATAACGAATTATTATTTACTAGCTATGTTTTAATATGATTTTAAATGAATGTTTTAATATCATTTTAAATGAATGTTTTAAATCATTTTAATAAATGTTTTAAATAATTTTAAATAAATGATTTAATATCATTTTAAATGAATATTAATTTATATAATAAATATATTTCGTAATTTGATTCTAAAATATTATTAATTTCGTAATTTGATTCTAAAATATTATTAATTTCGTAATTTGATTCTAAAATATTATTAAAATAAATATTTTTTATTCATAAAACTAACTTATACTTACTCTCAAAAACAGCCTTTCTGGGAAATTGCAAAATGTGTTTAGTGTTTTTATAAAATAATGATCATGCAAATTACACTAAAAATTAAAAAAAATTATTAGCTATAATAAACTATTATTAGCTATAATTTAATTATAATTAATTAAATTAATAAAAATAATTTAAAGATACAACTCGTTGAGAAATGAACTTATAATTAACATTAATAAAAATAATTTAAAGATACAACTCGTTGAGAAATGAACTTATAATTAACATTTGCTTTAAAACTGTTTAAAACCCCAGAGTGGACGCTGACAATTTGGGTTTTTCCGGGTAAGACTGTCCCCTCCCCTGGTTTTCCCCAA
Source organism: Labia minor (assembly GCA_963082975.1). Classification (NCBI taxonomy): domain Eukaryota; kingdom Metazoa; phylum Arthropoda; class Insecta; order Dermaptera; family Spongiphoridae; genus Labia; species Labia minor. The sequence continues at coordinate 93,361,190 of OY720344.1, read as the reverse complement.
TAACAAAGTGAAAGAAAATTCCCTTATATGCCTCCCCTTCCGAGCCCCTAAGAGGGGTTATTTTAAAGGAACAATCGAAAAATGATTTTAAATGAATGAATGGATGAAAATTCAAATTTTATATATAGTTTTTTATATATGTTTATTTATTCACAAAAAATTAATTGACATAATTATCAATTTAATAAAATAAAATAGTATTATTAATAGTATTAAATTATAGCCGTAATTCTCTAGGAGGATATAGTTAAACAATGAACTTTAAATATTTATATATGTATATATTTTTACGATGATTTTTTTCCGAGGACCGCGGACCCCCAGTAAAGGCTTCGCGGACCCCCAGGGGTCCGCGGACCACAGTTTAAGAACCACTGCCTTATTGCATTCAGCAAATATCCATTTAATGATTCATTATTTTATTATCATTTTTAATGCTTACTTAACTAAAAGATACTACTGGGAGATGCAAAAGCGAGATTCAATTTTTAAGGATGTTATCTTCAGATCTTTTAGGGATGAAATGTTTTTTGTTTTGATGTTATTTTCATTAATTTACATGAACACTATTCTGTAATAAGTCATAAAATATTTTGTATTCATTTTTGTATTGCTTTAACTTTAACACTCCCTCACCCATCATTAAGAAAAATATCTTTAATCTTATAAAAATAAATAATATATATAAGTAGATAATTAGGGATGATATCAGTCTCATCCGCAATTTGATTAACATTCTATTTTCATCAAGAGATTAATTTTAAGACTATGTAATTATGTATCTTCAAAGTGAACCCTATATTGATTATTTACATATTTTACTTTTTATTATAAATAATAATGGCGCCACTGGGTAAGAGGCTAGCGTCGCTGTCTCACATTCACGTCGTCCCGGGTTCAAGTCCCGGGGCAAGGGAATTTCTCTAGCTGGGGTCTATGGGACGGAGTCAACCCAGCCTCCGGGATCAACATTGGGAAGCTACTTGATAAAAAGTAGCGCCTCCGATCAAGAAAATCAAGCAAAAGGTTGATAGGACTCGTCCTACTGATCATAGGACACCTAGTTGATATAACCGACTTGATATGCGTTGTCAAAAAAGTCGAAGGTTTTTTTATTATAAATAATAAATATGAAATGGTTTTTGTTAATTTCGTACTGAATAAAATTCATAGCACCCCCATTTGACAGTTATTGTTATATTTTTAAAAATAAATAACATATTCTTTGAAAAATAAAATGGCCTATAAATTATTACTTTTATTCATCAATTTTATTACATTTCCTTTATTTCTATACATATATTGAAATAAACAACTCAATTTTCATATTAAAATCGAATAAAGATATAAATAACGAAATGAGTTCACTTTATTATTTTATTTTCCATGAACTTATAACTTACTTTGAATTTTATTAGTTTTCTGTTGGTGCCACCTCTCATCTTCTCCCTGTTCCCCCTCATGACCTGATTATGAAATATCCTTATTTCTCCCCTCGTTGTATTCTATGCCCGAATCTCCTAACCCCTCTTGATGATTGAATAAGATAAAACATGATTTTCGTCTTGTTGTTTGTACACATCAAATAAGTAATCATTAAGTTAATTAATCACAGTACCTTTGTGAAACATTTACAACGTTTCAGAATAATGAATTTTCTTTTATAAAATTTTTTTATTCTCATTTTAAATAGAAATTAATTAATTAATTTACATACTTAAATTTTTAACAATGTTTTGTGCCATAACAATTGATTCAGCCTTAATTAAAATTATGCAGGTATATACACCTATATATTATTTTTTCTAAATCTGTGACTCACGAATAATTTTAATGAGTAGAAAAAGAGAAAACTTTTATTCTATTTATAGTATAACACATAGTTTAGACCAGTGGTTCCCAAAATGGTCTATATCGATCCCTAGGAATCTATGACAACCAGCAAGGGGTCTACCGCAGCGAATAACAAATTTGGAGGTCCATGAAATGAAAATGGGGGTTGATTTTTTTCAATATGGCTCTAAAAAAAGGTAAATTATTTTTCCGATATGGCTCTTAAAACATTTTTGATTTTTCAATAAAACTCTAAAAAAAGGGTAAAAGTTTTTTATAAAAAATCAAAATCAATTTAGGAGGCCTACCCAAAACTGAAAAACATGGCAAGGGGTCTACGACACAAAAAAAGTTTGGGAACCTATGGTTTAGATGAACTATTTAAAATGAAAAAAAACAATAATGGGATATGATTTTTTTTTTTAAATTATGTTAATGTCCCTTCCAAATTTTTTAAAAATATTTTATAAATATATGATGAAATCTAATTTTCATGTTAAATTATAAGTATTTTTTTTTGTTTTATCAAGATTCACACATTTTAAAGATGAAAAATAAAATATTTAATTTTATTCTTTCTTCTAGATTTCTTTATGAGGCTTTCAAAGAGGAGTTATTTTTTCTGCTAGAATTCACTATTAGATAGATTTGACGTATTTAATCAGCAAGTTCTTTTACTCTTTGTAATTTATGTGCAAATAGCGTGAGGGAATGTCTTATTAGATTGGTCTTTTTTTTTGTTACAAGCTGTTCAGAGGTATAATTTTGAGACTGGTAAAATTTAATTATTATTTTTAGAACCATTTTTTTAGATTATTTTTTTCTAAAAACTATTTGGTTGTACTTTTCAATATTCACTAATTAACTTATTTTAAAAGTTATTTCGTTGTTGATGTCATGTAAAAGACAACTGTTATGATGAATGGTGATGAATTCACCAAAACTGTCAAAACACCGATACTATTAAATATTATTTTTCATTTTGTTTAAGAAAGCCTCAAAAATATTCACATAATTCAAAGAATAATTGCACATTATAGATTAAGTTATTTTTGTAATGAAAATATTAATTTTTTTAAGAATTTTATTACTGTAAGTAGAAACAACTCTTATTATTTATTATACACTTTTACTTAACTCACTCTGTCCGGTTGTCCGTTTGTACGTTTGTTCGTTTGTACGCGGGTTGTCCGCGGCATTTTATAATCGATATTTCAACAACTTCTCGTCATTCAATCAACTTGAAATTTTGCATACGCACTTGCTCCTGCTAATAATACACAAATCAATTGAAAAATCCACTGAATTATTTATCTATTAGTGGTAATTAATTAACTAAACTTTCATATTCCGAATATGGAATAGTTCACTATTTCAATCATAGATGGCGATAGCAGTTCTAGAGGCGCTAAAGCCCAGTTTTAAACTAAAAGTTTTTGCAACACACATTATATTTACAAATGTCAAAACATCTCTAATTAATCATGTAATATTTCTTCTTCTGGCCGATTATAAGTTCCAGGAATCGGTTGTCTTCTTATATATATATAAAAAATAAACATACACATACATATTATATATATATATATATATTATCAGAAATAAAAAGTTAGTAGTTAGTCTTGATTCTAACTTGATAGTGTCGTGATATTGCGATTCTAACTTTACAGTGTCGTGATAGTGTGATTCTAACTTTCCAGTGTCTTGATAGTGTTTATTGTTGTGTATGTGTATTGATCTCAAAAAACCTAAAAAATGAAAAACGAGCAGTTCTAGAGGCGCTGAACACGACTAAAAAGTATAAAATAAATTTAAGTAAAAAGAAATCTTTTTAAAAAATACACTACTTAAAATTGCACTAAAAAGTAAAAAATAAAATCACTGTAAAGTGTGTTCGCTCAAATTATAACATTTGCTTCCACTATTGGGCGCACACACTTTACAGTGATTTTATTTTTTACTTTTTAGTGCAATTTTAAGTAAAGTGTATTTTTTAAAAAGATTTCTTTTTACTTATATCTATTGTAAATGTAATTATTTTAGTAAATATTTTCGTATATGAGTGGATTAAGAAATTCAGTTGTATAATTATTAAATGTACCAAAGATAGGAAGGGGATTGTTTAAAACTGTGTCTCTTTGGCATTATAAATAAATTAATTATTATTCAAATTAAATTATTAGAGAGCTTTAATATTAAAATTTTAACAGGAATTATAATCATAATTTTAACTAATGTTGTGGTTTTCACTGATTTGAAACAGCAACTACATTCCTTAAATTGTCCTCCCATACATTCTTAATAGGAGAAAGCATTGTTTCTATTTACAACCTGTATTGGTAGGCAAACTCGCAATAAAACGGTGCCTGAAATAAGAATAGAAAATAATACTTTATAAAAAAAAATTTTAAAAAACCACGTTTTACTAACGGACTAAAAAGGAGAAAATAATTTTTTTCTGAAAATCCATAATGACATTACATACAAGAGATCTGATTTGAATCAAACTGTCCATAACGTAAAAAGTGGGGCGCAACATATAATAATTTTTCTATTCAAATATGATTTCCTTTATTAATTACGGACCGACGATAGTAAGGGAGGTATTGTTTTCACACCAAATTTCACATGTGGAGATTTTTACATATGATCACGAATCATTCAATTTGCATTGGTTTTATAATCATCTTTATTAGTTTTTTCTTAATTAAAATTATATGACGTCATCCAGCCATTCATGACGTCACAGCCTGGTCTTACATATATATTATAAATAAAATAAAATTAAAAATGTTTATATTTATTATTTATGTATGCCTATCTGTTTTTTATTACATTAATAGATATATTAAAATTATTTGAAATTGTTTCTGTAGCTGGAAATTAATTTACTTCAAACCGTCGGTCGGTTCGGACCTGGCCACAGGTCAACTTATTTTTATTTAGCATCAATCGTTGTATTTTTTAATGCTTAAGCTTTCACCAAAATTCTTGTAGAAGGGAATATTATTAGTAATACGATATTATTTAGCATCAATCGTTGTATTTTTTAATGCTTAAGCTTTCACCAAAATTATTGTAGAAGGGAATATTATTAGTAATACGATAGGATAAGTTTCGTGATATAATTTTTATAAATATTACCTATTAAGTATTTAACAGACTTTTTGTAAAAGGGAATATTATTAGTTAATCACATTAGAAAATTTATCGTATATTTAATATATTTAAAAATTGTTTAAGATACTAACTTATACTATCAAACTTTTCAAATATCAAATTTTTTATCAGACCATTCGTAAAAGGGAATATTAGTAGTCCAATAGATTTTTTTTAATTTAAATTCTTTCGAGCATTAAATTTAATATTTTTGATAAAGATCAATATTCATTCGTCAAATTATATTATGCTTGGTTTTAATGTTTATTTTGAGATTTATATATTTTCTATATTTTTATTAGAAACAGGATATTTTAGACATATTTGCGCCCCACGTTTTACGTTATGGACAGTTTGATTCAAATCAGATCTCTTGTATGTAATGTCAGTATGGATTTTCAGAAAAAAATTATTTTCTCCTTTTTAGTCCGTTAGTAAAACGTGGTTTTTTAAAATTTTTTTTTATAAAGTATTATTTTCTACTTTTTAGTCTTCAAATTTTGCAATCGATTTTAGTTTACTCATATTAATTAAATTTATGAAGTATAATTTAAGAAATGAATGTGTACTAAATATTTATATTTATAAAGTTGGGGATTTTATGTTTTTTACCGACCGACGAGATAGTAAGGGAGGTATTGTTTTCACACCAAATTTCACATGTGGAGATTTTTACATATCTCCACGAATCATGCATTTTCTTAACAGAAAAAAGTATTTTTAGCATGATGTCTGTCCGTCCGTCCGTCCGCATAGATGTGTACAGCCTGAACGGCTCAACCGATTTTGATGAAATTTGGTATATTTACTTAATGCATCAGTGGGATAAATTGATCAACTTTTGGTGCAAATCCGGAAACCGGAAGTGGTAGTATTAGCGATCGACGATAGGAAGGGAAGGGTTATTTTCACACCAAATTTCACATGAGGAGATTTTTTTATATATCATCACGAATCATGCACTTTGTATTGGTTTTATCCTCGGGAAAATCATATTTATTATTTTTTTCTTGCATATATATTATAAATAAAATAAAATTAAAAATGTTTATATTTATTATTTATGTATCCATGTTTTTTATTACATTAATAGATATATTAAAATTATTTGAAATTGTTTCTGTAGCTGCTAATTAATTTACTTCAAACTGTCGGTCGGTTCGGACCTGGCCACAGGTCAACTTATTTGTTTACATTTTTTTTGTTTACATCCGACATTTTGAATTTTTATATATAGGAATAATTTTGGATTATTTCATTCAAATTGTAGCAATTAGAAGCTCAGAGAAATGATAATATTGTATTGTCATCGAGAGCAAAGCTGTTGGTGAAGTTTCAAGAAAATCCGATGATTGGAAGTCGTCGAAAAATCGATTGCAAGATTTTAAGCATACACACAGACAAGAATACAAGTTAAGTAAAACGTGATAAAAAATAATGAATTTTCTAAAATATCTGGGACCTATTTTAAAATTTTTAAGACCAAATGAACATCACAGTTTAGTGAAAAGACCTTGAAATTCGAAAAAAGTCTAAATTTTTTAGGAACATTAGTTTTCTCAATCATACGCTATACAATTGGTAACCATGATGGTTTCTTGCCTAGCAGTGTCATCACGATGTTTTCTCCTTTAAAATTTCCTAAAAAAACTTTTCGCTAGTCTTTCCACTTATCGCGTTGGTCCTTTTTTATGACACCATATTTCGGAATGAATAGAGTTTATATAAATGTAAGTTCTTTTTGAAAATTCAGTCATTTATTTCGAAGTATATTCCAAATACTATAAATTTTGTCTCTTAAAGTCATAAGACATATTTCCCTAAGTGAATATTTGTAATTTTCACTCAAAATTAAAAAGAGCTTTGCTTTATTGTATAGATTTATATAATTGTTATTTTTATACGATTTATAATAATAAATTAGCTATTATAAATGTATAATATTAATGATCAAACTTGTCATAAACATATATGATATTATATTTCAAAATCATTAATATAAATTTAAAACAAATGACATATTAATAGCTGTATTTTTAAGAGAATGAAAAAAAAATGTTAATCTTTTAATCTTGACAAAAGTAGAAATTATAGAAACATATAATTTTACTTTATTAAAAAAAAAAAAAATTCTATGTATATGCACTAATGGAGAGGGAAAACAGAAGAGGATTGGGTAGAGTAGTGAATCAAAAGTTCATTGTAAGCCGAATGGAGATTAAACAATTGCAAAAGGCTCCGTTATGGAGATTCGTATTAATATCTAATCTAATAACAAGTTATATTTCGTGAATGGAATAGGCAAATACAACGAATGGCTTTTTCGTTTAAAGAATAAAGAGACCCAGAGAGAGATGGGCGAATAAGAGGAGGGGATGATACAAAGAGACTGTTGGTCGTTCTCTCTCTAGAGACCTCTTCTGTTGGCTTGTATTTCGGGTCGATTACCATCATTAAATACCTTTATCTGTATCTCAAACAACGACGAAGGGATTAACGAGAGTGAGAGAGGGAGAATTGGGATGGGATTTGTAATCAAATAAAACCACCACTACCCTAGGACTAGAATATTTTTTAAATTTATCCTTATTCTCAGATTATTCAAGGATCTTAATGTTAATCTGAAAAAGTCAGTTTGATGATTTCTTCTATACTTGTTCATATACTATCATTCATTTATATTCTCAATTAGGTAATTGTAAATTGTAGTCTAAATTAAAGATAAATTGTTATATTTCCTGCCAGGTTTGTGATTTTAAAATCCATAAACAGGAGCCAACCTTTCTTGTTAACTTTCTAATACTCTATATCAATCTTAGGCGCGTGATTGGAAGCCAAAATGTTAAAACTTTTGCGTTTTTTTACTATCTTACCAGATTGCCAGTATTGCGATCACGAAAGATTTTTATGTTTTTATATGTTTTGAAGGTCCCAGAATCATTTTCACTAATGATGAGAAAAATGTAATGTAAACACAAAGAAAAAAATAAGTGTAAATGTTTACCATATTGAAAAAAGTGGTCCCAAAAACGGTTTACCTTTTTTTTAAGAACCAAATCGGCAAAATTTAGAAAAAAAAAGTTTAAGAGCGGGGTAATCTCGCGGTATATTTTGAAAATGTCGCGGCACACTAAAGTGCCAGTGGTTGAGAATCACTGCTCTAAACTGACCGTAAAATAAATATATATATGTTTGATAGTTTTTTATATGATTAAAAATTTTATAAAACTGCTAGAAATAGAATTTCAACTTGATTGAATCACTGAAAGTACCGGAATTCATTTTTTAACACTGCAAATCACGCGCCAGCACGTGACGTGGTGCCATCAACAATGAGCCAAACACGCGCTGGTTTAATAAATATTATTTATTAATTCTTAGTTTATTTGTTAGTTTAGTTTATCATTAATTAAATTTAATTTAAATTTATATTTTCTTATTTAATCCAATTCAAATTTGCGAGATAGTCGAGTGGAGACACTCCAGATTTATTTATATGAAAACATCCCCGTAATAAATGCAAATCTTTCGGAAAGATATTTCTTTATTTTTAGCCGCCCTGTACATTATTTTGTTGATTAAGAAACATAATCGTATAATAAAACTAAAATTCGGATTATTTTTCTATTATTATTGATTATATATTGATTAGAAGATTTTTAAAAATAATCAAATATTAAAAAAAAAAAAAATAAAAATAAAATACATTGGTTCCAATCAAAGACAGTGAATCAGAAATTAAAATGGGAATCATCATCTCTTGAATGAATAGAGATTTAATATTCTATACTAATTATATATAGAGATTCCTGTGAAATTTTATATACTTAAATTTATTTTAACATAAAAGTAGATAATCAAGAAATTAAAGTTCAATTACTTACTGGAACTTAAATGAAATTGAATCAAGATGTAATGTAGAGGAGAATAGTGTTTACTTTAATGGTAATAATAATGGTAATATTTAATGTATATCGATTATATGGATTAAATATGATTGGATCACTTTTAATACCATATACCTATCTCATCAATCTTATCACTCTGAACTTTTCAATTCTTCCAGATGAGACCATTTAAGCGAGCCATTAACTGTCGCGTGTTGAAGAAAGGGAAGATGTTAATATGCATGTAGGACTAGCTACTTAGTATCTTATATTGAATGAACGACGGGAGCAAACAGTTAATATCAAATATGCAACGACATTAGTTAGAAACATACAATTCTCACATAAATTAGGATAGTTGAAAAAGAGGTCACATTTGCTTCCAACAATATGTGTTTTAAAATATTCTGTAGAGAGATACTATAATTCTTAACCATATGCCTTTGGAATAAATTTGGTGGACTTATTTTATCCACTTAATCAATTAATATAAAATATAAATGAATTATTTACAGGATTAAAACTTATAATTCCATATTTTAAATTTTTTTTTTTTATATAACAGCTAATAATATAATAGATTAATTTAAAATTAGTTTTTTTGTGTTTATATTAATTGATTTTTATTATTAATCAAATTGCTTATAGAAAAGGAAAGAGATCACATTTAAATGATTCAAACAAGACTTAGCTGTATTGTGGGTTGCTTGGAGATAGGGGCGAGACACAATGAAAAATATTCATGGAATAAATGGGATATTTAATAATCAGCCAATGAATAACCATAGCAATTATATGTGAATTGAGGTGTTGTGTTTTGACTTGATAGGAGAGGGGGGCTTGAATTTTATAAATTATATAGCGTAAAATGTAAATTAGTAGTGGACCGTAATATTTAATTTAATTTTTGTTGATATTCAAAAATATTATGGATAAATAAATTTAAAAAATAATTTATTTATTTAAATTATATTCAATGAAAAATGAAGTAAATAATTTCATTACATATTAATTACATATTAAAAAAAATAAATTTAAGTAAAAAGAAATCTTTTTAAAAAATACACTTTACTTAAAATTGCACTAAAAAGTAAAAAATAAAATCACTTTAAAGTGTGTGCGCTCAAATTATAATAACACCAAATGGAAGCAAATGTTTTACGGTGTTATTATAATTTGAGCGCACACACTATAAAGTGATTTTATTTTTTACTTTTTAGTGCAATTTTAAGTAAAGTGTATTTTTTAAAAAGATTTCTTTTTACTTAAATTTATTTTATACTTTTTAGTCGTATTCTAGTCGCGCTTCTAGAACTGCTATCGCCATCTATGATTGAAATAGTGAACTATTCCATATTCCGCATATGAAAGTTTAGTTAATTAATTACCATTAATAGATAAATAATTCAGTGGATTTTTCAATTGATTCGTATATTATTAGCAGGAGCAAGCGCGTATGCAAAATTTCAAGTTGATTGAATGACGGGAAGTTGTTGAAATATCGATTATAAAATGCCGCGGACAAACATCCGGACAAAGTGAGTTAAGTAAAAGTGTATAATAATAATAAGAAAGATGAATGTGGAGGTTTTGGTTTGTTAGAAGGGCTAGAATAAGATTGCCAAAATGTGGAATTGGAACTCGATATATTGTTTCATCATATCCACAGTATATACAATATCTCACTTATATTACTATCGTCTTGGGTTGCTGCATAATGGCGCGGCGCCATCTATTGGTGGTGTAGGGAACCACAGTAGCGATTTGCCGGGTGGGACACAATATTGAATAATGAATAAATAATAAAAATAAAAAAATGAAATTAAAGTTTATCTGTTTGTTTAATAATGAATTCTATTTTTAATAGAGGATATCTTTCATTTAAGTAATAGTATTTTACGAATTTGTTAATTCACCGAACGTTTTAGTTTATCTTTTCGTTCTTAAAAGTGTCATAAAATGAAAGAGCCACCAAAGAGGAAACAAGACAGTTACATTTTTAATTTTTTATAATAAAAAGACCTAATAAAAGGTTTATTACCATCATTGTATAGATTGTATAGTATTTAGAATAGATTGATTACTGAGTTTATTCTAATAATTCTAATAACCAAATGTGTGTGACAAAATATTAAAACAAAACAACTATTCAGGAATGTTGTATATATGTTGTATTTCAGAATGTTTGTTAGTTGATATATTGGTTTTACATAAATACTAATACAATGATCAAGCAAAAGTGATATTTGGAGACAATTTATAAAATACAGATAGTAATGAGAAAATAATAAAATGAAGTTGAAATAAAATATTATTATGACATGGAGGATTGGAGAGGGTTGGAGAGTGGCGGAAATAAAAAAAATGTCAAAAAATAAAAGTTTTATCTTTGATAAAGAAGTATAAAATTAAAAATGAAATTATTTGAATTTTAATTTCGTATACTCATGTCGTGTGAGGATTTATTTTATGATCATTACCACAAAGTATTTTATTAGAGCATTTTATACTTTGGTCATATAATATAAAATTTGAATAGTTTAATCAGTTAATCAAATAAGATTTACGAAAAATAATATAAAACATATCTTTCTCTCCATTACATTTTTATAATTATATTTTCTTTTTAGTTAATTTATTCATAAAGTATTTTATTAGAGTACTAGCTGCTCCGATAGCCTTCGGCGCTCTTCACATCTAGACGGGGGCTCCACCCCCTGTACCCCCCAGTGATACATAGTATTTGGTTGAAAGGCTCTATGTAAAAGATTTTCATCCATTTTGTTTCAATCAGTATATTACATAAAACAATCATTTTTTGTGTACTTGCCTATGTTATATCTATCTATCTATCTACCTCTGGGCTCTGGCTCTACGTTACTCGAAAGGTTTTGTGGCCGCAACAACCACAATATCTCCAAGTGTCCCTATCCTGAGCTATAACCATCTAACTCCTACCCTGTCCCTCACGTCCCTTCCCACATTGTCCACCCACAGCGACCTTGTCTTCCAAACGGACGTTTTCCAATCGAACTCCCCACCAATATATTTTTCCTCTCCCATTCTAGCCATGTGCCCTGCCGATCCCAGCCTTCTCTATTTTATGACCTATATCTAGAGATGCATAGAGGTCATGCAATTCCTTGTTATGCAGTCTCAGCCATTCCCCGGTGTCCTCATCTTTCTTTGGCCAATAAATGCTTGGAAGAATTCTATTCTCAAATACTCCGAATCTACTCTAAATCACAGGGTCATAGACCATGCCTCACATCCATATAATACAACAGGCAAAATAATTGTTTTATATATTTTAATTTTGATCCCCTTTGATAATAATTTTGATGAGAAAAGCCTCTTTACTCCTTAATAACAGGTGCTTTCCGATTGCAACCACGATTTAAATTCTTTTCAAATATTATTATTCTTCGTGATTACATTAATTTTTTTTTTTTACATATTCAAATTCTACATTTTGTATATTAAGATTTATAATTATAAATTATTAAAATACATATAATGCATATATTATTATAATGACAATAATTAAACTTGAGGATGAATTGAAATACTTTAATGGATAGATGGATTCAAACTTATAAAATTAAAATATTTAATCTGAAATACTATCAAACAAATGTATAAAGTGATTTGAATGAGCATGGAGACAATAAAAAATAATTATATCCAATTAATTTATTTATTTGATTTAATTTATTTGGAATGATACAGAAATTAAAATTAAAATAAAAAAAATTTTTAAATATGTTTCGAAGTCATAGAAATTAAACATTATTTTGGAAATGCCCCATGAAAAGGCTAAAATAGACGAAAATAAAATAATGAAAAAGAAAAGAATAATCATGTCCGAATTCTTAAAATGTCAGAAGAAGAAGAGCAAAATGAAACCCTGTAAGCCGATAATCCTTCAGTCCATGGCTAAAAAAGGAATTACTCTCTATTGAAGGCCTACAAATTGATGCAGACAGCCCGAAAAAGCGCGGAATAAAGACAGAGTAGCAGTCTCATTCTATTCGAATGGATTGAGGAGTTGAAAAACTCCTTTATAGTGAATCAGGAAGAAAAATCGTTCCCAATAGGCTTTTGGAAATTGTCAACAAAGGTTGGGACGTGTAAAAAAAAATTCCATATGATTACAAAATACTATTTAAAGAGTTTGAAATATAAATTACCACTACTACTGTTTTTTTAAAGAAAAATCCTTACTTTTATGAATTATCCCGAAAATTAGATCTTTCATTTAGCTCAAAACTCCTTTATACCTGTATTTAAAAAAAAAATCTTTGAGCCATTTTTTAGATAATGTACATTTTTACAATAAAATGTAGCTGTACTGTTTTACAATGTTATTCTTAAATGAAATAGATTGAATAAAAGAGCAATTAAATACTTACTTGATAAATTCAAGTATTTAAGTGATTTGAATTTAAATTAGGAAGTAAAGTTTAATAAACACATCAATAAATAGCAAAAGTTAATGATTGATGGTGACAATTAGGAATCAATGAACTAAATTAAATTTATATCAATTTTATTATTGAAAGACAATAGAAGCTGGGTCAATAGAAATTTTAGATGCAAAATTAATTCTGACACATGCTAATCAATTCATAAATTTATTTAAAAAAAATGTTTTCTAATACCCTATAAAAGTGAAAAAGTCAGGTCAATAAATATAAAAAAATTTCTCTGGGACACTTAATGACAAATTAAATGAAAAAATAAACATTTCTAACTCAAATAAAAATTTAATTGTGTTTTTATCAAATTAAATTTTCAATAAATCTTTTAAACAAAAATCAATCATTGAAATATTCTACTTTTAAATTTATAATAATTATAATACATATATATATATAGAGATAATATAAATAGATATATAATTTAATTAACAAAAATAAATCTAAATAAAAACTAAAATGAAATATATATATTTAATAAGCTTCAAATTAAAATCTAGAAATGGTTGAGAGAAGTTGAGGAAAAGTCGGAGGAGAAATTTTAATTAAGAAACGTGGAGGATGTTATCCTAAAGGATATTTAAACTTGAATTGACGTTTAGTTTTAATTTTATACCTTTCTATTTTTAGAAAAATGAAGGCAAAATATTTTAGAATAGAAAATTAATTCTTTCTCTATTTATATACATAATATATTATATATTGAAATATATATATTATTATAATTTAATATTAAATTCATTCTGTCCGACTTTATTATATTATATTTTTTTTTGTTTAAACTGTAAGTATATAATGAATTTTTATCTTCTTGTGGGTTCTAGTTCTAAGAACAATGATAATGTTAATCGTTATGATCATTAAAATTCATTGTTCATTTTCATTAATAATATGCATATTAGTTAAAAAGAACTTTTTAACTTTTTCACCCGAAAAATGAATATCATATGATTATGATATATAAAATCATTAATACCATATTTAGTCGTGAAAACTGGTATAACTAATTTTATGCGTAATAAAAGTTAAATATATATATATAATACTTTTTAAAATAATATTTTCTTTGGAAAGCTTAGAGTGATAAATACATTTTTTACTAGAAAATAAACTCATTATGATGAACATTTTTCGGTTATAATTATGAAAATAAATTTTTCTTAAAAAAAATTAAACACATTCGTATCCTTGAAAAGGATTGGATTATATAGGGCAGGGATTCACAATATGTGGGATGTGTGAGTATTATATCTAAAAGGACGCGAGGAAGAATTTCCAAGAGAAAATATTTTTTAAAATAATATAAATATAAAAAAATTGTATAAAATAACGTTTTTCCAATGGACAAAAAAAGAATAAAATAATTTTTCTATACTTCCTCTTTGCCATTTGAGGGGAAATCTATCCCTCTTTCATTGGCAACAAACCTGATTAATAAGAATTCAACATTAATTCCAATGCTATAAAATATTCTTAATTACTTTCAAAATGAAAATCTATCCTGAAATCAATTTTTATGTTTCAGAATCCGTTGAAAAAAAATTAATCGGAGCAATACAAAAGGAGTTAGTTACTAAAAGTGATTAATCGCTAATTAATTACTATTAATTAATTATAATTCAATTATATTTCTTCTATACCTTCTAGAGATCGATTGAAATATCTATAAAAAATTTTAAAAGTCTATCTCAATATTAAACTTTTGGTTAGTGAAAAATAATTTAAAAATACAATCCAAAATACTTAATACACATTATTGTTGCATACATTGTATTGTAAGCGAGATTGAGGGTGGGTATGAAAAATATTATTGAATATCGGGCCGCGCGCAATTACTGAAATGCTGGTATCAGGGCCCGGTCTAGAAGGTGGCAAACCGGGCATTTTAAAGGGGCGAAAAATCTGAAGAGTGGCATTTTGTTTATGAATATAATAAATTTTACGAATATAGGGGGCGCGAATTTATTCATTTGCCCGTGGCGCAGTAAATACTAGAGCGGACGCTACTGATTTATCTATCCTTTTCTTTGGCTCTTCAGGACTCTAAAGTTCTTGGGCACACCAACCACAATTATCGAAATGGCTGTATCCTGAGCTACACCAATCCAACTCCTATTTTCTCCCATCACTCTTATTGTACGGGAAGAATTTCCTGCATTGTCTGAAACGCTGTTAAAAATATTTATTTGATAAAAAACAAAATCAGAAAAATGTGTTTTATGTTTGCTGTCTCTGCAAAATTTTAAATGATTAAATAATAAAATTCAAGTAATAAATCTTCAAACAATTATAACGTCACATGAAACAGACAGAAATGTTTAACATACATAATAAGGTTAAGTTTTATTAAGTTGAAATAAGATCTTTGAATATTATTATTAATAATATATATATATATATATATATTAAGATTCATTCAAAATATTATAATTAAAATTTAATTAATTAATGTCTCCTTGAAACATTGTAATGTTTTTAAATGGATGGCGTTACATGTTACATCCGACTTACAGACAGACAGAGATCTACACAATTTATAAATAATACTACTTTCTTTTTTCTTTTTGTTCTTTTTAACTTTAATTTTTTAAATTATAAATATTTTTTTATTTTGTTTCAGGTATGCTTTGATGTTAATCTATCATTCAAGCAGTACTTCTAATGGTGAGAAAATGACATAAATTTTATCCAATGACAATTATAATTTCATTTCTTATTTCACTTATAACATCGTAATATATATATTTATAAAATAAAAGATCACTAAACTAATTCTTAACAAATTTAAAATCAGAAATTTAATTAAAAGATATACCTTAATAAAGTAAAACAGCTATGGATAAAAAAAAATGGGAAATAAAATACAACCCAAAGGCCATTCAATAAAAACTTTTTATAAAATGTAGTATACCTAGATAGAATATAAACCAAAATGAAAAAGAAACAAAAAAATGGTAAAAGTACTCGTGTTTGTTTAGTCGACTAATAAGAAAAGCTTGTTTTTATATGAACAAAAATGTGTGAAAGAGACAACGCTGTTCAATCTCATTACCATTGCAAGAGTTGTTTTTCTTCTATTTCTCTGGTCGACTCTATTAAATGAGAAAGTTATATGAATATAAATAATCATAATAAATAAAATAATATATATATATATATATCCTAATTTTTATCTCTATTACTTTATTCTATTCAATAATATAAAAGAGTTAGTTAACTGTAAATTCTATTGTATAAATTGACAAAACTCGGGCCTTGTTCCATTTTTCATATCAATCATTTTTTTTGCGATTTTTAATTTATTTATTCAAAATAGAAATATAAATAAAAACTTTATATTAATAATAACACTACTCAAAATCCCACATGACCATCTCTCATTTCTTTCTCTTTCACTCTCCATAACCTCTTTCTTTTTTCAATAAAATTGATGGAGATTAGGATGAGTAAGAAAAAAAAATGTAGATATTGTATATCTATTTATATTTAATATTAATAAAAAACCGACATGTATATACAAATATAACAAAAAAAAAATTGACTAGAAAAATTAAAAACAAACTTTACATCTAACATAGCTGCGACAATTATTATTATTATTACTATTATTTATTTATTTTTAAAAAGTCATAAAAATATGAAATTCAAGAAAATATTAATTTAACTTTTCATTGAAAAAATCCAGAAGTTATTGAGTCATTTGATTAAAATTCAATTTATTTAACAAACATAGATTTTTTTTTATATTTGTTAATAAAATGTAAAGTTAAACGTTACACTAACATTGTTATTATAAAGTAATATAATTATTAATTAAACAACAGAAACTCAATTAAAAAATATTTATTTTAGCTTTGAAGGTTGTTATTTTTCTCTTAATTTATAAATGGGAGATAAACAAAAATACTTTGACATGTAGCTAACAGATTAATAATTTTTGTTGAATGTCGTAGTAATGATAATAAAAATATTTTAATAGGATAATTGAAGCATAAAAACCCTTTTTGTATTTCCTCAACTTTTAATTAAAACTGTGATTTCCAAATGGAACGATTTCAGTAGAATAAGAGCCAATAAAGTTATTTTTATGAACTGTATTTTAATTTTCAAAAATGAAAAAAAAATTAAATGTTTAATTGTTTTATTTTATTTTTTCAATCAAATTACAACATAAAAGATACATTTTATTGAATGTTAAAGTCATACTCAGAAGCCAAACCGATTAACTCCAATTTTTAAAATTTTGGTAATAATGTTATGTTATGTAATGTAAGGTTATCTGCAACATTTGATGTGAATAAGGAACTTGATAATCTTAATATTGCAATGCAATGTACAGTTTTCTGTAATCAATAAACCTGAATTTTCTACTAGCCGTGAACTTTGTGCTTCATTTTCTCACTTCAATTTAATATTTGCCCAAAGTAACAGAAAAATTTATAAGTTTTGATTTAATAGTTAATTTAATTTAATTTTATAAATTTATTCTATTCAAATATGCATTTACTAAATCTATCTAACTACCAGTTGTTTCCAAAATGGTTCATAGATTTCTCACCTAACTTTCATCACCCACCTGTCCTCCCCGATCTCTTTACTTTATTATTCAATTCTTTATTATTCAATCATCTTTTTTATTCAATCTCCACAATTCCACTAGAAAATCCCCTTTTATGGATCCATCAATTCAACGAAACATCTTATTCTTAAATACCTATTTCTATACTTCAAAATCATGGACCACGCCTCACACTCATACAATACAACCAACAAAATATGAGCAATATGATTTATATTATAGTATCTTCTGAATAATTAAAAAAAGACTCTGTTATTATGTTTTCATTATCATATAGTCCTAGATACTAAAATTTATATATTTATATATATATAAGTATGTTCAGGGATTCTGGTAACTAAATCGATTTCGTTCTCTGTAAAGAATTTTATTCAATATTAATTTTTTTTTACATTGATTATTTACAATATTAGAAATATAAATTACCTGTAAAGAAATCGATTCTAAAGTTGATTCTTCCAGATAATTCTTACAAATGCCAAATATAAATTATTAACTAATAATTCTAATTAAAAATTATCCTATTACAATTTATATTCGTCTTTAATCCATTCTAAAATTAGTTAGTTGATTCTTATAAATAATACAAACAATATCACTAACAGATGGCGGTGACTAAAGGGTACTATATAGCAGTGACTTTGTTACATATATAATTATTATATACTATTTTCTAGATAAATACATATTCACTTATCTTTATTATTATGTAAATAGATTTAATTAAGAGCAAGTTTGCTTTCTTAAACACTATTTTAAATAGAATAAACTCTTTAAAATGTCCATGTTCTCAAAATAAACAGTTTCTGGTTTAACTCTATAAACTCATCCCAATAACAATTCTCACCCTTCTATTTCGCATACAACTAAACTCAGATTAAATCAAATACTCCTCGATTTCCTTTACATTTTTATTATTATGTTGTTAAACTGTTATACTAAATGTATTCTTGTTATATAAGAGGCATTTCTCACATCTTTCCTAATCTTAGTATATATTAGACAAACAATTTATCTTGTTTATAAATATCCAATTTAAACCATTAATATAAATAAATAAGTTAATGTGTCAAAATTTTTTCTGGGGGAGACCCCCGGACCCCCCCCCCAACATAATAGATCACGCTACGCCACTGATTATTAGTATATATATACACATGTGTCACAAAACTTTGAAATGATACTCCTCCGAAACGGCTGGACCGATTCTAATGAAATTTTTTATGCATATTCAGTAGGTCTCAGGGCATGTCAGACTTCTTTTATTAAACCGCTAATTGGTAAGGTGTGTCCAGGGGGAGGTATTTAAATAAAATTAGTTTAGTTACAATGCTAGATCATAGAGGCACTGGTGGCGATAATTTGGCGGTAATATAAATTCTGAGCAATGTGCAGATAAAAATCTTTATATATATATATATATCGATATATATTTTAATATTTTATTATTAAATTTTATTTAATTAAATTAATAATTATGTCAATTAATTTTTCCTGCATAAATAAACATATATAAAAAACTATAGAGATGGGACAGGGTAGGAGTTAGATGATTATAGCTCAGAATAGGGACACTTGGGGGGTACAGGGGGCGGAGCCCCCGTCTAGGTGTGGAGAGCGCCGAAGGCGCTCGGAGCAGCTAGTATATATATATATGTGGAAAGGTTTGGAATGGCGTATAGGGTAAATTTTCTCGATAGAGCACACACACAACAGGAAGACTTGTTTGGGCTTTTCTATAAAATGGTTTATTTACAAATAAATATATATATATACAAATAGAAACACTCTCTTATCATCATGATTCTAAAAAGAATCCCCTGCGGGAGTTCACGTTTCAATTTATATCTTAATCCCGCCCCTATTGAGCATCGGTTGTCGGGAGAAGGGGTGGGAGACTCTCCTAGCCGTCACCAAAGGCCTGTCTCAAGCATGATCAGAGGTGAGGGAAACCCGGGGCATCTCCGCTAGCCCTCGGTAACATTTTACAACCAGGGACAAGGAAGTGGAGTGAGGAGGTCGAAACACCTCTGTCGCCAAAATCCCTTGGCCTCGGTTTCAATTCCCACATATATATATATATATATATATATATGTATATACATTTATTGAGAGATATATTTTTTTAAAAAAATCTATGTTTAATTCATTCATTAATATTCATTTAAAAGCATAATAACTAAAGAATATTTGATTTCAATTAAAATAATTAATAAATTTAATACGAAGGCAAGTCAATAAGTCCGTGACTTTTTGAATGAAATACAGGTTTTTGAATAAAAAATTATTTTATTTTTCAACGTAGCTGATCTCTATATACTTGGTCCAACGTTTCTCCAAGATTTTATCCCTTCCAAAATATAAGATTTTTAAGGACATAAAAATAGATTTGTTTGTGAGATGATTTTGGAGTCAAATCTCTTTCTGCCGAGCCATTTCTTCACGTTTGGAAACAAGAAATAGTCACTCGGAGCTGAATCCGGAGAATAGGGTGGATGAGATAGCAATTCGTATCCCAATTCATGGATTTTCATGGAATTATCTTTTTTTCAAATTTCTTCTCAAATCACGAGGTAGTATGCTATAAATAGATATGCTATATAAATAAATATGCTAAAATAGAACAAAAACTACAAGACCCAGCTGGTTCGGATTTCGACAGGAGACAGCTGTAAGTTGTCTGCTGACAGGAGCATTGTTGTCATATTATTTAAGAGACGGGAAATTTAAAAAGTCACAGGCTTATTGGCCTGCCCTCGAAATTTATTTAATTAAATTATTCCTATTACGAAATTTTAGAATAAATAAATTAAATAAAATTTTTAAAGAGCTATTTGAATATTAGAAAATAAAATAAAAATTTGTATTTTATTTTATTAGTCATAGGGATTTGCAGATATGCTTGATTAATATTTTTATATTCATTGAAAGATATGTTTAGACCAAAGTAGGCTGAGTAGAAGAAAAGCACGGAGCTTTAATTTCTTATTAAATATTTTTTACTATAATTAATTTCTGACTTTTTGAATATACTCCCATATATAAATTGATTGATGATCTGTAACCTAAGTACAAATAAAAGTAATTATAAGATAAGTATAGAAGTATGGATGAAATATTCCTAAACGATCCAGCAAATTTCTTAATATTTCTTAAAAGAGACACAATCAACTTAAAACAATATTCTCAATTCATAAAGTATCGTAAGGTACTCTCAGTGAACCAACTACAATATTACTATTAAAGCTGTACTGCAGGAGTAATTACAACTTAAATTTCTTTTATTGTTTAAGAAAAGTATAGCATTTTAATATTTTTATTATTATTTATCTGTATTATATATATATATATATAGGTATCAATTCGAATTGAGGCCAATTAATTCAATATTAAACTAAATTCCCCCTCCCCTCCCGTTATTGATAATCAACTCTCTGTTTAAGTGTTGACATTAATATTATCGGTCTCTGCGGCTATTCGCGCTTCACTTTCTACCAACCCCCCTTCGGCATCTAAGTCCATTAATAGCTACTATTACTATCACAAACAACAAACAGATTCCACTGTGGAAATTGTTCAGATTTCAAACAAATATTATTAGATTGCATTTAATCGTATTTTAAACATTTCTCAAGAAGAAGACAGTTGAATAAATACAATTTCGAGTTCCAGTTCAATCATTTCAATATGTTTAGATCTAAAGAGATAAAATTGACAAAATTCAATCCAGATATTTTGTTTAGATTAACTTTTATCAAAATATTCATAAAAATTTATAATTACCATTTCGATAATTGCTCAAATTAAATTACAATTGTCATATTAAGCAAGATTAATTAATATTATTGTAAATGTCGACTATATAATTTATATTAAAAAAATATACTTTTTATATTTTAAAACATATATATCATGATTTATTTCATTAATTAAAATTCATATAATTAAAAAATATATAATCTGGATAATTATAAATCAAACATAATTTTATAGGATCATATCTATGGGGATATTAAATAGGGAACAATTTATACAAAATATTAAAACATCGTCTGACTCTCTGTGTCTGTCTGTCTGTTCGCTCTTTTGACAAATTGAAATCGATTTTTCATCATCTTAATATTGAGATAGACTTTTGAAAATTTTTCTAGATATTTCAATTGATCTCTAGAAGGTATAGAATAAATATAATTGAATTATAATTAATTAATTGCAATTAATTAGCGATTAATTGCTTTTAGTAACTTAGTGGCGGTTTGTCAGGCTTATAGAAAAATTATTTTATTCTTTTTAGTCCATTGGAGAAACGTTATTTTATAAAAAATTTTTATATTTATATTATTATATATAATATTTGAATATATACATATTTATCAATTTTTCAAAAAA
Source organism: Labia minor (assembly GCA_963082975.1). Classification (NCBI taxonomy): domain Eukaryota; kingdom Metazoa; phylum Arthropoda; class Insecta; order Dermaptera; family Spongiphoridae; genus Labia; species Labia minor. The sequence goes on along the minus strand of OY720344.1, from coordinate 93,338,865 downwards.
AAAATATCAATATCAATTAATAAAAAAGAATATATATATATATATATTGTATACTAGCTGCTCAGACGTGTGCGTTCTTCACAACTAGATGGGGACTCTGCCCTCTGTACACCCGACGTACACCCTCCATTCCAAAAGAAACCGAACTTTTTAAAAAAAATAGTACCACTAATGCTATCTGTTGTAATATTTTCCCCGTAGATGGCTTAGTCCCTTATTGACAACTGGTATAAATTTCATGACATTTGGATGCAAATTTGATTTTTGTGTTAAACTTGGTAAAACTTTTACTGAAACTCAACAAATGCTACAAAATGCATATGGTGATGATTGTCTATCCCGTACGCATGTTTACGAGAGGTTCGGGGGATTCAAATTGGGTAGAGAGACGCTGGATGATGACGAAAGATCAGGCCGTCCCAGAACCGGATTATCGGAAGAAAATATCGAAAAAGTGCGTGAATTCATCAAAAATAACAAAAAATCGTCGGTGAAAGTTATTGAAATGGAATTAGGCATTCCTCAAACAACCTCATACCGCAGTTTGATCGAAGTTTTGGGCCTTAAGCAGTTGGACTCTTTTGCACGATAATGCACCATCACATCGTTCGCGACTTGTAAAAGAATTTTTGGTTAAAAATCACGTTATTACTTTGCATCATTCGCCCTATTCACCAGATCTGGTTCCGTTCTACTTCTATCTTCCCTAAACTGCGATGAAACAAAAGTGGCATGCATCGATTGAAGCCATTGAGAAGGCGATGACCAACGTCCTAAAAAGGACATGGAGAAGTCGGTTGACAACTTGTTGGAGCGTGCAAATTTGTGTATCGATGGAGAAGGGGAATACATTGATTAATAAAAATGATTTGTTCCAAATGTACATTGGTTTTTTGTTTTTTAAAAAGTCCGGTTTCTTTTGGAATGGAGGGTGTAATACATAGTAATTAGTTGAAAATTTATATGTAATAGGTTTCATCCATTTTGTATCAATCAGTATATTACATAAAACATTAATTTCCTTTTGTGTTCTTATTTAAAATATATTTTAATTTAATCAATAAATTAATTATATATTGTATATTTTATATCTATCTATCTATCTCTGTGGCTATTCGGTACTCGAAAGTTCTTGTACGCAACAACCATATTTCTCCAATTGTCCTTATCCCCGGAGCTATAACCATCTAACTCCTACCCTATCCCATCTCTCTCACGTCCATTCCTACATTGTCCACCCATATTAAAAACTTAAGTGAAAATCCAATTATGAGATCAAAATTAAAATTATTTATTCATATAATATTAAAAAATATATTTTATTCGCAATGTGAATGTTTTCAGTGTGTTAAATAAGTTAAAAAGGCCAATTTGATCAATTGAAATATGGTAAATATTAGAAAAATAAAAATATAAATATTAAAACATTATTTGTATTAAATTCTTTACGCTGCTGAAAGACAACATGTACATATCAAATTTTAAAAAATTAATTTCTGCACAGTTATTGAGTAGATATTAATAAAATTTATAGTCTATGTTCAAATAGAGATATGCACAAATATTGTAAGGTAATTTCATCAAAATCGTTTAAGCCAATTATGAATCTATAACATCAAAATTTCTGGAGAGAAAGATTTAATTTCTACGGTTATTGAATATGTTTCAATAAAAATTATAGCCTATGTTCAAATAGAAATAGATAAGAATATTGTGATCTAATTTCATCGAAATCGGTTTAGCCAATTTTGAGTCAGAATTTCCGGACAGACAGACAGGCATGAAAAATTCTAAAATCACTTTTGGTTTTCAGAAGTCATGAAAGGCTAAGATATGCAAAAAATTTTAATTTCTAAGCAATGTACAGAAAAACCTTTATTTATATATATAGATAAAGCTAATTAAACATACATTAACATATTTATATTTAATTTATGACATGTTATAAATAGTTTTCTAAAAATAAAAATGTGTGGAAGATTCAAATTACCTTGTTTTAATTTAAATATAAACCCTCTGACTTTTACACAGCGCCTATTAAGACGGTTGCGGTTGGATAAAAGTGTTGCATGTTCAGTAGAATAGGTCATCTCAACTTTCCCTCGATTTTTGGGATCGGAGGCGCTACTTTTTATTATAACTTTCCAATTTTGATCCCAGAGACTGGATGGATTCCGTCCTATTGACTCCAGCTACAGAAATTTTCTTGGCAGCCACAAGGTTGAGTGTCAAATGCGTTGAACTTAAAGATATTGAAAATATTTATAAGATTAACTTCTTGTCTAGATTTACACGTACTTTACTAACTCATTATAGTATTTTTCTGTTATAATTTTAACCCTTACAATTTTCATTTTGATATTAATTAAAATAAAAATAATTAAAATAGGTGTATAAAAACAAACATGTAATTGTCATTTACGTCCGTCAAGTGGATACCCTCTTCAATTTTTTTTTTCTTTATTCCCTGAGAATAACAGAAGAGGTTTCTCAAAAGAGGGGAGGGTTTGTAAGAGTGAATTAATCTCCACAACTGTCATACAATTATGAATGAGACGCCAATTCATTCATCTATTCATTCACGCAATACAAAGAAAACTTTTAAATGTCAAATACTCTCCAATTTTGTTCGTTTTTTTTGACATTGTTTTTTTTTATTTCTCTGGGCGGGAGAGGGAAGATGGGATGAGTTCTATTATTTTTCCTTTCTAGTATGTCAGTTACGTACTGCGACAAGTTTAATCCCTTGAATGTACAATAAAAACCTCATAGGAAGGGCGCGGCAATGTTAAGAGAAAGAAGTAGAATTTTTTTTTTTTATTTCATTTCTTTGAATTTAAAAATTGATGTAAAACAAAGGGATTAAAATTACATTCCAAGGTGTTTTGTTTGAAGGATAAAATAATTTAATAATCATTTAATTTGATTTAAACAATTGTTAAAGGTTTGTTGTTTTTTATCAAATGAAAAACAAACAAACTAAATAATCAAGAGCAAAGCTTAATTAATTAACACAGGAATAATGGTTCAAACCTCACCAAGTTCACGAAAATTTAAAATATAATTTTTAAATTGATGGTAAAAAATAAACAAAAAGAACTAATTTTTTTTTTTTATAAAAACACTATTAGTTGATCCATTTTTACTATCTCGCCAGAGATAGTATTTCTTCTTCTTCTTCTTCCTTTTAGGCTTCCAGGCTGTTTGTTTCCAAGAGAAGGCATTCTTATCGGTCTTTCCACCTTTTCTTTGGTCGACCTCTACTACGTGTTCCATGGGGCCGATTTTCTTTTACTAGTAGTATTGCGATCATGAAAATTTTCGATGTTGAGATTTTGATAATTTTATACGTTTTGAAGGTCCCAGAGTCATTTTCACTAAGGTTGAGAAAATTTCTGTATGTGCGTGTATGTAGACAAGATTACACAAAAAACGGTTTGAGCTAGAATCATGAAATTTGGTACACATGCATTATTCAAAATTCGTAATTTTCTATTACTTTTGAGAAATGTAGCTCAATCGGAAGAGGGTCATTGCCTACAACGTTTTGATTTTTTTCCTCTAAACTAAAGTTTTTCATATGATTAAAAATTGTATAAAACTGCTAGATATAGAATTTCAGCTTGATTGAATCGCTGAAAGTACCGGAATTAATTTTTTAACACTGCAAATCACGCGCTGGTTTAATAAATATTATTTATTAATTTTAATTAATAATTTACTTAAATAAATTTAATTTAAATATAATATATGTTAATTAATTCAATTCAAATTTGCGAGATATTCGAGTGGAGACACTCCAGATTTTTTATATAATCTTCTACCAATCATTGTTCGAGCATTGCTCTACCATTTTAGGCAAATTTCAAATTTACCAACCATTTTTTGATTTTATATTTTTCAATTAGGAAATTAATTTTTTATAAATTTAATTTATACAATTAATAAGTATTTATGTAATTCGTTTGTCATATAACAACTATTGAATTATATAATTGTAATTTTTTCTAATATAGGGGCGAATAGAAATTTCCGATGTTGGCATTCCAGAATCAACCCCTCTTCTCATTTTTTAAAATTCACGTGGGAACGAAAAACAATGTTCTCATTCTCATTCATTTTTTGAGAGGTCCCTCCAATATATACCGAAATTTCTTTTCGTTTCCTTTATTGATCTTATTTCATATTCTTTTGTTTTATTTTACTTTTATTAAATTATAACTTTTATTTTAAAATCAAATTTCGATTACCTTTTTTATTTCTTTATAACACCACCTTTTATTCCTGTTTACCAACTTTTTTATTAATTTCTTTTATTGGGTAAATTTTTATTATATTATTTACTAGCCGGGTCCCTTACAATCTTCTAATCTTAAAGAAGTTCATTAATTTGCCTTATCCAATCCTAATTTCCTTTATTTTGCATACTTTCTAAAAAATATCACTGATATTATCCATTTTCTATTTTCACCACCATTTCCAACCACTTTCCACGGACGAAGGGATCCTATCCTATACCTTTTGTTCATATACACATGCCTCTTCCCCTCGCTCTTTCAAACATCTATAATCTATAATTACATATCAATTTTCGAAATTAGTATAACTCACTGCTTTTCTTTTTAATTAATTAATAATACAATACATAATGATCAATTAGTAGTCATCAATAAAGGTAAGAACAATATTAAAAAAAAATCAGATAATAGAAATAAACATGAATTCATTGATCTGTGTTATATTAAAAACAGTTATCCTTCTGTTCAATAATTATAATTAAAAAAAAGTTTTAATATTCAAAATTATTATTTAAAATTAATGATATTTCATAAATCAAAATCAAACAAGTAGAAGTACAATAGCGAATGTAATAAAAGAACTGTTATTGTTCTAACAATACGAGAAAAAAAGGGTTTTGGCTTAGAATTATTACTTATTGTTTTTCACATAGTTTATTAATTACTACCAATATACCAAAACGTCAGAGGTTTATTTTGATTTTTTGAATGAAATTGTAACTGCATGTTAATTATAACAATTGTTTTGATCTCTATACATAAATAAATGAATAATAGGTATAGGTATGTTATTAATTATGGATAATTTAAATTTTTGGTAGAAAACAATGATAGTTGTGTCACTTATAAAACTTACAAATGTATTTATATATTTATTTCTATAAAAATATTTTTATGTTGAAAACAACGGAATAAAATAAAACATTCATTAGATAAATACATTAATAAAAAATATAGCCAACTCATTTGATAAACTTTGTTCACATAGTATTTGTTCAAATTACAAGTATATTTTTCATTATTTAGCGCAATAGTATAAATTAATTAAATTGTTTTAAGCGAAGCGGAAGTATTCTTTATTAAGCAGGAAATATAAATTAGAGCGCGTTCATATTTATACACCTGTATTTAAAAAGTTTTCAACAGCCAACAAATTATATTATTAGAATAATCCATATCATAATAATGTATTGGATTATATAATATTTTATTTTTTTTTATTAAAATGAGTATAGACCTATAGACTGATTTCTATATTTTTTATTTGTAATATTCTCTTTATTATTAATAACATAATTTGATTAAATGACTTCTAGATTAGTTTATTGCTGAATGGAATGGCCTGGGACAGTAATGGCAAAACTATGACCCGTGGGTCTGACCCACCCAAGCTCTTTAACTGACCCATACTTTGATTTTTATAAATTTTTTTTATGTCAAAAAAGAGAATAAATACTCAAAAAAAGGTAAGATGATTTTGTGGCCAAACTTTTGAACATTTTCGATTTTTGTTCAATTTTCAATTTTTTTCAATATGGTTCTAAAAAAAAAATAAGCTAGAGTGTCTGCACTCGACTATCAAATAACATATTTTATAACAAATATTTTTTATCAAATAACATATTTTATATTTAAATTAAATTAAATTAATTATAAATTAAAATTAATAAATAATATTTATTAAACCAGGGCGTGTTTGGCTCTTTGTTGATGACACCAATCGGGTGATTTGCAGTGTTAAAAAATTAATTCCGGTACTTTCAGCGATTCAATCAAGCTGAAATTCTATATATGGCAGTTTTATACAATTTTTAATCATGTGAAAAACTATCAAACATCGTATATCTTTATATTTACTGTCACTTTAGAGGAAAAAAAATCAAAACGTTGTAAGTAATGACCCTCTACCGGTTGAGCTCCATTTCTCAAAAGTTGATAGAACACTACGAATTTTGAATAATGTCCGAATTCCAAATTTCAAACCATTTTTGCGTAATCTTGTCTACATACACCCACACAGACATTTTTCTCAACCTTAGTGAAAATGACTCAGGGACTTTCAAAACGTATAAAATTATCAAAATCTTAACATTGAAAATTTTCATGATCGCAATACTATCTCTGGCAGATGATTTTGCGATGCTCTGAAACATTTTCATATGGCCAATTGTCCCCATTATTTAAAAGGGTGCGATGAAAATTATGATTGAAAATTGGGCTGTGAATACTAAAAGGTTCAGAAACACTGATATATCTATTAATTATTTATAAATATTTATACAAAATATATATGATTTTCTTCAGTCAATTAAATACTTAGTGACCCACGAGCTAGATCTAAAAAAATAAAGGTTCGCCGTCACTGGTCTAGGATAACATTTTCTCTCCCATTGATTCTTCAAATATTACAATATTATATTATACATATATATATATATATATATATATATGGGGAGTGGCTTACCTTGGGACATTTTTGTTCAATCTTTTTTTTAATAATTTATAAATGAATTACAATTTACTTTGAGTTGTAAAAGAAAATTTAGATTTTGTGTCTCAAAGTGGATTTCAACTTTTTCCAAAGTGAACCATATACAAATTTTGGTACTTTAGATGGGCAATCTAAAGTACAAATGTTAAACATAATAGGGCATATTATGTTTAACATTAAAATAATTATTAAGCGTCAGTTTTAAAGAAAATACTTGAAATTTAATTGTTGCATCTTTCATTCATCTTTGAAATATTTTTAATAAAAATTCACTCTACAATTTATTGAAATTTTATATTAAATTTATTAGGCTTGTTCTAAAAATAAACATCTTAATAAATTCTAAATTCCTTTTTTAATTGAATCATAACATATCTGATAATTTGATTTTGATACACTTTCTATATTATTGCAAGATCTAAAAGTTAATTAAAATCTAGGACAAAAAATAAAATTGTTCCAATGAGAACTACTCTATAAATAATTTTACGAGGGTCATTCAATAAATAAAGAGAAAATAGCTATAGCTCAAAAATGGTTTATTTGTTTTCTTCAAAATTCAGGTTATTTCTCACCCCCCACAGATATGCGCTTGTCCCATCTTTCTTGTAGTTTTCTAAGCTGACTCGTGATAAACTTCAAAAATTAGGTTGGGAGGTTTTACCTCATCCTGCCTACAGTCTCGACCTTGCCCAATCTGATTTGTACCTTTTTCCACCACCCAAAGTCGCCCTACGTGGAAAAAGATTTACTAACAATGAGGAAGTTAAGAAAGCGGTGCAAAAGTGGCTTCGGGGTAAATCCAAAGACCAAGGGAATTAAGAAATATTAGACAAGTGCATAACTGTGAGGGGTAATTAGGTTTAAAATAGCCTGAATTTTGTAGTAATCAAATAAACCGTTTTTGACTTATATCCATTTGTCTCTTTACTTATTGAATGGCCCTCGTATATAAAAATCCATGATTTGTATACACAGTATCGAAATTTTATAAATAATTAAAAAAAAAAAACTTAATCAGATTAAAGCTTCCAACAGGTAGAAAAATATTCAACTTACAGTCTACCTACAATGTTAATTAACATCAATTTAAAATATAATTCTTCTTAGTAGGGAATGAATATAATATTCAAAGAATATTGATCCTACTAAAAAAATAACGTTAAATATTCTCCTATACCATATATATACATCTTAATTAAATGAAAAGCTATTATTTTCTTATTATATTATATTTATTAATTCTTTTTTTCTTTCTAATAATGTATATTTATTCTGAATATGGATGACAGTATTAATTTATTCTGATATTTTTTTTCAAATAAACAATAAATTGAAATTGATTTTTTTCTTTTAACATGATGTGTCAACTTTATTTTTCTCTTTTGTTCTTTTTTTAGACTTTAGTCACTTTTTATAAAAAAAAAATTATCATAAGAGAGAGAGGAACCGTTTATTTATTCCACCATTTTCTTTTTCCTTGTGATTATTTATTTTAAATTATTCAAAGAATACCATCAATAACATTACATCATCTAGAATGAAATTAATAAAAATTAAAATTTAATTAAAACTTAGAAAAAATAAAAGTAAGTAATTGTTTATTTTCATTTTCACACTTTTATTTTGTTATTAATTATACAATTACAAATAATAATAAATATTTGATAAATAAGTAAATAAGTAACAAACTTTATTTTAATTTAAACAAATTTAGAATTTAAAGAAAATTTCAGTTTTTCTATAGTACACAAAATTTTTAAATATATTCCATAATTCATTCAAATTGTAATTTAACTCCTTCATATAATATTTAATTTTATAGCTTTTTTATGAGATAAATTGAGATAATGAACTTCTTGAAATGGTGTCGAGGAAAGAAAATCTCTCTAATAGTTTTATATTTTTTATGATAAATACACAATTTAATTTTTAAATTTATTATTATGTTAAAGCTAAAAATAGGAGATAATATAGAAAAATATACAATTTAAAAATAAATGTAAGATTACATTACTCTGCTTAATTATATTAATAAATTTATATAAGATAAATTATGAGATATAAAATTTAAAATTAATTCTTTTAATTGACAGTGAAAAAATAAATTCTTTATAAATAAACGAATCAATAAATCGCATTCCTATAAAAACTACATATTACAATAAAATAAATATTACAATTAAATATTATTGGTTGTTTTTATTTTAATAATATATACGTATAATTTTTCATGAAATATGAATGTTTATTTTTTTAAAATACAAACAAAAAAATTACCTTTCATTATAATTTATTTATAGTTAATTAATTTTGCATTAAGATAATAAATTTTATAATATGAATTTTTTTTTTCCCACTAAAAGAAAAATTTGATCATTCATAAATATAGTACCTTAAAATATTTAATCAAAAATGATTATAAGATTAATGAAGTGAGAAAAGAAACATAATCTTTACATTTACAGTAAAAATGAAATTGGTTTTCGCTTCTTTACTCCCCAACACCTGTTGGTTAAGCAACTTGAGGCTTTTCGATTAACGAACCAATCACTGAGCTACAATCGCTTTGTTTAAAAACCAATGAAGATTTAGTACCTGCGGGTCTTTTGATTCTCAATGGATTTTCCAACATTGGAAAAAAACTTGACTAAATTTATCTACTGTTTTTTGAGTATTTTGTCTTTTAAATTGTGGCTAATTAATTAATTTATCTTTAAAGTGTTTAATTTATTTTCCTCTATTTTTGTTTTTAAAAATTTATTATTATTTATGAAAATAATTGTTTTTGATTTGAGAGAAAATTAAACCATATTAATAATATTTTATTCATATTGTTTCCGCATGGAACCTGAATTCAAATAAATTTGAATTCCCGCCCTCTGACTAAGTTTAAATAGTAATTAATTTAATATTTATAAATATTAGTGTTAATTAATTATATAATGTAGTTTAATATTTTTAAGTTAATTTAATTTATAGTTTTAAATATTTAATTGTTATTGTCATAAATTCATGAGGTTGACCACCCCCCTCCCTTACTATCTACATATAAAAAGACAGGCCGAGCTCTCCGGAGCCCCGCTGCTGTTGTACCTGTCGCCCGAGTGCTATTGCCTTTGTCTGTCGCTGCTGCCTGTTGTTTTTATCTGCTCGTCCACTGCTTACTGGGGCGCCTTGGCCCACCGACGCCTTATTCGACCCGTTCGAATTTACAACTCGAACGCGGTGCTTTTGGGGTCGTCGACGAGGCTACAGATTGCAGCCGCCGGTCCTGTGCTCCAGAGTTTGTTCCGAGGGGGCAAACCCAGTGATTCCTGAAGGGGATCATCTCTACTTTGGATCCGTGCTGGTCCATTCAACCCGTTGGAAACTCGAGGAGGGTCCAAAGCCAATTGATCGTTGGATCAATTGCGAAACCAGCAGAGAAGACATCCAGGCAGCGAACGGCAGCGTAAACCCCCATTTATTTCAATTCCCGGTGGTCAGATAAGTGCACTTATGAACACTTAGAACTATATTAATTTTAGACTTAAAATTTAGATTTAAGTTGATATATGAAAAATATTTAGGTGACCCTAAATATAATTAATCCGTTTTTAATTGAACCTAATTTTAATTTAATTAAAGATTATAAAAGTTAATTATAGTGTTTATTTAGCGAGCTTTTTTCAATACCAAATTCTTAATATATTAAAAATAGACCTATAATACAGTCCACTTAATTTTCAAGGTGCGATAGAAGAGAAGAGGTAACTATCGCAATATTATATTAATTCCTCTTTTTAGCCTTCGAGCGAAATTAATATATATTAAGGATTCATCCCCTTCCATTTCCTCCCACTTTCGATTTTCAGGAACAATAGCTTTCTATTATTTTAGGTCTTACAAGCCTCTATAGTCGATGTATCAAGCGGATACACATATCATTCATTTTCAGTAGTATACTATAAAAAATATTATTTTAAAATAATAAATTATATATTTAAATAATAGATTTGTGACTCAAAGAACCATGTCATACAAAATATCCAATGATGCAAGATTGAACACCCTGGATCTAGAAACTCTATATAAGTTATCACATAATAAAATGTCGATTTAATCTAAAGGTATATATATCTATATCTATATATCTATACAGATATAGATATAAATAAAGATATGTATGGGTAGAGGGAAAATCCTCAAAAGACACCTTGATACGCTTGTACTTTGGTAGTGTGGGATTTTTACTCACTAAAAATTCCCTCCTATTTTTCTTATTTTATTATGAGAACACGGGAATCGTCATTGGACATTTTTTCTAAGCTTTCCTACCCCTTAGTCTGTTTCTTTGTCTATTTCTTTTACAATTTTATCTTTTTATTTCATTATGTCTCCTATTAGCTGTATCACTATTTTTCCTTTTTCTTTATCAATTATTAAACGATGTTGTCTTTGTGTTACTGCGAATGTCCGAAATATTCGCTAAATACTCTTACTTTCGGCTTCCACCGATGATTATCGACATTCACCATGCATTAATGGTGAATGTTGAGCATTTCTGAGATTTATATTTTATATTTCCTAGCAGATTGAACAAAGGGTAAACTTTCTGACCATTTATTTGTATCGTTATCTTTAATTCATGCACTCAGCATATTCTGTATATCCTGATTGGCCCTTTCAACTGAGACTTGAGTTTGACAGTGACGAGGCTTTCCAAAACAATCTTAACATCTTTCCACATAGTGCAGATTTCGGATATGACTTGATCACTGTATTTTCTACCATTATCTGATTGCAATATTGCTGGAGCACCAAATGTTAAAAATATTGAAATAACTTGATGCACTATTCCTCCGCCCCCTTTGCTTTCAAAGGTCGTAGCTGGACAAACTTACAATTAGTTAAATGATCTTGATACACCATTATGAACTTATATTTGCCATCTCTGTTTGACTGAAAATCTATCAGATCAATTTGATACCTTGAGTTTAACTCGGAACTGATTATTGGTCTCCCAACAATACCTTTCTTAGGGGCACTTTGTTTCATTTGACAGTGTTTGCATAAATTTAAAAACAACATTATAACTTCATATATAATATTTTTGTATTTATTTTGCAACTCTTTAAGCATAAGAGTTCTTCCTCCGTGGCCTGTTCTTTTGTGAGCTATAGTATACTGAACAATTCCTCGTTGGTAACATAATACTGTATTTTCATTTCTTCTGGTTTCAATCCTACACTCAACTTTTCTTGATCATTAATTTTTAAAATGTCAAAACGTTTTAATCGTCTGAAATCTAAAGGAGTATTGCACTTAGTTTTAGCAGAAATCATCTCTTTTCGACATTCACCAGAGCATTTCTGTGATTTAAACATACCCCGATGAGGGTCCGAATGTACAAGAATGTAATGAAATATTCGATCTTTCACCGCCCTATTTAGTGTTTGTTGAGATTCACCGGTGAATGTCGACTTTCTCCAATTTCGGTCTTTCACAGTAACATATATATATATATAGGCACTTTAACTATTTATATTGAACGTTTAGGGAATATTGATTTAGTTGAATAAGGAAACTTGTTAAAAAAAATGGTCAAGAAAATATTCAGAAACGAATTAAGACACTAAATCCACCATTGATCTTAGAATCCTTTGTGGTTCTAGATCTTTAAAATTAATAAATATTGTATGTATTGTTATTTTGATCATATTTTTTATTTTTTAAAATTTTCTTCAATATGTCTAATTGTACATGAACAACTACTGAAGCTTTTACTTAAGTGTTATTATAAATAACTCTCATCTCTAACACCAAAGTATGTACAATTAAAATTATTTATTATCTTTTTAAATGATAGGCAACCTGTTTATCAATGTAGAAAAAAATTATCCATTTATTATAATATTTGAAATAAAATATCATAAATAAAAAATAAAAAAATGCAATGAGAAAACAACCTATAAACTATTTATAAAATAAATATTTTTAACATTTTTCCGGCAGTGATAATTTTATATCTTTGTTTTATAATAAGTAGGAATGTGAGATGCTAGCTATTTTATTTTACTTTGCAAATTTACACATTAATATCAAAATATTTTTAACAAAACTTCTTATATATCATTTGAATTTACTGGGTACAATAACAATTTTAAAATATTTATCAATAATAGATATAAATAGATATACATAAGTAAATATATAAGTAAATAATTTTTTGAAAAAATGTACAATTACTGTAACTGTCTGATAATTTTCTTCAAAAAACAATGGTCCGATGAACAGTGCACACAAAGCAGTTACATGTTCTGTATGGAGAGGCTACTCATGAATTTCTTTGGGATGGGTGAAATTAATATGATTTCTGAATGAACGTTGCGAGGTTTGCAATGGCGGACTCGTGTTCCTCTCGTTCAGTGATCGGAGATAAACCTACATGATAAAAAAACATTAGAATGAGAATTATAATAAGCGTTATCCTACCCTGCTCGGAATAGATAGTGAGGGTTTCAAATAACGAAGTATCCTTGCCTCACCCTGAATATGAAAATAATGTGTCAGTACACAAAAATTAAAAAAAAAAAGATTTTTAAAAATTTTATTTACCATATATCATTTTACATATATATATATCAAATATTCCACGGGTCAGCAACCTGTTTTATTAAACGAAAGTTCAACATTTCTTGGCGGACCACATACAAAATAAGTTGACCTGTGGCCAGGTCCGAACCTACCGACGGTTTGAAGTAAATTAATTTCCAGCTACAGAAACAATTTCAAATAATTTTAATATATCTATTAATGTAATAAAAACAGATATGAATATATGAATATAACATAAACATTTTTAATTTTATTTTATTTATAATATATATGCAAGACCAGGCTGTGACGTCATGAATGGCTGGATGACGTCATATAATTTTAAATCAAGAAAAAACTAATATGATTTTCCCGAGGATAAAACCAATACAAAGTGTATGATTCGTGGTGATATATAAAAAAATCTCCTCATGTGAAATTTGGTGTAAAAATAACCCTTCCCTTACTATCGTCGGTCGGTAAAAAACAACTTAATAAATAATTAAACTTTAAATATTTAATGAACTATTCACATAATACATGTCTCTTTAAGACCTCAAAAAACCGTTTCATTTGTTGTAGCGATTATTATAATATATATTTAACTTGATAGTAATCAAGTACCCCCAAAAAGTTTAGGATGTCATTTAGGACACAAATTTGTTCGGAGGGGTTGAACATCTCTGTAAATGAGATTATATTGATTTATTATTTATTAAAGGATTTATTTAATTTATTTATTATTCAATTTAAATTTAGTCGACAAAAATAATGATTAAATAGATTTTAATTTTTTTTTTGTCCAATAAACAACAAAGTTTGAAGAGGAAATTGAAGATAAAATTTATTCTACATCAAAATTACAATTTATACTACTGAAAATAGTTTTAATGATTTTTTAATAAATTTCTAAAACTATTAAATTAAATAAAATAATTTATTATATCATAATTTTTGTGCAGAATGATTTGACTTCTTACTAAATTTTTCTTTTTATTTTCTAGTATTAAAAAAAATCTATGAAAATAATTGAAAGAAAATTTAAATATAGAATAAATATTTGTTAAAACAGAATAATAGGTATTTTCGATTTAATTAGATTCCAAGGTGTCATTTGTTTTTAAAAGACAAGTACTACAAATAAAAATTAAAAAAAAAAGTATTCGACAAATAAAACTTTTCTTAATCATAAATAATCATCTTAAAAGAGAGTCATAAATGAAGCCATATTTTCAGGAGAGGATGGGCCCGAGTTAGAAATTTTTGGCTTAAATTCAATTTTGCCTTCGTTAACGTTCTTTTTATGGTTGATCATTATTTATCCAATTCTAATTCACTGACTTTTATGGCTTGAAATACGGCAAAGATGCTCTTCAACTTTTTTTTTAATAAAAAAAAAATTTTATCCTTATCTTCTCCTTTAAGTAAATTTATACTTTAAAGTATTTCCATACATATGTATATATTCAAATTATCTTACAATCGAATAATAATAAATCAGTAGATTGAAATCAAATTCAAATTCTTGATTTCAATTTTGTCAATTCTTTTTTTTTCATTGTTACCTGCACCCGATGCATGTCGATACCATTAGAAAAAAATTCTTTGAAATTGATTTTAGATTAGTGATAAACTGATATTATGTTATCTATATTTAAATCATTACATTATATCAAATTGATTTCACTAAATATTATAAAAAAAAACTACTAAATAAAATAAATTTGCCGATTACATATTGCTATTGTGTAAATAATCAAATAAAAGAAGAGGTAGGCAAAGGTCCATTATAAAAAAAAGCAAAATGTGCAGCATCGTACACGTGGCGGAAGTGAAACTTCTTACAATCTAGAGAATAAGATAAATTTTAGTTGAGAGTGTGAGTGAGAGAGAAATAGAGAAAAATAAAGGGATCATTTCGAAAGACATATAACAGTATAAAATTTTCGTAACAAATATTCGCTTTATTATTATTATTATCTACTCTATCATCATATCTACATTGCCTGTACTATTGTCGGTTGGTGCTTCAATTGGTAATACTGATATTAATGGCTTGTGATAACTAAAATAAGATATATATGTTCGTGATTCGATATTTTCTATATAACGTGTAAAAACAGCATCTATTGTAGTTCCAGATTTTGTTGTTGATTCCTTGGGATCGTTATTTATAAGCAGACCAAATGTTTCTCGAAGAAAGTTGATCAACGGCAACGAATCATCTCAGATCCAAAATTTACATTAAAATCTCCCCCGAGAATTAGAGGGATTTTATCTTCGCCTCGTTCAAGTGCATTAGCACCTGTGTGGCTATAAACCAGTAGTGAACGGTGTATGAAATAAATAATATCGTCTAAATTTTGGTCGTTATTTTTTTTCGGCATAGTGAAATCTGTGGAGTAGAGAAAAGCAGTTTTAAATGCAATAATAATTTTAAATTGATTTAGTAGTGTTAAAGTAATGTTGAGATTCGGATAAATAACGTGAATGGTCATCGACGCACATAACTGTATGTGTTGGCGTGTGAATCGCCGACCATGTTCACACACACAATTACATGCGTCGGTATGCGTGCACGCTGTATATTTGACTTGAGAATTTTAATTATTTCACGATATATATCTTATCTTATTATGCTAGCTAAAATTGTATATATCTATCTATTTATCTATAACCATTGGTTCTCAAAAACCGCTCTAACGATTTTTTTCAAATTCACACTAGATATAGTATTTATAAAGAAAAATTGAGTTTTATTGATTACATCTCTTGAAACTTACAGCTTCATTATTAATTTCTTAATTGAAAATTATATATGGGTGACGTAAATGGCATCCATTTTGAAATTTTACTCCCGCCTTTTTTTAATTTTGTATTAATATTTTTTTATATTTAAAATATTTTAAAATTTATTATTTAATTTCGAAATAAAATTAAAAATATTTATTTTTAATAAAATATATATATATATTTATTAATCCCGCTTTTTTTTTAAATGATATTGTATTAACATTTTTTTATATTTAAAATATTTTAAAATTCATTATTTAATTTCGAAATTTTATATTTAAAATATTTTAAAATTTATTATTTAATTTCGAAATAAAATTAAAAATATTTATTTTTAATAAAATATATATATATATTTATTAATCCCGCTTTTTTTTTAAATGATATTGTATTAACATTTTTTTATATTTAAAATATTTTAAAATTCATTATTTAATTTCGAAATAAAATTAAAAATATTTATTTTTAATAAAATATATATATATTTATTAATCTCTCTCAAAAAATATGAAATACGTTTAATATTAAAAATAAATAAATATACATATGAAATTTGTTATTTTTTAATATTAAAAAATATTTAATTTGAGATTAATTATATAAAAAATTTTAAAAATATCAAAAAAACTTAGCTATAATATTTGACATATGATAAGGTTAATTACAATTTTTTAATAGACATCCTTAATAAATAGAAAAATAATAATTTTTAAATAATATAAATAATATTTAATTATAATCTAATCAAAGAAAATAAAAGTTTGAATCTATTTGATAGTTGATCTTTTTACATATAATTAATCTCAAATTAAATATTTTTTAATATTAAAAAAAAAGCAAAATGTGCAGCATCGTACACGTGGCGGAAGTGAAACTTCTTACAATCTAGAGAATAAGATAAATTTTAGTTGAGAGTGTGAGTGAGAGAGAAATAGAGAAAAATAAACCACACTGCCCTCTCCTACAAAGAATATTTCCAAGCACATACAATTAACAAGTCCACCCTTGCAATTTTCAATTGAATGACTCTCGCCAAGTGTTTTACCTGCTAAATGCTAAGAACCTTAATTTTAAGAGGTTGATTGATACATTGCAAATTATGTCGAATCATAAACTTACTATTTCAATTGTAATGTTCACATGTGGAAGTGTGAACGTGACAAACATAACTTACTTATTCTTAATTGTAATAGACACATGTGGGAGCTTGACATTATAAGCCTTTCTGGGAAATTGCAAAATGTGTTTATTTTTTTATATAAATAATGATCATGCAAATTACACTAAAAATTAAAAAATTATTAGCTATAATAAACTATTATTGGCTATAAATTAATTAAAATTAATTAAATTAATAAAAATAATTTAAAGATACAACTCGTTGAGAAATGAACTTATAATTAACATTTCCTTTAAAACTGTTTAAAACCCCAGAGTGGACGCTGACAATTTGGGTTTTTCCTGGTAAGACTGTCCCCCCCCCCTGGTTTTTCCCAATAACAAAGTGAAAGAAAATTCCCTTATGTTGCCTCCCCTTCCGACCCCCTAAGAGGGGTTATTTTAAAGGAACAATCGGAAAATAATTTTAAATGAATGAATAAATGAAAATTCAAATTTTATATATAGTTTTTTATATATGTTTATTTATTCACAAAAAATTAATTAAATTGTAATTTAAATTCTTATAGTTTTATTAAATAAATCATTTTTAGTTATAATTTTATATAAGCATTTTTTAATTGAACCTATTCAATCTTGTCATTCCCTAATCAGCATACGCGGTTTCAATAACCCTTTTAATTATTCTAAATTCAATCTTTAATTAAATCTAATTTAACACACAACAATTCCGTCTCATTATTGTAATAAAAGTTAGAAATATTAAGTTAATATAATTAATATTATTTATTTATTAATACCAATTAATAATATTAATTACTTATAAATAATTCATAATAATAATAAATTGTGATACCAACTTATAGGAATATTAAAATAATATAATTATTATTTTACATATATATGAATATAATATAAATATTTTTAATTTTATTTTAAGAATAGATATATATCTAAAAGGCGGTAACTGTGAGGTCACATACTAATTTTTATTCTTTGACCCAGCAGAGGCTGAGAAATATTATTCCGCGTCAACGTACTAGCGCGCATGCGCGCCGTGGACTTTGGACCTAGCGAGAGGGTATTAGAACGAAAGACAGCACAAAACGAAGACGCAGATAGCTTCTTTCTCAAAGACGAAAGACCGGACAAAAGAAAGACGCAGATAGCCTCTTTCTCAACAACGAAACACCGCACAAAAGAGAGACGGAGATAGAGGCTATCTCATTCTCACTCGTTATATCTATATCTTTTTTCTCTCTTGCGTTACGAATGCGTTACGAAATTTCAATTTTTCAATTCACTCTCCATTCTCAACCAAATGTCAGGACGCCGCTAAAGAAGTTTCACTTCAAAATAACAAATTTCATATGTATATTTATTTTTATAAATGTTTAGGCAAATTTTTATAAATGTTTAGGCAAATTTTGAAATTAATATACAGTGGTACCTCGACATACGAGTGCCCCAACATACGAGTGTTTTGAGATACGAGCCACCAACCGACCGATATTTTGCTTTGAGATACGAGCAAGATTTGAGATACGAGCACCCCGTGACGATGCACACGGCACCAATTTGCCCCCACATTTCTAATTTTAAGAAGCTGTACACAAAGCACATGTTCCGCAAATGCTTTGAAGTGACGGATAGTACAAACCATTTTAACATAGTGACATGTCTAAGAATTATTGATCAGGCCTGGCTGTGTGTCACAAAAAGAACATTAATTTCTGCATGGAAAAAGCTATGGCCTGACGATGTAACTGAAAGGATCATTGCAGAATCTGAATCTCAAGTGTCAGAAATAGAAGAGATTGTTTCTTTGGGAAAATCTTTGGGTCTAGAAGTAGATGAAAATGATGTAAACGAACTCGTCGAGCAACATTTTGAGGAGCTTACAACTGAAGAGTTACAAAACCTACAAACACAGAATGATGTTGTGACCCAAGAAAACACAGTTTCTGAAGAGGCGCCAGAAACAGAAAATGTTATCTCTTCAAAAGAAATTAAAGAGATCCTAAGAATGTGGGAGAAAATTGTTGAATTTGTAGATAAAAACCACCCCGAAAAGGTTGCAACTGGTCGGGCTTTGGAATTATTTAACGAAACCTGTCTCAATCATTTTCGCAATACCCTGAAGGGGAGGAAAAAACAAACTTCCTTAGACAATTTTGTAAAACGCTTTGCAGAACAAGATGAGCAAGGGGAGGCGAAAAAAGCAAAGACAAGCGATGATATTTAAGTTTTTTTTTAAATTCTTCTTATTTTTATTTATTTAAATGTTCCCATTATTTTTGTTGTTTTTAAATAAATGTTCCTTCTCGTAAAGACATTTGTTTGATTCAAAATAGCATACAAAAAACAAAACTAAGGTGATTTTTTGGGACTGGAACGGATTAAAAGCTTTTCTATTAGTTTTAATGGCGCGAAGTGCTTTGAGATACGAACAATTTGAGATACGAGCAAGGTCTTGGAACGAATTAAGCTCATATGTCGAGGTACCACTGTATATTTAAATTCAAATTGTATTTAATTGCGATATCTACTGGACAAGGTGGAGATCTCGCCCTCTTTTGATCATAAGTCATACTAATTTTTATTCTTTGACCCAGTAGAAGCTGAGAAATATTATTCCGGGTCAACGTACTCGCGCGCATGCGCGCCATGGACTTTGGACCTAGCGAGAGGGTATTAGAACGAAAGACAGCACAAAAGCAACACGCAGATAGCCTCTTTCTCAAGAACGAAAGACCGGACAAAAGAAAGACGCAGATAGCCTCTTTCTCAATAACGAAACACCGCACAAAAGAGAGACGGAGATAGAGGCTATCTCATTCTCACTCGTTATATCTATATCTTTTTTCTCTCTTGCGTTACGAATGCGTTACGAAATTTCAATTTTTCAATTCACTCTCCATTCTCAACCAAATGTCAGGACGCCGCTAAAGAAGTTTCACTTCAAAAATTATTTTCACTTGAATGATGATAATGGTTAAGCCTTTGAATCATAGTATACTGTATTTTTAAGTTCCTTCCCCAAAATATATTCTCTAATGTTTATCTATCCCTTAAATTTAATTAATTCCACAATGATTTAATTTAAATTCACTGTTACTTTATCTCTCTAATTGTGATTTTAAATTAATAACTACATGCTTGTTTTACCAAATTATTAGATTTTACGTATATATGAAAGCAAATGATTTATTATTACTATTAATGATTTTCAAAAATTCAATATAAGTCAATAGAAGAAATTGTACTAAAGAATTTTAATCAAATTTAACATTCTATAAGAGGGTATTTTTACATTATATTTTGGTTATAAATTAATCTTCAGCCTTTTGAAAGAATGTCTATCTACAATATATGTATATAAATGATATATTAATTTTCCAATTGTACCTTTCTATATGTTATTGAAAATGAATGAGAGAAAAATAATTTATTTTTACATTTTTACTATCTCGTCAGAGATAGTATTGCGATCACGAAAATTTTCGATGTTGAGATTTTGATGTTTTTATACGTTTTGAAGGTTCCTGAATCATTTTCACTAAGGTTGAGAAAAATGTCTGTGTGTGTGTGTGTGTGTGTGTGTGTATGTATGTGTGTATGTATGTAGGCAAGATTACGCAAAAACGGTTTGAGCTAGAATGATGCAATTTGGTACATGAGCATTATTCAAAATTCATAGTTTTCTATCAACTTTTGAGAAATGTAGCTCAACCGGAAGAGGGTCATTACCTACAACGTTTTGATTTTTTTTCCTCTAAAGTGACCGTAAAAATAAAGATATATGTTTGATAATTTTTCACATGATTAATAATTGTATAAAACTGCTATATATAGAATTTCAGCTTGATTGAATCGCTGAAAGTACCAGAATTAATTTTTTAACACTGCAAATCTCACGCGCCAACACGTGCCATGGTGCCATCAATAAAAAACCAAACATGCGCTGGTTTAATATTTATTATTTATTATTTATAATTTATAATTAATTAAATTTAATTTAAATATAATATATTATGTTATTTAATCCAATTCAAATTTCGAGATAGTCGAGTGGAGACACTCCAGCTTATTTATCTAATAATATTTTCTTACTCTTCAAATAAACCAAAACACACTTCGTTAATATATTGTAATAATATAAATTTAAGGTTATATATATATATATATTATACTCGTATTATAAATATTTAGTTTATTGTAGTACCGATAATGTTATTTTTTTTACATTCAAAAATCCTCAACACTTTCTAGTGTCAGTCAATTCTTTTTTGAGGATTAGGCTCAAGGTTGCGATGGAGAGGGAATTCACCCTAACCCCCACAACAACCTTTATATTTCCTTTATGGCGTTAGGACTTTTCTAAGAATATAACAAGTTT
Organism: Labia minor; assembly: GCA_963082975.1. Lineage (NCBI taxonomy): Eukaryota > Metazoa > Arthropoda > Insecta > Dermaptera > Spongiphoridae > Labia > Labia minor. The sequence continues at coordinate 93,317,186 of OY720344.1, read as the reverse complement.
GTAGAATAACAGCTTTCTGGATAATGATGGAAAGTTTATCCGATAGTCCTAATACCCTTAAATTATCTTTAAAATTCACTGGAGATATTCCTTCTACCGCCATTACAATTGGAACTATCTTCACACTAGTCAAATTCCAAAGAGATTTCAGCTCCATAGCAAGATTTTGGTATTTGGTGTAATTCTACTTCTCGGTTTTTGAGATGTTGTGGGATAAAGGATGACATATTATTATTATTATTATTATTATTATTATATCTTATCATATCTATATATATATATATATCAAATCTCAACATATATATACCTAATAATAATTTGGATATCTATTTTTGAGGTATGCAAACAAGAAAATAAATTCTTCAAAAATCATTTAGAATTAAAAAAAGAAGAAAAATAATTTGAATGCATCCTTAAACAATTTATTTAGGTAATGTCGAATAAAAGAAAAAAACAAATAAATTTTGTAAGCGGATTGTCTCTGAGCCTAAAAAATTCCACAATTGAGTATCAACAAACTGAACATCTTTCACTCTCACCCTTCAGGTTTTTTTTTACAATATCCTTCGTTAAAGCCCTCTTGCCAATCTTTTTTATGGATCAATCTGGAAAACGAACTCCTTTTGAAAGCGAGTGTAAAGGCATTGGTGTGTGAGTGTTTGTGATGGTGAGTAAAATGGGTGGGATGAAGGAAGGTGGATGAGAAAAACCAAAAGCGGGTTGGGGGAGGGAGTGGGGTGATGCTAGTAGTGAAAGAAAAAAATAAAACAGCTACAGGTTGTGAATGAAGAGAGTTTTATTCTAAAGAATGTTGGTGTTGTGTTAAATTTCTATGTATAGGGAAGGGAAGGGAATCCGAGACTTAAATTATTTTCCAAAAAGAATAAAAAAATAATAAGATATTCCAAGAGGAGGATTTGTGTGTTTTTCTTTTATTATTATGTTAAAAAAGAATATCATATCATTTTTGCTAAATAAATGGAATGTAAAAGTTGAAAAATAAAGAAGAAAAACAAAAAGTTTGTGTTTATATTAACGGGGTAGAAGGGATATGGCTCCGATTCGGGATATTTTAAAATAATTTTATATTACAAACATTCTCAATATAAATGAAAAATATAATAAAAGAGTAAGTAACCCAATGAGATAATTACTATTCTCTTGTGTCTGAAATTCATTGAAATGAAATTTAATATACTTATTATAAAATGTAATTGAATACATATTACGAGTATAAAATATTATATATAATTAAATATTCGTTTTTTAAGATAATGCCATGGGAATAAAAAAACCATTGGGTATAATTCTATCATATTTTATAAAAAATAAAAAAAAAGTAAAAGAAAAAAAGAAAAAAATTAAAAACCAAAACAATTTACTATTGTTAGTATATAATTGGCTATCCTCATTTCTAAAAATAAATTATTAGAATGATAAAGAATAGTGTAGGACATAGGTTCTTAAACTTATGTACTCCACGGACCCCCACTTGAAAAAATTTTTTTTGACGGACCCCCATCACAACTTTAGGTACTTTTCGTCATTTTATTAATTAATTTCTGGCTTACGATCTCATAAGGACAAGGATATATGATGAATATTTCTAACAGTGATTGGTGAATAACGATTTTTTTGCATATTGTAGAACACATTTTATTAGAAATTATAATATTGAAGAAAGAAAATACAAACATTGTCATAGCAACAAATCTCACAAATTATAATGGGTACTTACATTAAATTCATATAAATATTTTATAATTTTTTTCAGAAAATATTAAATAAGAAATATTTTAAAAAATAACTGCATCTATCTCATTAAATATAACTTACATATTTAATGAGATGTATGCAGTTGTTTTCTTGAAACAAGAATCTCAATATCTGGCTTAATATTGGAAACTTTTAATCTAAGATCCGGCTCTACATTTAATTTGTTTCTATATTTAGACTTAATATAAAATAGTACCGAAAAAGCTTGTTCGCATAAATATGTTGTGCAGAATGGAATCAAGTGTTGAAGTGCTTTATTTGCAAGCGCAGGATAATCTGACATGAGAAGTAACCAAAAGTTGCTCAATTCAGTTTTGTTAAATTTTAGTTTATAAGTTGTATCACATGATAATTCCACGAGAATATCTTGTTCAGGTGCAGATAAATGTTTAGCATTTGTAATTTCCATATTAAATGGATCTCTGATCCAGTTATTGCAAGGATCAGGAGTAGAAAAATACTTCCTGAAGTTGCTTTTCAAAGTAATTAAATGTTCAACAAATAATTGACGCGTTTGATTAAGCAATTTTTCACTGGAGCTTTCTATGAAATCATTGAGAGTTGGAAAAGACTCATATACACCGTTCTGGATGCGTTTCGACCACAAGTCGATTTTTTTAATCATTGCTTCTATTTTATCTTCAACTTTAAATATATTTACAACAGTACCTTGCAGGCTCAAATTAAGTTCGTTCAATTTTGTAAAAATATCAGTCAAGTAAGCCACCTTAGCTAACCAGATAAAATCATTGAAACATTCGGTCAGTTCAAAATGCGCATCTATTAAAAACAATCGTATTTCATCTCGAAGCTCAAAAAGGCGAATGAGTACTTTCCCGCGGGACAACCAACGTACATCTGTATGTAATAATAAATGTGTATGTTGACTACCCATTTCCTCACACAAAATTTTAAAAACTCTGGAATTAAGTGGACGAGCCTTAATGAAATTGACAATTTTAACTACTTCGTCTAATGTTCTTTTCAAATCTGGTGACATATTTTTGGCTGCTAATGATTCTCTGTGAATGCAGCAATGATTCCAAACAACCTGAGGCGCAACATTTTTAATAAGAGCAATCAATCCAGTTCTTGTACCTGACATTGCACGAGCACCATCAGTGCAAATTCCAACACATTTTGGCCACTCTATTTCATTTTCGGTTATAAAATTATTCAAACTGTTAAATATGTCATTAGCTGTCGTTCGTGAAGGTAGTGAATCACAAAACAATACATCTTCTTGTATTTGATTTTCAAACTCATATCTAATGAAAGCTAACAAATTGGCATTATTAGTGACATCAGTACTTTCATCCAATTGTAATGAGTAATAGTGACTTTTGCGCACTCTCGATATTAATTCTTCTTTTATATTACATGACATGTCTTCAATCCTATTCTTAACCGTATCATTTGATAATGAAATCAAATTTATATCGTTTGCTGCTTTAGTTCCTAACATTATATTTGTAATTACTTTTGTAGCAGAAAGAATTAATTGCTCTGCTATATTATGCGGCTTTCCTGCTTTAGCAATAAGTAGAGCTACTTCATATGATGCCATTACTGCTTTCTTACTCATACCACCAGATCCCGTCTTTACCATCAATTTCTGACTTGAATTAAGTTCTTCTTTTTTCATTTTAAAAAATTCGATAGACTTACTAACATGCTCGCTGTGCTTTGTTTGTAAATGACGTCTGAGATTAGCAGGTTTCATACTTTCATTGGATAAACTTTCCTGACATAGAACGCAGACTGGTCTTTCCACATCATTGTTGCAAATATAAGTAAATCCAAATGATAAATAATCATCCGAATATTTTCTAGTTTTGCGTTTCTTGGTAGAGTTTGCTGTTGATGCCTCATCATCTGATTCTTTCCGTTTCTGTGTTGAACCAGTTTGTAGCCAACGATCCATTTTATGGAGTAATTTATTAACATTGAACTACAATAATATAAATATAATATAAATATAATATAAATATAACGAATTATTATTTACTAGCTATGTTTTAATATGATTTTAAATGAATGTTTTAATATCATTTTAAATGAATGTTTTAAATCATTTTAATAAATGTTTTAAATCATTTTAAATAAATGATTTAATATCATTTTAAATGAATATTAATTTATATAATAAATATATTTCGTAATTTGATTCTAAAATATTATTAATTTCGTAATTTGATTCTAAAATATTATTAATTTCGTAATTTGATTCTAAAATATTATTAAAATAAATATTTTTTATTCATAAAACTAACTTATACTTACTCTCAAAAACAGCCTTTCTGGGAAATTGCAAAATGTGTTTAGTGTTTTTATAAAATAATGATCATGCAAATTACACTAAAAATTAAAAAAAATTATTAGCTATAATAAACTATTATTAGCTATAATTTAATTATAATTAATTAAATTAATAAAAATAATTTAAAGATACAACTCGTTGAGAAATGAACTTATAATTAACATTAATAAAAATAATTTAAAGATACAACTCGTTGAGAAATGAACTTATAATTAACATTTGCTTTAAAACTGTTTAAAACCCCAGAGTGGACGCTGACAATTTGGGTTTTTCCGGGTAAGACTGTCCCCTCCCCTGGTTTTCCCCAATAACAAAGTGAAAGAAAATTCCCTTATATGCCTCCCCTTCCGAGCCCCTAAGAGGGGTTATTTTAAAGGAACAATCGAAAAATGATTTTAAATGAATGAATGGATGAAAATTCAAATTTTATATATAGTTTTTTATATATGTTTATTTATTCACAAAAAATTAATTGACATAATTATCAATTTAATAAAATAAAATAGTATTATTAATAGTATTAAATTATAGCCGTAATTCTCTAGGAGGATATAGTTAAACAATGAACTTTAAATATTTATATATGTATATATTTTTACGATGATTTTTTTCCGAGGACCGCGGACCCCCAGTAAAGGCTTCGCGGACCCCCAGGGGTCCGCGGACCACAGTTTAAGAACCACTGGTGTAGGATACATTTATGGATACAAGAATCCACACAACTAAATTCTTATATTTAACTAGTACCGGGACCCCGAGCCTCGGCTCGGTACTTAAGTTAAAAAAAATGATTCATTATTATTGGGTTTGGCTGGTAATATTAATACCTGGGACACCGATCTGTCGCTCGACCCTTTAAAAAATATTAATCTACAATTAATTATTTATTACAATGATTAAATGTTGCATCATTGCATCAATCTGATTAAAATGAATTGAACTGGGGTCCTCAATAATACAAACAAACAATTTTAGCTAGCATAATAAGATTAATCCAAGTAATATCGTCTATTTCTATTCGACACTATTTTCAGTTATGAAATGAACAGTCAGTAGAGAGTAAAAAAATTGTAATTGAAGACCGTTGTTTTTAAAAATAATTAAATTATTTTATAGATTATAAAATAAAAATTATTGTATTAACATTAAAAATATTGAAATAAAAAAATAATAGTTTGATTTAATAAACTAAAATATTATAAACATTTTTAATGGGAATTTCTCAGGGAGGTAGGGAGCCCAATTCATTTAACCATCCATGTTGTATAAGGAATCTTAATTTCTTAACACTCCGTTTTTTTAAATTTAAAATAGAGGGAGAGAAAGAGTTTCAATTATATTCGAATAGTCTATATATTCTATATATGAGTATTTTTTTTTTCTGAATTTAATACCAAGTTGATTTTCAAAATTTTCTATTCTTTATGCATATGATTGATTACATGTGTTAAAATTTAAACAAATTCAAATATTCTAATTTATAAATTTATATAAAATTTAATATTATTTTTTCGAGACTAATGGCAAATACCGGTGGCCCTAGTCAGAGCAAGAGAAGACTCCTTTTGGTAGCGGCCCAGTCGATGATGTTATATGGATCGGAGATTTGGGCTTTACAACTATATTTTAAGTGAAAAAATGATTTCTTGGTTATATAAAAATTAAAATATGATTCTTTATATCTTTATTATACAGAAAAGTAGGCGTGTTAATATAAAATATATACCTGGGACACCGAACTATCACTCGACCCTTTAACCAATTTATACAATTTATTTTTATATACTTTAAAAATTTTACAATTTTTTAATTATTTATTATAATTGTTAAATGGGATTTCTAAAAATGACCCATTCAAAATTTGTTTCCTAAAATGTTTCAAATTAATTAAAATAAATTGTATAAATGTTCATTTATAAAATCTATATATCTGTGAGTTTGTTTTTCGATTTTTTAAATTTTGATTTTGGATTCGATTAGAGCTTAAAATGTGTAAATGTAAAGTGGTCTTGGTTTTTTTAAAATTCGTTTGGGAACATGGTCAAATCGGCAGTCAAAGTTGAAAATTCCCCATATATTATAACTACTGTAATTAGTATTATTATAATGTAAAATTATAAAGAAAAAATGTTTAGACATTATTATAGACATTTTCATTCTGTAAATTAAATAATTTTATTTCATTTAAATAAATATCTATTTTTAAATATTTTTTTCTCTCTACATTATTTATCTAATTCTCACAATATATTAAGATCATACCGGGACCCCGAGCCTCGGCTCTGTAATTAAGTTAAAAAAAAAAAATTCATTATTATTGATAAATATATATCGTAATTTATAATTATAAAATATTATTAAAATATATATTTTTAATTTTATTTCGAAATTAAATAAAAAATTTTAAAATATTTTAAATATAAAAAAAATATATATTTTTAATTTTATTTCGAAATTAAATAAAAAATTTTAAAATATTTTAAATATAAAAAAAATATTAATACAATATTCTTTAAAAAAAGGCGGGAGTCAAATTTCAATATAAATGTCATTTGTGATGTCATCAATATATAAATTAATAATAAATAATATTAATAAATATTAAATTTAATAAAAGAACAATGAATAAATAAATATAAAATAGTAATTTATTAAAATGTAAACAATAGATAAAAAGAAAAAAAATAACAAATTCATTATTTTCATTTTCATTTTTAAATAACGATTCACCCGGAGAGTTTCGAACCGACGAAATCCACTCGTTAAAACATCACTTTACCATCTGGACTAATATATTTAGATAAAAAAATTGTCATTTTTTTACTGTCTTAGCAGGCAGATTTGATGTTTTTTATTTTATTTTTTTTTTTTTGAGAGAGATTAATAAATATCTATATATATTTTATTAAAAATAAATATTTTTAATTTTATTTCGAAATTAAATAATAAATTTTAAAATATTTTAAATAAAAAAAAATATTAATACAAATAAAAATGGAGGCCAATTTTGACGTTTTCCATATATAATTTTCAATTAAGAAATTAATAATGAAGCTGAATGTTTCAAGAGATATCATCAATAAAACTTAATTTTTCTTTATAAATACTATATCTAGTGTGAATTTGAAAAAAATCGTTAGAGCGGTTTTTGAGAACCAATATATATAGATAGATAGATATATACAATTTTAGCTAGCATAATAAGATAAGATATAAATAAAAAAAATACTAATTAAAAAAAAATTATCAAATTTTAAATAAATGTCTTGGTTGGCAAAATGGCGTCAATAATAAGAAAAACAATGCCTATTTAATAAAAAATTGAAACTAATTTCATTTATGTTTCATTCAATAATAAAAAAAAATATTCAAATTTATTCAAATGATTTACATATTATTATTGAAATTGATTAATGTTAAAACGAAAGATTTAATTATTTATGGTCTATTATAATTATTTATTATTAAATTTATTGGGAAATTAAAATTTGTTTGTTTGTAGTTATCATAATATAAATGTAGTAAAACATTATCATAATTTCTTCCATATGGCATCCATAAAGATTATATTTTTTGATATTTATTATTGGTTTTGGTAAATAAAAGTAGTGTTTTGGAATTAGCTAATTAATTTATATTATGATGCTAATAATAAAATCTTCAACTTTCATGGAGGAGGATTATTATACCCCAATGAATATCTTTTTAATTAAAGCTTTAAAAATTTTACAGTTTTCATTTTAAACGAAGTTTTTATTTTGACAGTTCTATTGAATAACGGTTTGGTGTGATTGTGATGGAAAGGCCTTCAGGGTATTAATACCCTTCTTTTATGGTAGACCTAATGAAACTTTCAATAAATTTACTACTTCTATTTACTGATGAAAAAATCCCCCCCCCACACACTAACAATTTCACCCAATCAAACTTTTTCAAATGTTATAAACTTCTATTCTATCAGTCAGCCCTTTTGTGGCCCTTGGCATCATCTCAAGATCAAATATTTTCTCTTTTTATCTTAGAAATTCCTCTCACATGAATATTAATTAAACTTTTTCCGTTTTTTTTCTATTTTATTTTTGACATTGTTCTATAGAACAAACACAATCAGACTGCAGAAGGGAGAAGTAAAAAGAGCGAAAGAAAAAGAAGGGAGTCTCCAAGTCAAGTGAAGTTTGAAGGAGGAGATGGAGATTTACTGGGGCGACTGTAATTCAAAACGTATATATATATATATATGGGATTGTTGGAAGGAGGGAGGGAGAGCTTATTTAGGTGGTGTAGTGCTGATGGGATGGTGGAAGAGAAAAAACCTCCGGGTTGTCGGCGGCCTCCGGCTTCAATTAATTATCTTTTACATGGCCGAGTTGAACAGCGGGAACAAAGGCGTACTCGTTTCTTGTCTTTCTGCGAATCTACTCAGCAAAATAAGCTTGAAAATTCATCTGAACGGCTCTCCACGGTTATTTGATCTTATTTTAAAAAAGAACAACAAAATGAAGGGTGAGATAAAATACAAAATGAAGAAATTATAACAGTGAATTACAATACAATTGAGATTTGAATGAAACCTACAACTAAGATTATTGCATTTTCATTTAAAAAAAATGTATTATTAATTTACTTTCGCTTTGTCTTTGAATGTTAATAGGTTAACTGCTGTAATTTCATAATTCATTAATTTCTATTTAAATACTACAAATAATTCATTATATTTATAAAAATATTATATTATAGATTTTCTTATATATTATTATATTTATATTTAATAAATTTTAGTATGTTCAAGCATAATAATTAATATTTATGTATATATAAATTTAAACATTTTAAAATAAAACCACAATTGCAATGATAATATTTAAAATAATATAATCTTCCTGGAATATATGAATGAAATTTAATTAACGAAAATATGATTTAACCATGTTTAATTTTAGACATACTTAGATTCTCAAGCATTTTATTGTTTTATGTTCTAACTCCAAAAATATTTAACCCCAATTTTGAAAACTGGAGTTTTAGTTGGAATGAATATATTTTTCTTAAAGATGAAGCATAAAGTACTTAAAGCATACATAGTTTGTAAAGAAATCTTCATTTAAAAACGATTGTTGTCTAGATTATTATAATTAACAATGATGGTTTAAATACAAATTCTTGATTTATGAAAGAAACATTATTTATCATAATACTATCTACTTAATTTCTACTCTAATTAAATTTAATTAAATTATTTATAGAATAAATATGGCTAATAATATATATTACGATTTAAATTGATGTAACAGATATACGTTTTTAAATTTACTTTTAAAATTAAATCACTAATAGGTAAGTGAAAGCTATCTATTTAAAAAATCTCAAACTATTTGATTTCACTTCTTGTAAATAAGCTTTATAACAAGGTTAAGTCTTTGATGAAGACCTGTTGCGGCTTATTTTCTTAATACAATACTATATATGACCTCTAGTCCTGCGGTCGCCAATTTTGAGATCTTCAAGGTGCACTAAATGTGTAATTTTAACTTTGGAGGAACTCCACTATAAATTTAAATAAGTTAAATATATTTATACATATATTTATAATCAGGAATTTTAATTAATTAATGTAAAACTCACCCATTAAAAGGAATAAAATTATAGAATAATTGTTTATGAAAAAATTATTACAGTTGACGGCAGACCAAAAAAAAAATTTCACAGGCTAACATTTAGTAACTATTGCTCTAGAGTGGTTTTTATCTTTTAGTAACTACTATAATTTATAATATATAGTACCGGGACCCCGAGCCTCGGCTCGGTACTTAAGTTAAAAAAAATGATTCATTATTATTGGGTTTGGCTGGTAATATTAATACCTGGGACACCGATCTGTCGCTCGACCCTTTAAAAAATATTAATCTACAATTAATTATTTATTACAATGATTAAATGTTGCATCATTGCATCAATCTGATTAAAATGAATTGAACTGGGGTCCTCAATAATACAAACAAACAATTTTAGCTAGCATAATAAGATTAATCCAAGTAATATCGTCTATTTCTATTCGACACTATTTTCAGTTATGAAATGAACAGTCAGTAGAGAGTAAAAAAATTGTAATTGAAGACCGTTGTTTTTAAAAATAATTAAATTATTTTATAGATTATAAAATAAAAATTATTGTATTAACATTAAAAATATTGAAATAAAAAAATAATAGTTTGATTTAATAAACTAAAATATTATAAACATTTTTAATGGGAATTTCTCAGGGAGGTAGGGAGCCCAATTCATTTAACCATCCATGTTGTATAAGGAATCTTAATTTCTTAACACTCCGTTTTTTTAAATTTAAAATAGAGGGAGAGAAAGAGTTTCAATTATATTCGAATAGTCTATATATTCTATATATGAGTATTTTTTTTTTCTGAATTTAATACCAAGTTGATTTTCAAAATTTTCTATTCTTTATGCATATGATTGATTACATGTGTTAAAATTTAAACAAATTCAAATATTCTAATTTATAAATTTATATAAAATTTAATATTATTTTTTCGAGACTAATGGCAAATACCGGTGGCCCTAGTCAGAGCAAGAGAAGACTCCTTTTGGTAGCGGCCCAGTCGATGATGTTATATGGATCGGAGATTTGGGCTTTACAACTATATTTTAAGTGAAAAAATGATTTCTTGGTTATATAAAAATTAAAATATGATTCTTTATATCTTTATTATACAGAAAAGTAGGCGTGTTAATATAAAATATATACCTGGGACACCGAACTATCACTCGACCCTTTAACCAATTTATACAATTTATTTTTATATACTTTAAAAATTTTACAATTTTTTAATTATTTATTATAATTGTTAAATGGGATTTCTAAAAATGACCCATTCAAAATTTGTTTCCTAAAATGTTTCAAATTAATTAAAATAAATTGTATAAATGTTCATTTATAAAATCTATATATCTGTGAGTTTGTTTTTCGATTTTTTAAATTTTGATTTTGGATTCGATTAGAGCTTAAAATGTGTAAATGTAAAGTGGTCTTGGTTTTTTTAAAATTCGTTTGGGAACATGGTCAAATCGGCAGTCAAAGTTGAAAATTCCCCATATATTATAACTACTGTAATTAGTATTATTATAATGTAAAATTATAAAGAAAAAATGTTTAGACATTATTATAGACATTTTCATTCTGTAAATTAAATAATTTTATTTCATTTAAATAAATATCTATTTTTAAATATTTTTTTCTCTCTACATTATTTATCTAATTCTCACAATATATTAAGATCATACCGGGACCCCGAGCCTCGGCTCTGTAATTAAGTTAAAAAAAAAAAATTCATTATTATTGATAAATATATATCGTAATTTATAATTATAAAATATTATTAAAATATATATTTTTAATTTTATTTCGAAATTAAATAAAAAATTTTAAAATATTTTAAATATAAAAAAAATATATATTTTTAATTTTATTTCGAAATTAAATAAAAAATTTTAAAATATTTTAAATATAAAAAAAATATTAATACAATATTCTTTAAAAAAAGGCGGGAGTCAAATTTCAATATAAATGTCATTTGTGATGTCATCAATATATAAATTAATAATAAATAATATTAATAAATATTAAATTTAATAAAAGAACAATGAATAAATAAATATAAAATAGTAATTTATTAAAATGTAAACAATAGATAAAAAGAAAAAAAATAACAAATTCATTATTTTCATTTTCATTTTTAAATAACGATTCACCCGGAGAGTTTCGAACCGACGAAATCCACTCGTTAAAACATCACTTTACCATCTGGACTAATATATTTAGATAAAAAAATTGTCATTTTTTTACTGTCTTAGCAGGCAGATTTGATGTTTTTTATTTTATTTTTTTTTTTTTGAGAGAGATTAATAAATATCTATATATATTTTATTAAAAATAAATATTTTTAATTTTATTTCGAAATTAAATAATAAATTTTAAAATATTTTAAATAAAAAAAAATATTAATACAAATAAAAATGGAGGCCAATTTTGACGTTTTCCATATATAATTTTCAATTAAGAAATTAATAATGAAGCTGAATGTTTCAAGAGATATCATCAATAAAACTTAATTTTTCTTTATAAATACTATATCTAGTGTGAATTTGAAAAAAATCGTTAGAGCGGTTTTTGAGAACCAATATATATAGATAGATAGATATATACAATTTTAGCTAGCATAATAAGATAAGATATATATAAACTGTTAAATGAATAGATATATATTTTTTAATCCCATATTTTGATTATTTGACTTAATCAATAAATGTAATACATTATATGCATATTCATTGTTCATAGGAATTTGTTTAATTTGACAATAAAAACAAAGATGTTGAATGATTCAATTTCACTCTTTGGCAAGTTTCGGTTTGGGCTTAAGATTATATAGCGAGGCAATTCTTTGATCTAAAGTTGAGCTACAAGTATCCACCTCGCTTCCTCATTACGAAAATTCATCCATTAAAGAGATAGAGAGAGATAAAAGGTGGAAGGGAAAAGGAGATGGTAGGAGTATGCTGTGTATAGGCTGTTATCAAGTGGGGTGTTGTGGTTAGTTCTGAGACTCCCTTTGATAATACGAGACCATGAAGAGTGCTACAACATAAATACGAATTTGAAAACACTTTGCTCTCTTTTACGATTACTTCAATATAGATTTATCTTTAATTTAATCTTTTTTTTATTTAGTTATTTATTTTATTGTATAAAAACAAAAATATAAAAATAAATAAAAGGATAGTATACAAATTTACAAAAGAATTTATTAATTATTTTGAAGAAAATAAATCTTCATTCTATTCTTTGGCATTTTGCAAAGATCGAATTGCTGGAGGGGGAGGGATAAATTGTCTTTAAATATTCTTTGCTGATGAAAATGTAATTTTAAATTTTAAAAATTTACAACTTCTCTAATTCATTAGAAAATTTCTTTGATTTGAAAGATTCAAACTTTGCTAAGAAATTATTAATCAATTTTCACTCAATATACCCAAAATATACTCAATACTCAGTATACTAAAAAATTCAGAATACTCAATATGCACAAATCTTCTTACACCCAATAGATACTCACATTTATGTATTTTTTAATTCTTGAAATAAAAACAAAGTTATTACAAATTATTTTTAAATGTTAAAATTCATAGTAAACTTTTATTTATAATTAAAAGAAATTTTCAATAACGACAAATTGGTGTGAAATTTTCAATTTTAGAAATTACTGTTTACATATTTATTTTAAACTTTGACATGATAATTGAACAAATATAATTTTATGTAACATTATTAATATAAAATTCAGAAGAGGTTTAATTTTTATTTTTTTAATAACATGTAAATTTGTTTAAAAACGCACAATATGTCCATATATGCGTATATGTACTTTAACTTTATAATTTGTTTTTTATAATTTGTATTGTTATTATTTTTATTAGTATTAGGTTCTTCCATTAAAGTATAAATTGAAATGAATCAATTATAACCAACCATCATTAAATAAAAATTATTTTATGTATACATATTTGTTATTTTTTCAAGTTTGTTAATTATTTGTTTCATAAAATATTATATATCATTATTATTAAATATGCTATTCTAAAAATTATTTATTATTGTTTTTTACCGACCGACGATAGTAAGGGAGGTATTGTTTTCACACCAAATTTCACATGTGGAGATTTTTACATATCTCCACGAATCATGCATTTTCTAAACAGAAAAAAGTATTTTTAGCATGATGTCTGTCCGTCTGTCCGTCCGTCCGTCTGTCCGTCTGTCCGTCCGTATAGATGTGTACAGCCTGAACGGCTCAACCGATTTTGATGAAATTTGGTATATTTACTTAATGCATCAGTGGGATGAATTGATCAACTTTTGGTGCAATTCCGGAAACCGGAAGTGGTAGTATTAGCGATCGACGATAGGAAGGAAAGGGTTATTTTCACACCAAAGGAGATTTTTTTATATATCACCACGAATCATGCATTTTGTATTGGTTTTATCCTCGAAAAAAATCATATTTATTAGTTTTTTCTTGATTTAAAATTATATGACGTCATCCAGCCATGCATGACGTCACAGCCTGGTCTTACATATATATTATAAATAAAATAAAATTAAAAATATTTATGTTATACCCATATCTGTTTTTTATTGAATTAATAGATATATTAAAATTATTTGAAATTGTTTCTGTAGCTGGAAATTAATTTATTTCAAACCGTCGGTCGGTTCGGACCTGGCCACAGGTCAACTTATTTAAAAATATTTTCAAAATTAATAGTAAATAAATCAAATGTTTTTATGTTTAATATCTGACATAATGCTAAATAAGGGCAATTCACAAAGTAGGTTACGTTTTGGAATTAAGACAAAACTAGTACAGATAAATGTTTTTTATTATATACACATTTGAAAGAGAAACATACAAATACTATATAAATACTATTTTTCTACATAATCGCCAAAAAAGTCGAGACATTTATCATAGCGATGAGCGTCGAAATTCCTTCCTCATAGAGATCCGCCGCCTGAGTGTGGTACCCACCTGGCCAGTGGCGTACCTAGGGGGGTGCGGTGGGTGCGGTCCGCACCGGGCGGCACTTATCTTGGGGCGGCATTTTTTATATTTAGTTATAGTTGTAAAAAGCAACCATTTCATATTTATTTTTTTTCTTTCTTGAATAATAAATGATTATTATGATTATTATAAGTTTACTATTTGATTTATATAAATTATGATTAACTATATGATTTCGAATATTATTCCTCGGTGTATATAAATGCATTTTAGTGTAAATTTTGAATTCTAATTCCAAGAACAGGATAATAATTTTATTTTATTGTATTCATTAAAATTCGTTGAATTCGTAAACGCATCTTTACGATTTTGTTCAGCAATTTTTCCTAACTAAAATTTTTTGATATCAGTTTATAAATGTTATTTCTTTTGAAAAGTTTATATGATTACTTTGAAGTAATATACCAATATTTTTTTAAATCATCGATTTTTCTTTTGAAAAGCAGGGCCGGCGGAAAAAATATAAATATAAATTTTGAGAGCATTATACACGATTTTTCTAGTATGAAAGCTAGAAGAGTAAATATTATATTAATATGTTTACAAGTGCATACAAATATATGTAAAAAAATTTACTCTGTGTATTATTTAATATTGATTAAATAACTTAATAATTTATTTATTTTCATTAATTTATAAATACCACTATTTGATTGACTTATAATAAAAAGGGCGGCAAACTGGAGATCGCCTCGGGCGGCAAAAGTTCTAGGTACGCCACTGCACCTGACACAAAACTTATGGTATCGTACAATAAAGTGTGTGAAATTTGCTGAAAACTGAAGGAAAGTTCGGTTATGGCAAAACGACGGTGAAAAAAAATGAACTGGTGGAAAAGACCAATGAAAAAATTAAGGGAAACGGCAATTTTAGTTTTGGAAAGTGGATAGAGTCACATCAAACAAAATTCCGGAAACTTTTTTGTCACAATATTCATTTTATTGAAAGCGAGGAGCGCGATGAAAATTATAATTCAAAACTGGGCTTCAAAACTGAAAGATTGAAAAACCCTGGTTACTCTAAACTTTAAATACATTCCCGAGCATTCCTCTATACTCTACAAATTTTAAAGTAATATTAAAGAAAATCGATAAATTAAATTAAATACTAGATAAAAATTAATTATAAAATAACAACGAATGAGTTGATAATTCATTTCAGACTAATACAAGTTTGAATTTAATTGTCTTTAACAGGGTCAGAAGACCATCGAAAGTTTTTTACATTATTATTACTCAGGTTCATATAGTTTTATTTTAATATCTAATTCTACTGGCAATCTTAAAATTATAGTCCTATAATTTTAAGTTTTGACATAATTAAATTAATTACTATAAATTAAATAAAAAAATAAATATTTTATTTACATTTTCTTTATCAAAAAAAGTTTTTATAATATTACAATCATGTGATCTTATAAATATTTTTTTATCTTTTTCAAATCTTTTTTTCACATTTTGAAAAGAACAAAATGATTTGATTTGATTTTAAGAATATATACTCAAAATGAATTAATTAATACATAATTTTAAATATCAAAATTAAATTAAAATTTTTGGGAATTTGTAAAGCAGTGTTCCAAGTCATGAACCAGAAATTTTTTTTCTGAATAATTGCACCAATATTTTATTTATAGATCAATAAATCAAATCTAATCAATATTATAATTAATAATGTTTTAAATATTCTTAATAGAAATTTAAATCTTATTTAAACTAAGGTTATTTTATAAAATTCAATGATAAATGTAACAAAAATAATTTTCATCAAATTCATTTAGAGAGAAATTAGGTCAAAATGATGATTTTGAGTAAACTAATAGAATAAGGATTCTTTATATTCTAGATGTGCAAAGTATATAATTTTCTAAATTATAAAAAATTATCCCAGTATATATATACTTAATTATATTTGTCTTTAACTTAGAGCTAAAAAAGTAATCTCAATAAAAGCTTAAAAAATTAATTTTGTAAATATTTTACACAATTTCTTAGAATATAATTAAACAACACTCAAGAAAAAATTAAATAATTTTTTTTCATTTTTTTTATGTCTGTTAAAATGAGCTGAAACTATTATACTTCAAAATTAATTATTAAATATAAATTTTTGATTAAAATCTTTCTTTCTCTCTTTTTCTTTATTAAGTATCCTATATAAATAACCAAGTAAATTATAAAAAAATTAAAAATTCATGTCAGATATTTTCTTAATGGTTGGTATTTTAAACAAACGCACTCTTATTCTTCTTAGTTATCAGAGTTTGTTGTTGTGTTGTTTAAATTAAGGTTTTCTATTTAAAATTAGGACACCAAAAGATATATTTTATATAGAAAGCAAGTCAGCGAAAGAATATCTTTCTTAACAAGGATGGTAGATAAGAGAGACGGCCAGTGAGGATGTAAACAGATGCGAAACAAGTCATCATCATTTTGAAGTCGCTTCCTTTTGTTGTAGTTTTAACGTTCACCGCCAGTCGGCGCCAGAAATTGTAATGCATACAAATTGGCTTAGATTTTATAGAATAAAAAAAGATAAACTAAGAAAAAACTGAAAGACGTTAAAACGAAAAGGCATCCTTTGAGAATTGTCCGTAAAAAACAAAAAGAAAGTGGAAAGAGAAAAAAGTTCCTTAGAGAAGGCATATACTTAGTAGTGTATATTTTTATTATTCTGATTCTTTATCATTAAAAAACAAATTTACAACATCCAATAGTTTTAATCCCTAATAGTTTGTTCATAATTTTATATAGTTTATTTAAAATAATAATTATATGTTTTTATTAAACTTTCTCTTTTGTCTGTCATTTTATTAATAACTACGATTTTGCAAATTATATCGATTTAAAAATATTGAAACCAATTATCACCTCAGACTTTGATATAATTTATAATATTTGGAAACATTTTTAATTAATGGTTGAAATAACATAAATAATGTATCAATGAGAATAATAAAGTATTTTTTTATTATTAAATTACTAAATATGTTGTTAATAATAAAAAAAATAAAATTAATTATGAATAAAATCTCTGAAGGTGTCATTAAAATGAAATTGCTGGGTTATTGATTCAATATCTAGCAATTGATTGCATTAACAACATTGACAGGGATACCGAAAATTTAATAAGCCCCACAAACAGATACACCCACACAAGGATAGTAATTAACCTGTTAAGCTAATTAGCTGTATCATTAAAAGATAACTAATCTCCAATTTGTAATCTAAATAGATGTAATTTTAATATAAGTATATATATATATATAAGGATTAACTTAACTACCAAATTTATGTAACAAATTCATCCTTGATTATGTTTTTTTTTTTTTTTGAGTTATCGTTTAAATAACGGGGAAAAATTAACATTACAAATTTATTTTAAAATATTTTTAAATTGGATTTAACTAGAATTTAAAATGATAATTTAAAATGAAATCCAATTTTTAAATCTTGTTGAGTAATATAATAATATCTAAACTTTATGAAAGATTAAAATATTGAAAATTTATAAAAAAAAAAACCTCAGATTTTTTGTACGTCCCACGCAAGGTTAACACCTATCAAGTCAGTTTTATTAATTAAGTGTCCTAAGATCAGAAGAACGAGTCCTATCAAGCTTTACCATGATTTTCTTGATCGGAGGCGCTACTTTTTATCAAGGAGCTTCCCAATTTTGATCCCGGAAGCAGGGTTGACCCCGTCCCATAGACCAGGGGTCGGCAAACTACAGCCCGCGGATAAATATTGTCATTTTACGTTCAAAAATTAAAATTAAATTAAATTATGTGCCAACAATCAAGTTGAAAATTTGTGAGAGATGATCGCAAGTATAATTCACCATCAAGTTCTTTGTGGAAAACACCTCAATTTGTCATGTGTTATTTAAGTAGTTGTGTCAGTGGTCAATTTTATTCGCTTTCGTGGACTTAATCATCGTCAGTTTCGTGAATTTTTATTAGAAATCGAAGTAGAATATCCTGATTTTCCCTACTATACAGAAATTCGATGGCTAAGCAATGGAAAGGTTTCAGACTACATCCGCCCTATAGTCATGACTTGGCACCGAATGACTTTTTTTTATTCAAACTCTTTTTTAAAAACAAACTCAGAGGTAAACGTTTTTCAACACTGGAAGTAGAGTTTGCTGCGTTCAGAATGCATGTTTTGGAGATACCTCAATCAGAGTGGCTCAGAAATGCTTCGACTATTGGTTAAAACGCATGCAAAAGTGTAAGGATCTTCATGGGGAATATTTTGAAAAACAATATAGCGATTTGTCATGTTTTTGTTCTCTAATCCCTAAATATTAAAAAGGCAACCCTCGTAGATGCTTCGATAGGACAGTTAAATATAATATATATTCTAGCATGTCAGGCCTCAAGATCTTTAAAATTTTGATACTAGGTCCTTTTCTAAAAAAGTTTCCCGACCCTTGCCATAGACCCCACCTAGAAAAAAACTCCTTGCCAGGCCCGGGAAGTTGTTATTCACAAACTATCATGAATAGATATATTAGAATAATTAAAATAAATATTTTATTAATTATATACATTAATTTTCTTCCAATATTAATAAATTATCATTATCCTGGTTATTTACCAATATTAATATTTTTTTAGTTTTGTAGTCATTTTTGAAATAAACCATCAGAGAGAGATGAGAATCTTAAAATTTATTATAGATAATGTCCTATATTATAATTATGATTATTATGATGGTTATTAATCATTGCCTATAGAAGTATACATTCGATTTCCTGGTATGAATACGATATGGCAAATAAATAATCTGTTGACTATCATCCTCATGAGTGATTGGTAGAGGTTAATCAGTCTATCTTTATATAAATATCTGTTGAAATACAGATAACAAATGAATGCAATCTATTTTCATCTATATATACAATATATATAATCTAATAAAGCAATGAATAATACAATAAGTAGTTGTCTTTCACTGATATTATATATATATATATATAATGTATATATATGGTAGTATTTTAATATATATACATAATTTAATAGATTCTAATATGTTAGATAAAATGCATAGGAGTTATGATAATAAAACTAACTTGAATTTAGTTATGCCATTGATAACTAGTTGCAAATTAATCAAAATGACAAAAAGTCTGGAAATGGAGGAGGGGGGGGGGGGGTAGTTTGGTTGCTACGCGAGAGAAAACGTTTAAAAATTACTAACAATTTATAAATTGTCATGCCATTTTGTTTCTAAATTATCCATATTATCTTTGTCCAGGCTATGAAATATGAGAATATTTTATGGTACCAGTTCAATCCCATCCCACTTCATATAAACCACTTTCTGTCGGATGAAAAAAATGTTTTCATTAATTTATAAATTTTACCCATCCATTTATATTATATATTCATATTGGACAATTTAGAAATTAATTTTATTTTATTTAATATAGAAAAAAAACATTGATATTAATATATTCTATTTAAATAATATTTACCTCTCTAGGACAAGAAGAAACTAAATTTGTATTATTAATTATGTCAAAATAATATAATATTATACCGAAATAATAAATGAATATTATGAATAAATAATATTTAAAAATAGAAATGATCAATTTCATAAATTTAAATTTTATTTTTATTATTTTAAAATAATATAATTATTACTAAATTGTTGATGAAGTCACCTTTTTCCATTTTCAAATCATTAACGAAATTTATTGAATCATATTTGTTTAAATTTTAATTTTGATTTATTTATTATTTATTTTTATTTATTTATTTATTTATGTGTAATTATGACGATTATATTAATTAAAATGAAACATTTATATATATACTAGCTGCTCAGAGCGCCTTCGGCGCTCTCCACACCTAGACGGGGACTCCGCCCCCAGTACCCCCCCCGAGTGGTACATAGTATTTGGTTAAGAGTAGTAAAAGGTTTTCATCCATTTTGTTTCAATCAGTATATTACATAAAACATTCATTTCTTTTTGTGTTCTTATTTAAAATATATTTTAATTTAATCAGTAAATTAATTATATATATTATTATTGTATATGTTATATCTATCTATCTATGTGGCTCAAAGATACTCGAAAGTTCTTGGCCGCAACAACATTTCTCCAAGTGTCCCTATACTGAGCCCTTGTCCCATCTCTCTTAGGCCCGATTCACACACAAGTGGCGTATCGCACTGGCGTGGTTCTGGCGTGGAACAGGTTTGTTAATGTAATTGCATTAGCTTATGACTCAATACCCACAGATATGGCGTATGGCGTGTTGGAGGCGTGGAAAATGGCACGAAGACCACTCCAAATGGTCTAGAAGTGGCGTGCCAGTCCCTACGAGCCACCGGTGGAGTCGGAGCGGAGTGGTCTTCGTGCCATTTTCCACGCCTCCAACACGCCATATCTGTGGGTATTGAGTCATAAGCTAATGCAATTACATTACAAACCTGTTCCACGCCAGAACCACGCCAGTGCTATACGCCACTTGTGTGTGAATCGGGCCTTACGTCCCTTCCTACGCTCTGTCATAATGAAAATATCTTAATTAATGTTGATCGATTTGGCCTGAACCCGCAATGATATCTCCTAATATTTCCTCCGCCTCCGGTTCATAAGTATAGTATATATAGAGAATCAGAGTATAATATTTCTTGATTATTTCATTTTGATATTTTATTTTCATTGTTTAATTTTTATTGATTATTTTTAATTATAATGAAATTTGAGAAAATGCAAAGTTAGAGACTTGAGACAATTTATAAAAATAAAATTAACATAATTAACGTTATAAAACTATAGTTAAATTAACAATATATACATTCATTAATAGTATTAATTTAAATAAATTGATTTATTTGTTTTTTTATTATTAAGTTCATTTATTAATTTTTTTAGATCATAGTTAATTTCCTCCCTTAAAAGAAATAAATAAATAAAAATTAAGTTAAATATGATCTAAATAATAATTAAAATGAGAACTTTTAGAATAAATTATTTAATTGAAATGATATTTGAATATTAGAATTTAGAAATAAAATATTATATTAATTCTTTGTTTGGGACTTCTTATAATAATTAATATATACACATTGTGAAAATGATTCCGCTAGAATGAACAACACGGAGAATTAAATAAAGTTTAAAAAATTAATTTCTTCGGTTATTGATTAGATATTAATAAAATTTATAGCCTATGTTACTATAGAGGTATATAAGAATATTATATTGTCATTTCATAGAAATCGGTTCAGCCAATTCTGAGTTTATAAATTAGTTATTTTCCGGACAGAAAGACAGACATGAAAAATTCTAAAGTCACTTTTGGATTCTTGAGGTCATGAAACGTGAAGATATGCAAAAAAATTTTAAATTCTGAGCAATGTGCAGACAAAAACCTTTTTTTATATATATAGATATATCACTTTATCACTTAACTATTCACTCCTTGCCGCTGCAGCCCTTCAAGGGCCTGAGCCTTTTAATTTGACTGCCGCCTAAGTAGGGTAGAGATGATGTGTGATGAGTATAATAGATTCTCAAAAGCTTTACCTTGATTGTTGTAATCAGAGGCGACTTCAAGTATTGTAGCTTTCTAATTTTGATCACGTAGGGTTGGTCTACCTCGTACCAGACCCCAAAAAGAAAAAAATTCGTTTGTCACCCCGAGCTTATAAGTTTAGTAAGGAAACGTAGTGCACACTATATATATATATTATTAAATGAATTAAACTAATATCAAATTATTATTTAATCAATTTTAGATAGATTAATAAAATAGAAAATTTTGGCAGCCATGTTCCCAACTTTTTCTTTATTTATTTTAAATATTTGATTTAAAATAAAATATAAGTTAAACTGAGTTAACAGTTTTATTTTTGATTGAATATTTTCAAATATATTCTCTTGGTAACTAATATCGTTCTGTTTATTAAAAAAGTTTGTTTTTTTTTCATTTTATTGAATCTTCATAAATTTAAACGAAAATAAATAAATAATTTAGTTTGTGTATAAAGAACAAATGAAAGTAATTGGAGTGAAAAAGAGAGAAAATAGGAGGAGAGAGAACGATGATTAACTTTTGAATCTTAATTTTAATAGATTAATATATTTTCGGAAACTTTTGTTTTTCCACTCGCACCCCCCCCCCCCCCTCTCCTGGAGTCGCAACTCTCTGGGCGCTTTATTTATTCAGGCACCATTTAATTAAAATATGAATATTGTGTTTGGAGATAATTAGAATTTGTTAAATGAGTTGCCAAGGGTGGGAAAAGAGAAGAGTGGGAAATGGTGGTGTTGATGGTGGGGGTTAAGGGTGCAATAAGGGGTGAAGGAAACGAGGGATCATCTTAAAGAGATACTTACCTCTCTCTTATTTCCCCAATTGGGAAATGATTTATTAATTGGAAAGCCAAACAAAATCCCTCTTTAATCTGAATTATCTAGACAAATACAAGCCTGGAGCGTTCAGGTGGTGGGGTTAAGGAAAGACGACACTTCAAATGACTTGCAATGATGAAAAACAACTCCCAATTGAACGAAATGAGTTCCAGTTGAGTGAAGCCTTCCACAAAAAGAATTAAACCCCAAACATTTTATCGAGTTTAAGATGTTTTTCTTTTATTTTATTATTGATGATTTAAGATTAGAAAATGAATTTAAATTTTCGAATACAAGGTTTTGTTTGCCTAACGATATTATCACGAATATCAATTAAGTAAAGGAATTCGATATGTAAATCTCTAGGTTTACTAAGTCTACTATATTCAGCCTTAGAAAAGGGTAAGTAAGCTTCATCGTAAGATTTCTAAGTAAGATTAATTTTTTTTCAAATAGTCGATATTTATCATTTATATTCGTTTATCTTTGTCTAAGTTAAAGTATGAATAATTGTTTAGGTGAGAGAGAGAGAGAGAATTAGTGTTGAACAAAAGAAAACTAATATACGTAATGATCTCTCATAATTTAGTGTATACAATGAAAATGAAAATACATATAAATCAATAAATAACATATACCCTTAGACCTTTGTACATCCTTTGAAAAGACAGCCCCTATCAAGTCGGTTACCGTTTAAACGAGGAAAAGTTGTTGTTTAATCCGAACAACGGATCTTTGCCTAGATTTTCTTAGCCGAAGCAGCTAATTATAACTTCCCAATTTTGATCACGTAGGCTGGGTGGACCTCATTTCCAGAGAAGCTAAAGAAAAACTTTCTTGGCAGACCTGGGACTTGAACTTGAGACCAGGAGATCAACAAACGAGTTGCCTGCCAGATAGTTTTCAACAAGCTTAAAAATAAATAAAATTAATTTACTTTTTGATTCTATTAAATTTTTTATGGGCCAGAGAAGAAGAATGTAAAAGGGATAAACCTCAAGGGTCCAATCCCATAATAATATAATAATTACATTTTTTTTTATAATTATAAAAGCGAAATATGTTCGAAATATAAAAAATTATACCATTGAATTCTCAATTGTTATATATTCAAATTCATGGAGTAATTAAAATATTTTTATCTTTATTTATATACAGATTATTATTATTATGATTATTATTTACGTTTATATTAATTTGTTGAAACAATATTACTAAAGTATAAAACTTATTAGCATAAATTTTCAAATAGGAATCCAATTTTTAAATCTTGTTGAGTAATATAATAATATCTAAAGTATCATAACTTTATGTGAAATTTATAAAAAAACCTCTGACTTTTGTACATCCTACCCATGACCAGGCTTTTCAAGTCGGTTATATTCTTTAGGAGACCTATGACCAGTAGAACGGGTCTTATCAACCTTTACCTTGATTTTCTTGATCGGAGGCGCTACTTTTTATGTAGGATTTTGATCCCCGAGGATGGGTTGACTCCGTCCCATAGACCCCAATTAGAAAAATTCCCTTGCCCGGGACTTAAACCCGGGATCACGAGATTATGAACCAGCTACGCTACCTCCTACCCTGTGGCGCCTTCAATTGAAAATTTATAAAAGTTTAAATATCAAAAAAAAAAAATCCAGATCATGTAACACATAGAGAAAATATTGGGAAGCTCCTTGATAATTTATTATATAGTAATTGCAAATTAAAATAAAAATCTATTATTTATTTAAAAAAAAAACAAATAATAAATTATCAGTTTATTTTAGAATATCCTATATAGTATATATATAATGAAATAATTTATGAGTGAATCAATTTGAAAAGTACCAGATAAAGAGAATATTTACATATAGAGAGCAGATATTGCCAGGCGCAAGCCCAAACCATTCTCTATTTCACAGTAAAAAGAACAAACAGAGAATATCAAACAAACAGTCCGAAAAGAGCTGCTCTCTTTGATGTATATCTGCTCTATCAAATATGAATCCGATATAAACGTTACATGGAAAAAAAATTAATTGATTAAAAATGAACTATTTTCGTGGATATTGTATTTTGAGTGAAAACAAAAAATATGGGTATGATAAAAAAATTGTATAATTAAAAAAATAAATAAACAGAAAATAGAAATAAATGAACTAATATAATAGTTGATTTAGAGAGAGAGGGAGAGACAGAGATGGGGGGGGGGGTAGTGGTTGAGTTTTCAGAGTGGAAATCTAATAATAATGATCTCACAATCTGAAATTCTTTTTTAAATCGAACATACGTATAATATAAATATATATATATATATCAATCTTTCAAACGTTTAAAACTGTCATTTTCCAGTAGATAAAATTTAAATATATATTTATTTAGTATAATTTTAATTAAAATGACTTAAAAACATTTATATTTATTTATATTTATTCATTTATTTGATTTTACTTTTGAAGTTTGATCTTTTTAAATTTACAGATGAAAAGAGAAAGAGAGAAAATAAAATTCCTTTTAAAATGCAATTAATAATACATATTTATTCAATTCATTTTTTTTAAGTGGAAGATTTTAGAATTATAATTTATTAATTGAGAATATTCTTAATTTCTTGAAATTTCTCTGAATCTTATATCATAATTCCCGCCCCACTTGCCCACCTCAGGGATTATTTATTACTTTTAAATAAAAAAAAAAAAAAGAAGAATTATATTTTAGTGAAAAATTTCATTTAATTTATTTTTTTATCTTTTCTAAGTAGATTATGATTTTATAATTCTTGTTTCTTTTCACATCGTTGGCAAAAATCATTTAAAAAACGTGATAAATAAATAATAATAATAATAAAAATACTTTAAAATGAAACAGAATTATTAAATGACTTCTCTTTTTAATTTCATTTATTCATGTCTTTTAAATAGTTTTGTTGTGCTAAATAAATAATAATAATTATCTTTTATATAAGGATCTAAATAATAAATTCTTCACCCTTAATTCTTCTGATCCGCTCGGGGGATTCTGTGACCAAAATCTCCCAAAGAAATATCTCAAACATTTAAATTAAAAATATATCCTAAAAGTTCTAAACATTTTAATTTTAATTATTTTTAAATACATCTAAAAATAAATCAAATAACTCTATTGTGATAAAAAATTATAATAAATATAAATATATTAAATATAAAATTAATTATAAAAATACCATAATTATAATAAAATTGTACATCTAAAAAGGCTTAAATAAAAAAATAAGTAAATAAGGATCTATCCATTTGTTATTGATTACAGAAAAATGTATATTGCATTGCAATATTAAGATTATCAAGTTCAATATTCACTTCATACATTACATTACATTACATTATATCATAGGTTCTTAAACTTATGTACTCCACGGACCCCCACTTGAAAAAATTTTTTTTGACGGACCCCCATCACAACTTTAGGTACTTTACGTCATTTTATTAATTAATTTCTGGCTTACGATCTCATAAGGACAAGGATATATGATGAATATTTCTAACAGTGATTGGTGAATAACGATTTTTTTGCATATTGTAGAACACATTTTATTAGAAATTATAATATTGAAGAAAGAAAATACAAACATTGTCATAGCAACAAATCTCACAAATTATAATGGGTACTTACATTAAATTCATATAAATATTTTATAATTTTTTTCAGAAAATATTAAATAAGAAATATTTTAAAAAATAACTGCATCTATCTCATTAAATATAACTTACATATTTAATGAGATGTATGCAGTTGTTTTCTTGAAACAAGAATCTCAATATCTGGCTTAATATTGGAAACTTTTAATCTAAGATCCGGCTCTACATTTAATTTGTTTCTATATTTAGACTTAATATAAAATAGTACCGAAAAAGCTTGTTCGCATAAATATGTTGTGCAGAATGGAATCAAGTGTTGAAGTGCTTTATTTGCAAGCGCAGGATAATCTGACCTGAGAAGTAACCAAAAGTTGCTCAATTCAGTTTTGTTAAATTTTAGTTTATAAGTTGTATCACATGATAATTCCACGAGAATATCTTGTTCAGGTGCAGATAAATGTTTAGTATTTGTAATTTCCATATTAAATGGATCTCTGATCCAGTTATTGCAAGGATCAGGAGTAGAAAAATACTTCCTGAAGTTGCTTTTCAAAGTAATTAAATGTTCAACAAATAATTGACGCGTTTGATTAAGCAATTTTTCACTGGAGCTTTCTATGAAATCATTGAGAGTTGGAAAAGACTCATATACACCGTTCTGGATGCGTTTCGACCACAAGTCGATTTTTTTAATCATTGCTTCTATTTTATCTTCAACTTTAAATATATTTACAACAGTACCTTGCAGGCTCAAATTAAGTTCGTTCAATTTTGTAAAAATATCAGTCAAGTAAGCCACCTTAGCTAACCAGATAAAATCATTGAAACATTCGGTCAGTTCAAAATGCGCATCTATTAAAAACAATCGTATTTCATCTCGAAGCTCAAAAAGGCGAATGAGTACTTTCCCGCGGGACAACCAACGTACATCTGTATGTAATAATAAATGTGTATGTTGACTACCCATTTCCTCACACAAAATTTTAAAAACTCTGGAATTAAGTGGACGAGCCTTAATGAAATTGACAATTTTAACTACTTCGTCTAATGTTCTTTTCAAATCTGGTGACATATTTTTGGCTGCTAATGATTCTCTGTGAATGCAGCAATGATTCCAAACAACCTGAGGCGCAACATTTTTAATAAGAGCAATCAATCCAGTTCTTGTACCTGACATTGCACGAGCACCATCAGTGCAAATTCCAACACATTTTGGCCACTCTATTTCATTTTCGGTTATAAAATTATTCAAACTGTTAAATATGTCATTAGCTGTCGTTCGTGAAGGTAGTGAATCACAAAACAATACATCTTCTTGTATTTGATTTTCAAACTCATATCTAATGAAAGCTAACAAATTGGCATTATTAGTGACATCAGTACTTTCATCCAATTGTAATGAGTAATAGTGACTTTTGCGCACTCTCGATATTAATTCTTCTTTTATATTACATGACATGTCTTCAATCCTATTCTTAACCGTATCATTTGATAATGAAATCAAATTTATATCGTTTGCTGCTTTAGTTCCTAACATTATATTTGTAATTACTTTTGTAGCAGGAAGAATTAATTGCTCTGCTATATTATGCGGCTTTCCTGCTTTAGCAATAAGTAGAGCTACTTCATATGATGCCATTACTGCTTTACCACCAGATCCCGTCTTTACCATCAATTTCTGACTTGAATTAAGTTCTTCTTTTTTCATTTTAAAAAATTCGATAGACTTACTAACATGCTCGCTGTGCTTTGTTTGTAAATGACGTCTGAGATTAGCAGGTTTCATACTTTCATTGGATAAACTTTCCTGACATAGAACGCAGACTGGTCTTTCCACATCATTGTTGCAAATATAAGTAAATCCAAATGATAAATAATCATCCGAATATTTTCTAGTTTTGCGTTTCTTGGTAGAGTTTGCTGTTGATGCCTCATCATCTGATTCTCTCCGTTTCTGTGTTGAACCAGTTTGTAGCCAACGATCCATTTTATGGAGTAATTTATTAACATTGAACTACAATAATATAAATATAATATAAATATAATATAAATATAACGAATTATTATTTACTAGCTATGTTTTAATATGATTTTAAATGAATGTTTTAATATCATTTTAAATGAATGTTTTAAATCATTTTAATAAATGTTTTAAATCATTTTAAATAAATGATTTAATATCATTTTAAATGAATATTAATTTATATAATAAATATATTTCGTAATTTGATTCTAAAATATTATTAATTTCGTAATTTGATTCTAAAATATTATTAATTTCGTAATTTGATTCTAAAATATTATTAAAATAAATATTTTTTATTCATAAAACTAACTTATACTTACTCTCAAAAACAGCCTTTCTGGGAAATTGCAAAATGTGTTTAGTGTTTTTATAAAATAATGATCATGCAAATTACACTAAAAATTAAAAAAAATTATTAGCTATAATAAACTATTATTAGCTATAATTTAATTATAATTAATTAAATTAATAAAAATAATTTAAAGATACAACTCGTTGAGAAATGAACTTATAATTAACATTAATAAAAATAATTTAAAGATACAACTCGTTGAGAAATGAACTTATAATTAACATTTGCTTTAAAACTGTTTAAAACCCCAGAGTGGACGCTGACAATTTGGGTTTTTCCGGGTAAGACTGTCCCCTCCCCTGGTTTTCCCCAATAACAAAGTGAAAGAAAATTCCCTTATATGCCTCCCCTTCCGAGCCCCTAAGAGGGGTTATTTTAAAGGAACAATCGAAAAATGATTTTAAATGAATGAATGGATGAAAATTCAAATTTTATATATAGTTTTTTATATATGTTTATTTATTCACAAAAAATTAATTGACATAATTATCAATTTAATAAAATAAAATAGTATTATTAATAGTATTAAATTATAGCCGTAATTCTCTAGGAGGATATAGTTACACAATGAACTTTAAATATTTATATATGTATATATTTTTACGATGATTTTTTTCCGAGGACCGCGGACCCCCAGTAAAGGCTTCGCGGACCCCCAGGGGTCCGCGGACCACAGTTTAAGAACCACTGCATTATATTATTAGCAAAATTTTAAAAATTGGAATTAATCGGTTTGGCTTCTGAGTGGCTCAATTGTTTACTAATTCGACTAGAAAACTTAAACACAGTTCATTATATTTATTTTAACAATTAATAGAGAGTAATTCTATTTTTATTACTATTTTTACCGACCGACGATAGTAAGGGAGGTATTGTTTTCACACCAAATTTCACATGTGGAGATTTTTACATATCTCCACGAATCATGCATTTTCTAAACAGAAAAAAGTATTTTTAGCATGATGTCTGTCCGTCCGTCTGTCCGTCCGTCCGTATAGATGTGTACAGCCTGAACGGCTCAACCGATTTTGATGAAATTTGGTATATTTACTTAATGCATCAGTGGGATGAATTGATCAACTTTTGGTGCAATTCCGGAAACCGGAAGTGGTAGTATTAGCGATCGACGATAGGAAGGGAAGGGTTATTTTCACACCAAAGGAAATTTTTTTTATATATCACTACGAATCATGCACTTTGTATTGGTTTTATCCTCGAGAAAAATCATATTTATTAGTTTTTTCTTGATTTAAAATTATATGACGTCATCCAGCCATCCATGACGTCACAGCCTGGTCTTGCATATATATTATAAATAAAATAAAATTAAAAATGTTTATATTTATTATTTATGTATCCATATCTGTTTTTTATTACATTAATAGATATATTAAAATTATTTGAAATTGTTTCTGTAGCTGGAAATTAATTTATTTCAAACAGTCGGTCGGTTCGGACCTGGCCACAGGTCAACTTATTACTATCTCGCCAGAGATAGTATTGCGATCACGAAAATTTTCGATGTTGAGATTTTGATGTTTTTATACGTTTTGAAGGTTCCTGAATCATTTTTACTAAGGTTGAGAAAAATGTCTGTGTGTGTGTGTGTGTGTGTGTATGTGTGTGTATGTATGTAGGCAAGATTACGCAAAAACGGTTTGAGTTAGAATGATGAAATTTGGTACATGGACATTATTCAAAATTCATAATTTTCTATCAACTTTTGAGAAATGTAGCTCAACCGGAAGAGGGTCATTACCTACAACGTTTTGATTTTTTTTCCTCTAAAGTGACCGTAATAATAAAGATATATGTTTGATAATTTTTCACATGATTAATAATTGTATAAAACTGCTATATATAGAATTTCAGCTTGATTGATTCGCTGAAATTACCAGAATTAATTTTTTAACACTGCAAATCTCATGCGCCAACACGTGACGTGGTGCCATCAACAAAAAGCCAAACATGCGCTGGTTTAATATTTATTATTTATTATTTATAATTTATAATTAATTAAATTTAATTTAAATATAATATATTATGTTATTTAATCCAATTCAAATTGCGAGATAGTCGAGTGGAGACACTCCAGCTAATTTAACTAAAGATTATATTGAGGCAAGCTAAAAGTCAAATAACCCTAATCTTAATTTTATTCTATAATTATAAAGTAAATGTTTAATTATTTATTATGATAGACAAAAATAAAAAATCAACCAATATTAGGAGCATTTGCTTTTTGATATATCTATTATTTTATTTAATTGTATCTTATCATGTTTTAATAAATGTACTAAATTAATTTTTTTGGAAATTTTTCTTTGTTTTCTTTTTTTTAAA
This sequence comes from Labia minor, assembly GCA_963082975.1. NCBI lineage: Eukaryota > Metazoa > Arthropoda > Insecta > Dermaptera > Spongiphoridae > Labia > Labia minor. The sequence goes on along the minus strand of OY720344.1, from coordinate 93,285,751 downwards.
TCAAGGACTCAGGTGTACAGTCAATGTATTAGGGCAGGGAGTTGTGAGAGAATAGAAGTTGGTTGGAAGAAATGTGTTGAAATAGGGACTTTTTGAGAAATGTGGTTGAACTTTCGTTTTCCGTAGAATTGATTTCTACCTATTTTTTATTTTCATTTTGATCACTCAAACCTCTTTTAAGGTGTTTTAGTTTTTTTTTTGACATATCAAAATGAATATACTAACCATTTTATAAACATTTTATCCAAATTTTGTCGTAATTTGTGAAAATGATGTATGATGATGATTGGTTAGTTAAATAAATATACTTTATATTGATAAGTAAATGGTATTGGAAAATAGACGACGATTTTACGCTAAAGAGAGAGAGAGGATATGTTCCGATGATAGATGTTTGTCCATCCATCTATCTATCAACAAGATTTCCCCCATCCCTTCTTCTTCTTCTTCTTCTGTACCTCCTCTTTTTCTTTTTTCGATCATGTTTAGAATATTTTTAAGGATATATATTTATATATATAAATAAAAACTCAAACGACTCACACCATTATTGGAATAGAATAATAGATAGCTAATATGAAAATTGAATCTCTCTCTAGGGGTGGGTGAAACGTTCTGTGCATTCTAGATTTCCTGTCAAGATAAACGGCCCCCCGTCGACATTGTGATTCTCTCAATTCCTCTGACTCTTTTGTGGCCTCCACAACCCCCTACTAAACCCAATTCTTTTTTCTTTCAGATTAGAATTTTCCCAACAAAAGAATCGAAGAGATCATCCGCCAAACTTATCAATTATATTGTGGTTTATCTTGAAGAGTGAATAGTTTACTAAAAAAAAGATCCATTTCTTCAAAAATAATGGATCTTTTATTTATAAAATTATACGTAAAATTATTTTAATTTGCGGACCCAAAATTAACCAAAACACAAACTAAACATTAATCCTGAATTAATCTTCAATTAATTTTTTTTATACAGAACCATATTTATGTTTACTTAGATTTTATCTAATTTAAGTTATTTTTATTTAGAATATTTCAAAATAATAATAATATAATATAAATATATAGAGTAAACTAAAATAAATGGGTTATTGTTTTAACTTTGTATCTCATTCGTGGTAAATGAAACAACTAAAAATAGATTAAATCAAGAAGTGAGATAGGTATTTAGCAAATGGACTTGATATGTATGTATGTATATACGTGTGTGGAAGAAAGAGAGAGTGAAAGGGGTCTTTTGTGTGTGGTCTACGCCCATTGGAAACAACACTATTATATGTGTGAGTGAGATTGAGAGTGTGTGAGAGAAGGGGGTCCCAGGCAGATCAATACCCGCCCCTTGCTGCTGCCCTCTACATCACCTCAATCAGAAAGGGGTTGGGGGTTGGTTGGGTTCCACTCTGGAATTAATTCCAGTACACACTGACTGATGGACAAACTATACACAATAGCACCAGCAGGAGCAGAAACTCCTGGTAGTAGTGGCGAAGGAAATTCAAACCGATTTGTCTGTTTCAAACAAGAAACAATCCCTTCTCCCTTTCTCTCTCTGTCTCACTCTCCTAGGACACGAATCTCTCTTTTCACTAGAGAACTCCACTCCTTATCTGGATTTAATTCAATTTATTAATAATTCCAACTAAGTTACTTAACTTGGTAACTCCTTCGAAACGGAAACGGAAGGGAACATCATCACCAACCTAAGATCTAAATTTCTAGATTGAAAAATGAATAAAAATAAATATAATCGAATATCATTTGTAACTTTTCAAATAAGTTACAAATCTTAGTTCAAAAGAATGGTAGAATAAGATACGAATAAATTCATTTGAAATTAATTCCAGTGAAAAAGCCTTTTAATATTTAAAATTTTATAAAACGATTATCATTCACATTTCATCATTCAATTAAATACACTTTAAAAGTGTTTATTAAATTTCAACATAAAAATATTTAAAAAAAAAAAAAGAAAATAATATAAAATTGATTTTTAGCTGCTTATTAATCAATGGTTTAAGAAAAAAAAATGAAGATATAAAAATACTTAATTACAAAAAAAATTTCATCATATTTTCATAAAAATACAATTTCATTTATTTAAAATTTGTTATCAGTATAAAGGGTGTGTCTTTTTTAGTTGATATTGAAATGTTTTAATTAATTTCTACCATCTAAATTTTATGCCTTTGATAATTTGACATCGCGCTGGTAAATTATCTCCACCACTTAAAGGAGATTAAAGTGAAAATGAATTAAGAAGTTTTCTTTTATTATTACTAAAATATAATATGGAAATAGAATGTAAGATATAGAAAGTGGAGAGTAAAAGAAAAAAAAGAGGGGAGTGAGAGAAAAAGAGATGGGATGAGTAAAGAAATAAAATTAAAAACGTTATAAAAACCAATCCCAGGGGTGGGATTTAATTTAATTACTTACACTTTGTTTTAACTTTCATCAGTTTCTTAAATATAAAAAACAACACTAATAATATTATTTCTGAATAGGATGAAATATAATATATATTTTCTTTCTTAGTTTTACTATATTATGATAATAATCACTAAAAATACGAATATAAAATTAATATTTAATTTAATTAAACCTCGGATTATGATAAACTTATTATAAAGAATATCACACTCATGTGGCTTAAGTGATCAGGAAGTTTAATTTATTATCTCTTCTTTATATTATTTTTAATATAAAAGTAGATATTTAGTATTTTTTTAAAAATCAAATTAGGTAAAATTAAGGTATTTTGCAATTTTTTTTAATTTTAAAAATTATTATTAAAGAAATCTCAAAACTAAAAATTTAAAAAAAAAACATTTCTAGAATTATGTTACATTAATTTATAATTTTATGAAATTTTAAATCTATTCGAAGAATTCAAATTAAACTTAAAATTTAAAAAAATAAAGAAATTAAAAATTTTATCAAAGTTTTATTCACATAAATAATCTTGATCTATATCTCAAATGGTTGTTTTAATAGTCGTCTTAAGAGTTTGATAAGACTTTTTGAAGAGGAGACCTTTCCGAAATGATGGTGATCGAAGGTGAAGGGTTAATGACGATAAATGATCGGTTGATGGTGATGAATGATGGGTTCATCATGATATACTTGGGAGAGGCCAGCATTGCCAGATTTCTTAACGACTCCATTGAATCCATTATGGGAGTTAGCGGTGTGCTGCACAGATCGGATAGAAACATCAGCATCCTTGTGAGAGTACTCTTCCTTCCTTTGACTACATCTCCTATCCGAGACTCCCATTGGTTCTTGTGGTCTCCCGTGTGACCATCAACCACTCTCTATTTAATTGAATAATGTGCAGTATCCTAAAATATTAATAAATATAAGAACTATAATAAAACAAATATCTCATAGTGTTAAGTTACATAATAATCCTTGATCATCTTGATATGATGGTGATCCCATCCCATAATCCTGCATGAGCTAAGGCGACGACGCTTAAAGGAACGGCAACCATCATCATCTATTTTCTATTAAAAAAAGACGTATTCTTTTAAAAAATTGAATGTTTATTATAAGTATAAAAATAAATTTATTATTATTTTATATATTTTTGATATGTATGCTATTCAGAGGGAAAAAAGAGGGTTCTCTAAAATTCTTCTTTGAATACATTTCCTTTCCATTGATCTTTCTGGTTATCGATTTGTCCATCACTCACTCCACTATTAACAATTTTCAATTAATTATAAGATTTAAATATTATTCAAAATATTAGTAAAAATTAAATTATAAATAGAAATAAGTTGACCTGTAGCCAGGTCCAAACCGACCGACGGTTTGAAATAAATTAATTTCCAGCTACAGAAACATTTTCAAATAATTTTAATATATCTATTAATGTAATAAAAAACAGATATGGATACATAAATAATAAATATAAACATTTTTAATTTTATTTATAATATATAATCAAGACCAGGCTGTGACGTCATGAATGACTGGATGACGTCATATAATTTTAATTAAGAAAAAACTAATAAAGGTGATTTTTCTCGAGTATAAAACCAATGCAAAGTGAATGATTCGTGTGATGATATGTTAAAAAAAAATAATTTAGTCAGAATATCTAAAAAAAATCTCGAATTAAATAAACTGATTTCTATATTTTATGACATTATTTAAATTATATTCATTAAAAAAATAATTTGGATGTTTCCTCGAAGTTCTTTGTATGTATACTTATCAATCGAACAGCGATTCTTTTTTTAATTATTATTGTTATTTATAATATATAGAAAGGAAGAGGTTTCTTCCGTTTTATGATTAATTTATTTTAAAAAATTCTTATATTAAAATTATATCAATAATTAATTAAATATGTTTAATTATTATTATTTATAAAATAAATATTTATCTACTATATAATTTGTTTATATTATAAATAAATATTTTTTTTTTTATTCAAGCTTGGAGCTCAGTCCTGGAATACTAAATACTACTAAGGACCTGGTTGAAAACTCACCAAGTACAAAAAATTATAATTTAATATTAAATAAGATAAATTCATAAACAAATGAACAGACTGGCTGAAATGGAAGGACCAATAATTAACAAAAAAAAAATATTGTGATTATTATTATTCTCCAACTAGCTAAATCAAAAGAAATTAGATAAGGAAAAAATTTAGTCAGGTTTTTCTAAATTATATAATACATAGTTATATATTTTTCTACAATAAAAAATATAAATATTTTAGATAAATATAACCACATTAGAAGAGAGATTATATTCTGGTTCTAGTATTCTAAAATCGATAATTAATAAAAACAAAGGTTTAACTTCCGCCGCTGTTGATATATAAGAACGACAAATAAGGAAAATAGGTATATATTTGTATAAAATTACAAGAGAAGAACATTTACAAAGTGAAGGTAATGATTAAAATTTAAAATAAAAATTTTAAATAAGGAGTAAATTATTACTTGTTAGATGTTTCTGGTTGCCATTATTTGAAAATAATACGTTTTTGTTTGATAGATGATCACGTTGGTTGCCGTTCTTTTAGGCGTCGTCGTCTTAGCTCATGCTGGATTATGGGACCAGCATCACGATGATCATGACTCGTATACATTATTCATTTAAATAGAGAGTGGTTGATGGTCACACGGGAGACCACAAGAACCAATGGGAGACTCGGATAGGAGATGTAGTCAAAGGAAGTCAGAGTACTCTCTCAAGGAAGCTGATGTTACTATCCGATCTGTGCAGCACACCGCTAACTCCTATAATGGATTCAATGGAGTCGTTAAGAAATTTGGCAATGCTGGCCTCTCCCAAGTATATCATGATGAACCCATCATTCATCACCATCAACCGATCATTTATCGTCATTAACCCTTCACCTTCGATCACCATCATTTCGGAAAGGTCTCCTCTTCAAAAAGTCTTATCAAACTCTTAAGACGACTATCTTAACTTCAAACTTAGAAACAACTTTTAATTTTGGTTTTATTTACCATATTTCATATATTAGTTTATTTAAGAATATTATATCATTTCCAAAAAAATTTAAATTTCATATGTCGTGTATTGGTTTTCATAGATTTTGTTGATTGTATTGTTTATTGAATAAAATGTTTTTAATGGTATCCAAGTTCATTTAATAATAATAGATGGTAAATTGTTCCTATATTTTAGAATTTTGTTCCTATATTTTATAATTTTTAAGGTTTTTTTTTATAAAAAATTCTCCGTTTTTTTTGGAATTAGATACTAGATCCACGATTTCTATTATTAATAAAAGTATATTGAATAAATTCGGGTGTATTCATCATTTTTGGATAAAATTATGTATTTCAAGTTTCACAGGACATAAAGTTCACTTTATAGGAAAATTTCTTGTGGAGTTAGAAAATGAGGATAAATTATTTAAAAAGTTTATTGCTGTGACAAATAGTCAAATGAATAGTGAGGAATAGATTTGATAGATTCATTGAATTTACAAAAATTTACTCTAGATGAAATTATTAATAAAATTTAAATTTTACGTTGAAATAAGAAATATTAAAAGAGAATTTCATGAAATATTTCCAAACTCCTTAAGACCTACTATATATCACTCGGGGGTACAGGGGGCAGAGCCTCCGTCTAGGTGTGAAGAGCCCCGAAGTAGGCGATTGAGCTTCATTTCTCAAAAGTTGATAGAAAACTACGAATTTTGAATAATGCCCATGTACCAAATTTCATGATTCTAGCTCAAACTGTTTTTTCGTAATCTTGTCTACATACATAAACATATATATATATATATATATATATATATACAGAGAGAGAGACAGACAGAGAGACATTTTTCTCAACCTTAGTGAAAATGATTCAGGAACCTTCTAAACGTAGAAAAACATCAAAATCTCAACATAGAAAATTTTGTCTGGCGAGATAGTAAAAAGGTGATTTAGTTATAATGTTCTCGTTTCCAAAATTCATTTAAAGCATAATATAATAAAATAAAAATATTTTAAATTAAATTTCTTATAAATAGAATGCTGGCACTGACCAATAAAAAAATATTTGATTAATGTTGCATTTTTACTAAATTTCTATTTTGACAAATGACTTTTGAAATGACAGATTCATTTATTTCCTATTAAATCAATTGATTTCTTTCTAATTAATGGTGATTGATAGGCAGGAAGGAATCCGATTTCAATCAGACATCCTCTTGTTAGGTGGAATAGAGAGGAGGAAACCTCAACATGAATGACAATCATCTCAGGGGGTCTAGAAAGACGACCACTATTGAAAGAGAGGGAGAGAGTGCTCATCCCATTCACTCCTTCGTCTCTATTTATGGAAATCTCAATTCCATTCCATACATGGGATGTCCAGTGTTTCCGGATTCCTACTCTTCCCACAAACTTGCTCTGATTTGCATCATGAAACTTGCCTCAAATACATAATCAGAGGTACGTATTATGGCATGTATTAAGATTTTCATAAAGTGAATATATATATTAATAGGTATATATATATATATATATATATTAAATATAAAATTATATATTGTATATATTGATTTTTTTAATGTGTCAGAGACTCTGGACTATTTAACATCTGAATCCCAGCGTGAATCATCGTTGAAGGAGCGATAGAAAAAATAACAAATTGTTTTATTTTATAAAAAAAAGGCAACGTAAGTTTTTTATTTCAAAGTCGCATATTGTAGCTTAAATGACACATACATAATAAGTTGACCTGTGGCCAGGTCCGAACCGACCGACGGTTTGAAATAAATTAATTTCCAGCTACAGAAACAATTTCAAATAATTTTCATATATCTATTAATGTAATAAAAAACAGATATGGATACATAAATAATAAATATAAACATTTTTAATTTTATTTTATTTATAATATATATGCAAGACCAGGCTGTGACGTCATGAATGGCTGGATGACGTCATATAATTTTAAATCAAGAAAAAACTAATAAATATGATTTTTCTCGAGGATAAAACCAATACAAAGTGCATGATTCGTGGTGATATATAAAAAAATCTCCTTTGGTGTGAAAATAACCCTTTCCTTCCTATCGTCGATTGCTAATACTACCACTTCCGGTTTCCGGAATTGCACCAAAAGTTGATCAATTCATCCCACTGATGCATTAAGTAAATATACCAAATTTCATCAAAATCGGTTGAGCCGTTCAGGCTGTACACATCTATACGGACGGACGGACAGACGGACAGACGGACGGACAGACATCATGCTAAAAATACTTTTTTCTGTTTAGAAAATGCATGATTCGTGGAGATATGTAAAAATCTCCACATGTGAAATTTGGTGTGAAAACAATACCTCCCTTACTATCGTCGGTCGGTAAAAATTAGAATTACATGAAATTCTTCTTCTTCTTATTATTATTATATAAAAAAAAGTAAATAATATAGGTTAACCGAATCAAAGGGCAATTACGATCCTTCAGAGCGGGCAATGGTTCAGGCGTGTAGTTCAGATATGTAGTCCAATTGAGGGTTCAACGAGTTTCTTCGAGGCATTATAGCCTCTCAGCTGATTGCATTGGCGGCGGCAACCCCTCTGATAGAGCGAGCAAGCAGACTAGAAAAGAAGGCATATTGCCTTCCCAGGCGATGATCTTCGCTGCTGCAAAGCCTCTCTGACCTCCCGACAAGAGGATCAGCAAAACGACGGGCCACAGAAGTAGAATAATCAGCACATAAGAATAATAAGCCTAATAATAAGAGACGAACAACACGTACTTCCGTGTTTTTAACACCTTGTCTGTCTCCCCCACTCTTGATGATATCATTAAGATATCCAATCAACGGGCCTGCACATAGGAAAATTTCCACTCTTTTGATGTTCAAAGTCCACCGTGACCTTTGCCGTGTATAAAAATTTTTGTCAATTCAATAAAAAAATTATTTCCCACAAAAAATAATTTATTAAAACAAATTATTTGTTGCCAAAGTAATATTAATAACTTTATTAAAATAAAGTTTTCGACAGGAAATGCAAAAAAATTAATTACTTTACATTTTTCGATTTAATTAATAATTTAATTTATAAAAAATAAAATTCATCTTCGGGCAAAATGAAAATTTCGTTACAATATAATTTGTATTATTTTTCTTTTTAAATAATATTATTATATCTCTTTATTGGTTTTGAGCATTAATATAAATTTAAATTTGATTTATGTGATTTATAATTTATAAAAAAAACATTTAATGTTACATTATACTAAAAATTTGGTTTATAAACCAACAATTATTATTAACATCTATTATGATCTATTTGTATTTGAAACAAAAATATTTAAAAATTCGAGTTCAAGAACGATCATTGAATAACATGGTATGTTATGTATATACAAAGCAATGTCGTATATCAAATGGCAACTCACCTTTCGTTTAAATAATACGCATATAAATTATATTGCAAATATGAATTCTTGGTTAGATTTTAGTGCATTTTACTTTTTATAGTGCAACGGTTAAAATAAGTAATCGGTAAAGACTTGGGAAAAAGGGCTTATCATAAGTGGTCGGTTAGTAAGAGCGCCTGTTAAGGAAACTATAAACTATTTAACGTCCATGACCTTCAGTATTCAAAGCAATAATAACATACACAAAACATCATCAATGAAGAGGACTAGTAGATGAAACTTAAAGATAAATTACAGAGATCGATGAACATTAAAAACGATTGTGACTAATAACATTATCGCTTCAAAAGTGAGAGCAAAATTCAACACTTTGATAAACAATCCGGAAAGCTTACAAAGCGTTGTATTTGCGTAACTGTGTATAACAGTTAAGTCAATCTTTGAAAGAAGTGCTGCCACGATCATATAACCTTGGTGATTGGAAGAATGTAATTTATGAGACTTTATTAAAAATGTTTTCTATAAGCAGTTTATAGGACCTGATCTACAATCCTTACTGGTATGATTCTTACATTCAATCATGGATGGTGTTTCATTATGATTTGGTCTTATTTAACTGATCCTGTTAGTTACTTCACTAACCGGATTATTTGAAGTGAACATCTCGACATTCTCAATGATAATCTAAATAGGATATTGCTGCTAAAGACTACTATGTTTCAAAATTGTAATTCGCCCATACACTGCCATAAACTTTCTATCTTTGTGGAGCATCAGAATATACAAATTTTCTTCCATTGCCATCCCAATTATCAGAAATCACCATAATTGAAACCTTATTATATTATTTTACATTATATTTCATAAATAGAAAACATAACATCAATAAATTAAAATTTACACATGTTTAAATTAGATTTAAAGATTGGACTAACAACTCTTGTTGAAACATTGTATTATTTGTAGATTCAACCTGAAATTTTTTTTTCTTTTCTAATAACTTTCAATTTATAAATGGAATTGAAAATTAATAATAAAATCAAAAAGATTAAGTTATTAAAAACACGCGGTTTTATGTTTCAAGATAAATTTTTTTATTCAATTAATGATCATTCGTATACTACTTATTATACTATTCTTTAGTATAAGTACAAACTTATGATGACAACGTTACTGTCGAAATGATCTTAAAGTTGAATACAAGTTTATTTTTAAATATCTCGTTTTCATTAAAAACACAAAAAAACTTATTTTAAAAAATAATATTATGATATTATTTGTGTGTTGATTTAAATTTCATTTAATCATCTAGTATGAAAATATATTATGTATAAAAAATAGATTTATCAATATTAAGTAATGCAAATAATACAGTATTTGTTTGGCTTTTCCAACTATTATTATTTACTAGATCAAGAAAACTCATATTGATAGATAAATAAAAAAATATTGTATGTTTAGTTTAGATCTTAAATGGCTTTCGGCGATTCTCAGAGTCAATAAACTCTTTCTTCAATACACCTGTCGATTTTTCAGATTTATTGACAAAAGTCATGGAATTTCAAACGTTGGTGAAGAGAGGAATAGAAGGGGAAATGTATGGGGATGCAATATCATTGGATATTCTTGGAGAGGGGCCAGTGAAAGAAATTTATATATATTCTGAAAAATATCCATAAAATTAGATGCTTTAAATATTTGGAATAAAGCATAATGAGGGGTAATCAGTAATGCATATTTTGACAATTAAAATACGATAAATATGATATTAATTCAAATTATGATAAATTACACATTTATGAACATTTTTATAAAAATTTACTTATTTCAATTTAAATTTGTTTCTAGAATAGTGTCTTAATATTATCATATTAAATATTGTTAATTGTTATTAATAATTATTTTTAAAATTAACACATGGATCGAGAATAGATGAATAAAGAGGTTAAGGAATAAATTAAAAACACCCGAGAGATAGACCAAAAGCACATTATGTTGATAATATAAAGCTAGTTATAAGAAAATTTGACGAAGATAGAAACTCGATAGAGGTGACTAGTGGAATGTGATTGTTCTGACCAAAATTTTTCTTTTTTTAACAATTTTTAATCTATACATGGAAATAAAAATTAATAATAAAATTAATAAGTTGACCTGTGGCCAGGTCCGAACCGACCGACAGTTTGAAATAAATTAATTTCCAGCTACAGAAACAATTTCAAATAATTTTAATATATCTATTAAACTAATAAAAAACAGATATGGATATTACATAAATATTTTTAATTTTATTTTATTTTTAATATATAGCTGAAGTAGCCGGCGTTGCCCGTGATCATAAGGAGACTGTGACGTCATGAAGGGCTGGGTGACGTCACATAATTTTAAATTAAGAAAAACATAATGAAGATGATTTTTCCCGAGGATAAAACCAATACATTCGTGGTGATATGTAAAAAAATCTCCTCATGTTAAATTTGGTGTGAAAATAACCCTTCCCTTCCTATCGTCGATCGCTAATACTACCACTTCCGGTTTCCGGATTGGCACCAAAAGTTGATCAATTCATCCCACTGATGCATTAAGTAAATATACCAAATTTTATCAAAATCGGTTGAGCCGTTCAGGCTGTACACATCTATACGGACGGACGGACAGACATCATGCTAAATATACTTTTTTCTGTTAAGAAAATGCATGATTCGTGGAGATATGTAAAAATCTCCACATGTGAAATTTGGTGTGAAAACAATACCTCCCTTACTATCGTCGGTCGGTAAAAAAGACTTAATATAAGATTACTATATCATTGTAAAATTTGACTATTATTTAAATATAATATAAATAAAAATATTACTCAAATTCTAAATATTTTTTATTATTAATACATTAATTGCTAATTTCATAAAAATTATGAACCGAAGACTAATTTTTTCAAAATATCCTGCCACTACGGGCGGACCAAAAGTTTTCGAAATCTTAATGTAGTTTTTTTTTATAAATAACTCCTTTATTATTAAGTTTAGGTAAAAATGAATATAATGAAACTATTAGTAAATTCGATTCCATATAAATTTAATACGATAGTATAATTCTCATAAAAATCGGTATTTATTGAGAAAATCAATAAAATGTGCTTTGACACCTCTTTAAACTACCCTTACCTTACTTATGGTCCGATCTTGTCCAAAAACAATCCAATTCCCAAAAAAAACATCTAAATATCAAATTTCAAGACAATATCTCATTTTGTTTAGACGTAATCTCGGTAACGAACGGCCGGCCGGCCGGTTCAAAAATTTTTTTTTTGCAGTTTTGGATTCAGAACCCTCTGAAAAGTGGAGATCTCAAAAATCTCGGAGCAAAAATTTTCAAAATTTTCCGACCATCGTATTCATTCCACGAGGAAAGCTAAAATGATTTACTTATAGCTGGAAAAAAATATTTTCTTTCTAAAACCGTGAATACGAGTAAATAAAAGACAAAATTAAATTTTTTTACCAGATTTTGTAAAATCAGTGTTTCATTTACAAAACTTTTTTAAATATTTAATTAAAAAAAAAATCTTATTTAAAATGTGTCTTTGAGAGAGCCCGGGCGGGTGGGGGGGGGAGTGGGGATCCCGCTATAGGAAGGTGGAGCGGCTAGTCATACCCCCCCCTCCCAGGATCAAATCCTGGTTGCGCCACTGATTATATTATATAAAGTAGGCTTGACTAAAGTGTGGTCCCCGACCCAAAACCCTTTGAGATGCGGCCCAAACCCAAATTATAAAAATATTTAAATTTTTTCAATATGTATTTAACAAAAAGGTAAAATGATTTTGGGATCAGTCTTTTAAATATTTCCGACTTTTTTTTTTTTAATTTTTTTTCAATATGACCCAGAATATTTTTTTTTTTTTGCAATGTGGCCCTCGAATGGTCATAGTTTAGACACCCCTGATATAAAGAATATTATTATTGATTAAGTAACCAGAGAAGCAGGTTGTGCTTTAAGCGTGCAAACTTATTTTTATAAATTGTTCAACCTGAATCTATCCAGATATTCTATTCTATTAATAATTAGAATATTATAAAATATATTAATGCGTTTTAGTCATTAAATTTAATAATAAAAACTAAAACCCAAAATATAAAAAAACAAAATTAAAATTTCACTCTGTATCAGTGTTCCATCTAAGCTGTGCGCGTGTGCGCGCGCACACAAGTTTTAAACATAGCGCACATGAAAATTATTCGCGCGCACAAAAAATTTACTACTATTCTTGTATTGTCTTTTTTTATATACGCATTTTGAAATTGCCGCTGAAAAATTATTTTGGAAAACACTACACACTTATAAAAATGTGCACACACAAGTCACGAAAAATTAGAGGGAACACTGCTCTGTAAACTTTACCTTGAGAAAATTCTCTATAAATATTTTCGTAATATTCTTTTTATAAATTTATTAATAATAAATAATTTTACGAATAAATGCTGAATTGTGAAACATATAATTAGTAGAAAATATTTTGAATGATATGATTAATTTCAAATTATGTTAGATTATTTATAAAAGAAAAACAATTTATTTAATAAAAAAATATATATATAATTAAATAAAATATAGTAGATACTATTTGAAATACAATTAAAATAAAAATGAATTTATGCCATTGGGCGATCTGAAAAAAAATTCAAAAATTTAAAATTAATTTTTAATTTGAGTTTAAATTCATAATTAAAAAAAAAAGGTTAATATATAAAATATTTGCACTTACTCTTAAAATTGATGATTTATTTTTATATTGGATTGATAATAGATGAGGAGATGATGATGATGACGATGATGAATAATTCTGAAATTAAGAAAAATAATTATTCTTAAATTTTTTTTAAAAAGTATTTGTTTTTAAAATTCAGTAATAAATTGATTATTTACATTAAATTGACTATCTTGAGAAATATGTATCTAAAAAAGAGAGAATAATTTGTATTATTAACAAATAATCACAATATCGTCCAAAATATTAATAGTTAAAAAAAACATTTTATTAAAAAATTAAAATTATTATTCAAATAAAGATGCTTACGTGACTATATAAGAAATATTTTTTAAACGATTTTGTTCGTGTTGCCGAAAAGATAATTATTTGTAATTCATAAATCTAAAAAAAAAATTTAAAAAAATTTATAGTATAAATAACAAATATTAAAATTTGAATTAACTAAATGAATGAAATTTCAATTTCAATAATAATAAAATAATAATAATATACTTACATCAATAAAATTAGGGTATATTATAATTTTTCGTAACTATATTAAAAAAAAAATAAAAAATTTTATTAGTAAATTTACTTTATTTACTATAAAAAAAAGAGTAATATATTCAATATTAATACGTACACAAATTTCCCATATTATTGGTGGGTTTACGTTCTGAAAAATATGAAAATAGCAAAAGCAAATTATTAAAGGTATTTCAATAAAAATTATTAAAGAAATAATAAGTTAAGAAATTGATGATTTTTTTTACTAACTTTTATCGCATCAGAATCAGAATTTCCGATAATCTCCATCTGAAACACAAAAAATTCAATTGTTATATGTTCTATTAAGAGAATTTTTATTAAAAGACCACATTATTTGTATAAAATTATTTATTAAATTAAAATAATTGTACAACGTTTCAACTGCTTATTCTGCAGTCGTTTTCAAGTAACCGTACGCTTGCTCCGATTCAAGCGGACTGATGCATGTCGGGACACGTCACCTCTTATATAGGCAGTGATATTGGCGCCAATTTTTGGCTCCAATTTTTACCGCCAATTCTTAATCTCAACATGAAGTCAGCAGCAATTGTCAAAGCAAGCGTTTACAATCAAGAAGTATGATAGTGCATTATGTCTCTAAAATGAAGATACTAAATTATTTCCATAATCAAGATATATACACAAATACACATTAGATTAATTATATTTAATTTAATCTGACAAATTTTACTCATCCAACACTATGTTCCACATCTTATTAAGTCTATATCCATCCTCTTTGTTAATATTATTGGGATGATTATCAATTTCTATAGATTCTTTTATTTTTCTTTTCCACCAATTATTTTCAATATGAAGTGTTTCTACATTATCTAAATTTATTTTATGTCCTGTTGTTAAGGCATGTTCTGCAATTGCTGATTGATTTGGATGTTTCAATCTAATGGCTCTCTCATGTTCAGACAGTCTTGTAGAAATCTTTCTACTTGTTTCACCAATGTATACTTTTTTGCATTCACAAGTTACCTTATAAACTCCATTATTTTCGTTTTTAATTTTGTCTTTTATATTTGAGGTGAGAGAAGACATTTGTTTATGAGGTTTATATGTTACTCTGATGTTGTGTTTCCTCAATTTTGACGCTATTTTTTCTGTTGTTCCTTTTATATAAGGTAATGTTATTTGTGATCTGTATATTGGTTTTTCATTTTCATTTTTGATTTCTGTCTTTTTTGTTTTACTGAATTTCCTAATTTCATATTCCGAGAAGCCATTGTTTATGAAAGCTTCCTTCAATCGTTGTTTTTCTTTTTTAATGTTTTCATTTGAGCATATCTCTTCGGCTCTTTTGTGCAGTGTTTTTATCACTCCATATTTTTGTGATGGATGGTGGTGGGAATCTGCGTGGATATATCTGTTGGTGTGAGTTGTTTTCCTGAAAATATCAAACCTTAATCTATTCTGTTTCTTTTTAATTAATACATCAAGAAACGGTAACTCTTCATTTATTTCCCATTCAACGCTTAGTTTTATATTTTTATGTAAATTATTTGCTGCTTCTACAAATTTAACTAAAGAATCCTTACCATGAGGCCAAATCATCAAAATATCATCCACATATCTAAGAAACAGTTTTGGTTTCTTTATTGCATTATTGACCAATTTTGATTCAAATTCTTCCATGAATATGTTAGCGAATACTGGGCTTAGTGGACTACCCATAGCACATCCTTCTTTTTGCTTATAAATCTTTTTATCATAAATAAAGTATGTAGATTTTTGGCAAAATTCTATTAATTCGAGAGTATTTTTATCTAATGTAATGTTTGATTTTATAATCTCAATGGTCTCGTCAATAGGAACATTTGTGTACAAGGAGTCCACATCCAGACTCACCAATATATCATTTTTTGTAATTTCTACTTTTGATAACATTTCTACTAAGTGGGTGGAATTTTTAACGTATGAAAAATTAGTACCTGTAAATGGTTTTAACAAATGTGCTAGATATTTTGATGAGTTGTAAGTCACTGAATTGATTTGACTAACTATTGGTCTTAAAGGTTTGTTGGTTTTATGGATTTTGGGATTACCGTATATTTTTGGTATTTGTGGATCTTTCGGTTTTAATTTATCTTTATCTTTTTCCTCAATAGGTAGATTCTTTATTATTGATTTTAGTTTTCTACAGAATTTATCCGTTGGATCTTTTTTCTGTATTTCGTAGGTAGAAGAATTCAAAATATTTTCCATTTTTTGTTTATAATCCACTGTATTCATTACAACAGTGGCGTTACCTTTGTCGGCAGGGATAATCTTTAGAGAGTCATCGTTTCTAATTTCCTTCAGAGCACGCATCTCAGATTTTGTCAAATTTGGTTTGGGTGGTTTAGCATTTTTCAGTATGTTAATCGTATCAAATCTAATTTCCTCTGCAATGTTGTTTGGTAAGTTATATAAGGATGATTCAATTGAACTAACTATCTCAATTTTTGGAATTTTATTCGGTGCTATGGAGAACTTTGGTCCTTTTGCTAACACTGAGATGGTATTTTTGTCAAGACTTTTATTTGATAGATTGACTACTAATTTGTTATTATCAAAATTCTGAATAGATGTTTTAGTCTTATTGAATGAAAGTTTATCAAATTTTGATTTTTGAATATCGGTTTGTTTTTTATGTGTAAATTTAAAGTGTGTCTGGGATACGTGCTGCAAATAAGAAATTTCTTCCTGGGTTAAAACAGATTTTAGATTATTATATATATTGAATAAATCAGTGTCTAATGTAAATAAAACTTGCCTGATATTTGTGATGCGTTCTCGTAACAGAGCCAAACTAGCATTATTATATATGCTAGTCGCTCTTTTTGTGTATACAACTCGCTTAATATAAAAGCCTTTTGGTATAATATCTTGATCACGACATCTTTTTAAGAAATTCAAAGAACTTAATAATTTTGCTTTTTTAACAATTAATCCATCATAACTCCTTACCTGCTTTTGAATTTTTAGGTTATATTTCTCATAAATGTATTTATTAAAGCTTTTGTGGTTATTTTGATAATTATTAAGAGAATTTTTATTAAAAGACCACATTATTTGTATAAAATTATTTATTAAATTAAAATAATTGTACAACGTTTCAACTGCTTATTCTGCAGTCGTTTTCAAGTAACCGTACGCTTGCTCCGATTCAAGCGGACTGATGCATGTCGGGACACGTCACCTCTTATATAGGCAGTGATATTGGCGCCAATTTTTGGCTCCAATTTTTACCGCCAATTCTTAATCTCAACATGAAGTCAGCAGCAATTGTCAAAGCAAGCGTTTACAATCAAGAAGTATGATAGTGCATTATGTCTCTAAAATGAAGATACTAAATTATTTCCATAATCAAGATATATACACAAATACACATTAGATTAATTATATTTAATTTAATCTGACAAATTTTACTCATCCAACACTATGTTCCACATCTTATTAAGTCTATATCCATCCTCTTTGTTAATATTATTGGGATGATTATCAATTTCTATAGATTCTTTTATTTTTTCTTTTCCACCAATTATTTTCAATATGAAGTGTTTCTACATTATCTAAATTTATTTTATGTCCTGTTGTTAAGGCATGTTCTGCAATTGCTGATTGATTTGGATGTTTCAATCTAATGGCTCTCTCATGTTCAGACAGTCTTGTAGAAATCTTTCTACTTGTTTCACCAATGTATACTTTTTTGCATTCACAAGTTACCTTATAAACTCCATTATTTTCGTTTTTAATTTTGTCTTTTATATTTGAGGTGAGAGAAGACATTTGTTTATGAGGTTTATATGTTACTCTGATGTTGTGTTTCCTCAATTTTGACGCTATTTTTTCTGTTGTTCCTTTTATATAAGGTAATGTTATTTGTGATCTGTATATTGGTTTTTCATTTTCATTTTTGATTTCTGTCTTTTTTGTTTTACTGAATTTCCTAATTTCATATTCCGAGAAGCCATTGTTTATGAAAGCTTCCTTCAATCGTTGTTTTTCTTTTTTAATGTTTTCATTTGAGCATATCTCTTCGGCTCTTTTGTGCAGTGTTTTTATCACTCCATATTTTTGTGATGGATGGTGGTGGGAATCTGCGTGGATATATCTGTTGGTGTGAGTTGTTTTCCTGAAAATATCAAACCTTAATCTATTCTGTTTCTTTTTAATTAATACATCAAGAAACGGTAACTCTTCATTTATTTCCCATTCAACGCTTAGTTTTATATTTTTATGTAAATTATTTGCTGCTTCTACAAATTTAACTAAAGAATCCTTACCATGAGGCCAAATCATCAAAATATCATCCACATATCTAAGAAACAGTTTTGGTTTCTTTATTGCATTATTGACCAATTTTGATTCAAATTCTTCCATGAATATGTTAGCGAATACTGGGCTTAGTGGACTACCCATAGCACATCCTTCTTTTTGCTTATAAATCTTTTTATCATAAATAAAGTATGTAGATTTTTGGCAAAATTCTATTAATTCGAGAGTATTTTTATCTAATGTAATGTTTGATTTTATAATCTCAATGGTCTCGTCAATAGGAACATTTGTGTACAAGGAGTCCACATCCAGACTCACCAATATATCATTTTTTGTAATTTCTACTTTTGATAACATTTCTACTAAGTGGGTGGAATTTTTAACGTATGAAAAATTAGTACCTGTAAATGGTTTTAACAAATGTGCTAGATATTTTGATGAGTTGTAAGTCACTGAATTGATTTGACTAACTATTGGTCTTAAAGGTTTGTTGGTTTTATGGATTTTGGGATTACCGTATATTTTTGGTATTTGTGGATCTTTCGGTTTTAATTTATCTTTATCTTTTTCCTCAATAGGTAGATTCTTTATTATTGATTTTAGTTTTCTACAGAATTTATCCGTTGGATCTTTTTTCTGTATTTCGTAGGTAGAAGAATTCAAAATATTTTCCATTTTTTGTTTATAATCCACTGTATTCATTACAACAGTGGCGTTACCTTTGTCGGCAGGGATAATCTTTAGAGAGTCATCGTTTCTAATTTCCTTCAGAGCACGCATCTCAGATTTTGTCAAATTTGGTTTGGGTGGTTTAGCATTTTTCAGTATGTTAATCGTATCAAATCTAATTTCCTCTGCAATGTTGTTTGGTAAGTTATATAAGGATGATTCAATTGAACTAACTATCTCAATTTTTGGAATTTTATTCGGTGCTATGGAGAACTTTGGTCCTTTTGCTAACACTGAGATGGTATTTTTGTCAAGACTTTTATTTGATAGATTGACTACTAATTTGTTATTATCAAAATTCTGAATAGATGTTTTAGTCTTATTGAATGAAAGTTTATCAAATTTTGATTTTTGAATATCGGTTTGTTTTTTATGTGTAAATTTAAAGTGTGTCTGGGATACGTGCTGCAAATAAGAAATTTCTTCCTGGGTTAAAACAGATTTTAGATTATTATATATATTGAATAAATCAGTGTCTAATGTAAATAAAACTTGCCTGATATTTGTGATGCGTTCTCGTAACAGAGCCAAACTAGCATTATTATATATGCTAGTCGCTCTTTTTGTGTATACAACTCGCTTAATATAAAAGCCTTTTGGTATAATATCTTGATCACGACATCTTTTTAAGAAATTCAAAGAACTTAATAATTTTGCTTTTTTAACAATTAATCCATCATAACTCCTTACCTGCTTTTGAATTTTTAGGTTATATTTCTCATAAATGTATTTATTAAAGCTTTTGTGGTTATTTTGATAATTATTAAGAGAATTTTTATTAAAAGACCACATTATTTGTATAAAATTATTTATTAAATTAAAATAATTGTACAACGTTTCAACTGCTTATTCTGCAGTCGTTTTCAAGTAACCGTACGCTTGCTCCGATTCAAGCGGACTGATGCATGTCGGGACACGTCACCTCTTATATAGGCAGTGATATTGGCGCCAATTTTTGGCTCCAATTTTTACCGCCAATTCTTAATCTCAACATGAAGTCAGCAGCAATTGTCAAAGCAAGCGTTTACAATCAAGAAGTATGATAGTGCATTATGTCTCTAAAATGAAGATACTAAATTATTTCCATAATCAAGATATATACACAAATACACATTAGATTAATTATATTTAATTTAATCTGACAAATTTTACTCATCCAACACTATGTTCCACATCTTATTAAGTCTATATCCATCCTCTTTGTTAATATTATTGGGATGATTATCAATTTCTATAGATTCTTTTATTTTTCTTTTCCACCAATTATTTTCAATATGAAGTGTTTCTACATTATCTAAATTTATTTTATGTCCTGTTGTTAAGGCATGTTCTGCAATTGCTGATTGATTTGGATGTTTCAATCTAATGGCTCTCTCATGTTCAGACAGTCTTGTAGAAATCTTTCTACTTGTTTCACCAATGTATACTTTTTTGCATTCACAAGTTACCTTATAAACTCCATTATTTTCGTTTTTAATTTTGTCTTTTATATTTGAGGTGAGAGAAGACATTTGTTTATGAGGTTTATATGTTACTCTGATGTTGTGTTTCCTCAATTTTGACGCTATTTTTTCTGTTGTTCCTTTTATATAAGGTAATGTTATTTGTGATCTGTATATTGGTTTTTCATTTTCATTTTTGATTTTTGACAAATATCAGGCAAGTTTTATTTACATTAGACACTGATTTATTCAATATATATAATAATCTAAAATCTGTTTTAACCCAGGAAGAAATTTCTTATTTGCAGCACGTATCCCAGACACACTTTAAATTTACACATAAAAAACAAACCGATATTCAAAAATCAAAATTTGATAAACTTTCATTCAATAAGACTAAAACATCTATTCAGAATTTTGATAATAACAAATTAGTAGTCAATCTATCAAATAAAAGTCTTGACAAAAATACCATCTCAGTGTTAGCAAAAGGACCAAAGTTCTCCATAGCACCGAATAAAATTCCAAAAATTGAGATAGTTAGTTCAATTGAATCATCCTTATATAACTTACCAAACAACATTGCAGAGGAAATTAGATTTGATACGATTAACATACTGAAAAATGCTAAACCACCCAAACCAAATTTGACAAAATCTGAGATGCGTGCTCTGAAGGAAATTAGAAACGATGACTCTCTAAAGATTATCCCTGCCGACAAAGGTAACGCCACTGTTGTAATGAATACAGTGGATTATAAACAAAAAATGGAAAATATTTTGAATTCTTCTACCTACGAAATACAGAAAAAAGATCCAACGGATAAATTCTGTAGAAAACTAAAATCAATAATAAAGAATCTACCTATTGAGGAAAAAGATAAAGATAAATTAAAACCGAAAGATCCACAAATACCAAAAATATACGGTAATCCCAAAATCCATAAAACCAACAAACCTTTAAGACCAATAGTTAGTCAAATCAATTCAGTGACTTACAACTCATCAAAATATCTAGCACATTTGTTAAAACCATTTACAGGTACTAATTTTTCATACGTTAAAAATTCCACCCACTTAGTAGAAATGTTATCAAAAGTAGAAATTACAAAAAATGATATATTGGTGAGTCTGGATGTGGACTCCTTGTACACAAATGTTCCTATTGACGAGACCATTGAGATTATAAAATCAAACATTACATTAGATAAAAATACTCTCGAATTAATAGAATTTTGCCAAAAATCTACATACTTTATTTATGATAAAAAGATTTATAAGCAAAAAGAAGGATGTGCTATGGGTAGTCCACTAAGCCCAGTATTCGCTAACATATTCATGGAAGAATTTGAATCAAAATTGGTCAATAATGCAATAAAGAAACCAAAACTGTTTCTTAGATATGTGGATGATATTTTGATGATTTGGCCTCATGGTAAGGATTCTTTAGTTAAATTTGTAGAAGCAGCAAATAATTTACATAAAAATATAAAACTAAGCGTTGAATGGGAAATAAATGAAGAGTTACCGTTTCTTGATGTATTAATTAAAAAGAAACAGAATAGATTAAGGTTTGATATTTTCAGGAAAACAACTCACACCAACAGATATATCCACGCAGATTCCCACCACCATCCATCACAAAAATATGGAGTGATAAAAACACTGCACAAAAGAGCCGAAGAGATATGCTCAAATGAAAACATTAAAAAAGAAAAACAACGATTGAAGGAAGCTTTCATAAACAATGGCTTCTCGGAATATGAAATTAGGAAATTCAGTAAAACAAAAAAGACAGAAATCAAAAATGAAAATGAAAAACCAATATACAGATCACAAATAACATTACCTTATATAAAAGGAACAACAGAAAAAATAGCGTCAAAATTGAGGAAACACAACATCAGAGTAACATATAAACCTCATAAACAAATGTCTTCTCTCACCTCAAATATAAAAGACAAAATTAAAAACGAAAATAATGGAGTTTATAAGGTAACTTGTGAATGCAAAAAAGTATACATTGGTGAAACAAGTAGAAAGATTTCTACAAGACTGTCTGAACATGAGAGAGCCATTAGATTGAAACATCCAAATCAATCAGCAATTGCAGAACATGCCTTAACAACAGGACATAAAATAAATTTAGATAATGTAGAAACACTTCATATTGAAAATAATTGGTGGAAAAGAAAAATAAAAGAATCTATAGAAATTGATAATCATCCCAATAATATTAACAAAGAGGATGGATATAGACTTAATAAGATGTGGAACATAGTGTTGGATGAGTAAAATTTGTCAGATTAAATTAAATATAATTAATCTAATGTGTATTTGTGTATATATCTTGATTATGGAAATAATTTAGTATCTTCATTTTAGAGACATAATGCACTATCATACTTCTTGATTGTAAACGCTTGCTTTGACAATTGCTGCTGACTTCATGTTGAGATTAAGAATTGGCGGTAAAAATTGGAGCCAAAAATTGGCGCCAATATCACTGCCTATATAAGAGGTGACGTGTCCCGACATGCATCAGTCCGCTTGAATCGGAGCAAGCGTACGGTTACTTGAAAACGACTGCAGAATAAGCAGTTGAAACGTTGTACAATTATTTTAATTTAATAAATAATTTTATACAAATAATGTGGTCTTTTAATAAAAATTCTCTTAATAATTATCAAAATAACCACAAAAGCTTTAATAAATACATTATATGTTCTATTTTTTAAAAATATTTACATTTATTAATTGAAAGTATATTCAAATATTTTTTTTATTTGTTTTTAAAGAAATTTGTTTCATCCTATTTTATTTCTATTTTTAATTTAATGATTATAAAGACTAAACATATTCTTAATATTTTATAGAATTCAGGTTGGTCTCCCAAAGTGATTGGCGCTTAATCGTTCTTAATTGTAATTTTATAAAATTTCCTTTTCTATTATAAAATATTCTTAAAACATTAATTAATTGCATTGCTAATTTAATATTAGATAAAAAATAAGAGTTCAAAATAGAAAAATAAATATCAAGTATATTGATGATTTGTTTTTAAAAATGAATGAAAATGTTGGTTTCAATTAAGAATGTTTTTCATAAAAGAATGAATCATGAATCCATTTCTGTTGTTTAATCTTATCAATTTTTACTTCATTCTAATTTTCTATCCTATCATTTACTATTTTTAATGGTCCAATCAATACATTGAATCACTTACTTCTACTTCCTCCTCCTCCCCTCTTACTCTCTTGCAACAGCATAATTTTTTTAAACTCTTAAATAATTTCATCCTTATCCCTTTATTTTTATAGCGTGGACAGCGAATCCAAGGAAACAAGCCCTATTTTTACTTTTTCAACAATGCGATTTGAAAATCTCCTTGGTCCCCCATCCATTCCAATTCCAAAAAGATTATTTACTTTTCTAAGTAATAATAAATACAAGTTATTTTTCTTATATAAATAATGTAAAATTTTATTAATATTTAAGATAATTTAAAAATTATTATAAAAATGATAGATTCTGTCTTTTCTATTGAGAGACTCTTTATTTATATATTAATCTATTAATTACCTACTGATTAACTTCATAAAAACTTCATAAAAAATGGTTTACTATTTTTGAATATTTTAAATATTATATATATTATATTATATATTATTTTCTTTTTCTTCTATAATTTATATATATTTTTTCTGTGGTAAAATACAGATATAGTTAATATAAAAAAAACAGATATGGATACATAAATAATAAATATAAACATTTTTAATTTTATTTTATTTATAATATATATGAAAGACCAGGCTGTGACGTCATGAATGGCTGGATGACGTCATATAATTTTAAATCAAGAAAAAACTAATAAATATGATTTCCCCGAGGATAAAACCAATACAAAGTGCATGATTCGTGGTGATATATAAAAAAATCTCCTCATGTGAAATTTGGTGTGAAAATAACCCTTCCCTTCCTATCGTCGATCGCTAATACTACCACTTCCGGTTCACGGATTTGCACCAAAAGTTGATCAATTCATCCCACTGATGCATTAAGTAAATATACCAAATTTCATCAAAATCGGTTGAGCCGTTCAGGCTGTACACATCTATACGGACGGACAGACGGACAGACGGACAGACGGACGGACAGACATCATGCTAAAAATACTTTTTTCTGTTTAGAAAATGCATGATTCGTGAAGATATGTAAAAATCTCCACATGTGAAATTTGGTGTGAAAACAATACCTCCCTTACTATCGTCGGGCGGTAAAAAGGTTAAAGGAAAGTTATTAAAAACATGCGGTTTAATGTTTCAAGATAAATTTTTTAATTCAACTTAATGATCATTGTGACAGTTATGTCATTATTAGAAGTTTATACTATACTCAAATGTCGAAATGATCATTAAGATGAATAATAAATTTATCTTGAAACATAAAACCGTGTGCTTACAAAGCAAGCAAAACAAATTTCTCTAAAATTTTTAATAAATTATAAATTATTTTATTATTATGTAGATTTAAAATGAATAATAAATAAAGTCTTTTGGTTCGTTTTTATTTATATAAATATAAATGAAATAATCATGAAGATAGAAAAAAAATAACATTAACAGAAACTTCTTGATAAATAAATGTTCTCTAATTCTAATCTTAATCATAATAAAAATCAAAAATCATTTTTTTAAGTCTCATAAGTTGTTCATCCAGCATTTCCATTAACCAATCAGCGCCTAACGCCTTGCCTAGTGACGTAACACTGATAGTAAAAGAAAGTTCTGTATTCATATATGCTCAATGGCATTGTGGGTAGCTAAAATAATTAATAAAATAATTTTTATAGACATATGATTTTAGATTAGTTAATCATTTGTTTATTGAAAAATTAATTCTTTTGATATTAACAAAGAATTAAATTTAAACAAATTCAATTTTTCAATTAATTATGGAATGCTATAAGTTTATTATCGTTCTGTTTCTGGGAAGGGTGCATGCAATGGGTTTTGTCTTTGGTCAAAGTATTCACAAGTCGAAAGCTCCTCACTTAGTAAATGGACAACTCCTGACAGTTCGTTAATGGCCTGACCGCGGAGCGGAGCCAACCGATATGCTAGGAGGCAGTTGAATTTAGTATTTACCGATTAAATTCCCAACAGTTACCATAACTTCCAACATCCCTTTTCTCACACCCAGCTAAAATATATCGATCCAAGGAAAACGATCTTTAAGTTACAAATCGTCATTTATTACTTAAATACCTTATAAACATCAAATTTATCATTCTATTTTGAAATTAAACAATTTTACGATGTTGGTTTATACAAAGATATATTCTTCTCTTGCATATTAAAATCTACTTTTTATCACAGATTTTATTTAACTAAGTTCAATATAATGTCTTTTAATATAAAAGGAGAATAAATTCTCATAACAAACCTATTATTATACCTCATAATATGATCATTTTTACCAAAAGGATATAAATAAATCCTTTAAGAAAGAGCTTAACTCTTAATTCTTCTATATTGAAAGTAGTACTAGTATATTTGAAAATAATCTCAATAAAAAAAATATTTTTAGTTGCCTTCGTCAATGAAGTTAAGAGGTCTTTTTAAAGAAGTTGATATTACATGTATTTATTTAAGTGAAATTTTTATAGAAGAAATGTTATAAAATTACGAAAAATAGAAAAAAAAAGAAATAAAAAATACAAAAGATCAAGAAAAAGAAAAGATAATATCTTTACAATAATCTTTCAATCTTTAGTGTCCTACGGGACTCGAAAGTTGTCCGAAAGATGCCCTCAGCAACACACTCCTCCAAACGTCTCAATCCAACTCCTAATCTCTCCCTACTCTATTACATCCCTCATTACATTGTCAGTCTACCATGTACTCTGTCGACCGGTAGTCAACTAATCGGTCTTTTCACAAACTAATTTCTCGCTCGTCTTTTCTCTCCCATTCTAACCACATTTTATAACTCTAACTAGGTGGCAGATGCATAGAGGTTCTGCAATTACAATTGCTGGTGATATCACCTTTAATAGTATTAAACAATAAGTTAAATAATTAAATAAAATAATAATTTTAATATTTAAAGATAAAACATAAATTATACGATCAATGCGAGCATGAATGCAAACAAATAACAGGTTGTAGGGAAGGACTATCAAAAGAATCTTTCAAGAGGGTGCCTCAATTAAAATAACCACTACTAAATAAATGTTCATTTAATTCCTTTACAATATATTTTGAATAAAAATAATTTACTATCAAGTAAATTGATAATAATGATTATATTTTATTATTATTATTATTATATATTATTATAGCTTTTTTATATTTTTAACAATAGAAACTCATACAAAAGCCGTCCTCAAATCATAATATAGACAATGTTTTTAAATAAACTTGCATTTTCTTCCTTCTGGGAGATCATTTAATAGTGATTTCCAATATATATTTAGTAAAGATTCAAATCTGAGGTAGACCCTTTATAGCCTCTCCTATAGCATTAGTTTTTTATTTATAATTAATTTATGAATAAATTTATATATGAAGTTTTTTTTAATATATTATGAGATATACAATTTGTAGGGATTGCTTGGAGATAAATGAAATGGCCGTAGTAGCTGAAGTGCCTCGATCCTCAAATAATAATAATAATAATAATAATAATAAATACAATCTGAAAAAAACAATTATTTTGCCTGTTGGTTATATTGCTGTTAGGCATAGTCTATAACCCTGGGAGTCGAGAGAGGATTGTGAGTATTTAAGAATAGGATTCTGCGAAGGATTTATGAGCCAAAGAAAGATGGCGGAGAATTTATAACGAAGAATTGCATGACCTCTATGCATCTCCCAACATAGTTAGAGTTATAAAATCGAGAAGGCTGCGGTTGGCAGGGCTCATGGCTAGAATGGGAGAGGAAAGAATGGCGAAAAATATATTAGTGGGGAGACTGATTGAAAAACGTCCGCTTGGAAGTCTAAGGACGCGGTAGGTAAATAATATAGGAAGAAACATGAAAGAGAAAGGAAAAGGTAGGAGGTTAATGTGTGTGGCTCAGAATAGGGACACTGGGAGAAATGTGGTTGCTGCGGTCAAGAACTTTTGAGTTCCCTAGTGACACAAAGATAGATATATAGATAGATACAATCTTAAATCGTAGAGTAATGGTTTGAAATACCTTGCATTTTTTTCTAATTATCAACATTCAGATAATAGTATGTTTTCTAAATTATTTTGTTGTTTTATCATTAAAATAAAAAAAAATAATATTTATTTTCCATTAACTTTTTTTGTGTATACTTTTATAATAGAAAGGGGCAAGGATGAAGATAACATCAGCATCAGATTGATATCAGCATTCGAATTTTTCATATACAATCATAAATCACTATTAATAGTTATGTTAGCGAAATAAATAAAAATTTAATTTATAATGTTACATAGATACACATTTTTTTAATTATAAATACACATTTTAAAATAAATAAAATTTTAGAAGAGAAAATAATATTAAACACATAATTAATTCATAATTTTTATAATTACTACAAACTTTATTTGTAGTTATGAAAAATATCTAAAATAATATTTGTTAACAATATAGGTATTTATTTCATGGTTAATTAAAAGAGATTCAATGTAACACAAATAGAATTAATAAATAAAAATTAATTTATATGTTCAATGAAGAACCTCATTATAAATATTTCTTATTTTTAGCCAAAAAACATATTTATTCTGGTAATCCACGATTAAAATTTATTCTATTTTGATTTTCTTATATTCCTATTTCTATCATATATGATGCTAATCTCTCCGTGTCTGGTTTCTATTTTAGACCTCTCATAATAAACACCGCTCAAAGATATTTAAACACCTGTTGTCTTCTAATGTCTGAAAGCACCGTGAGAAATGATTCCTGTGTATGTGTGTGAAGGTTACTTTGTAATAGGGGTGTTATTCAGGAAGGTGGGATCCTTTTGGGGATCAGATGATAATCCATTTGACTATTTGTTGAACGTTACTTGGGATTGATTACTTACGACAAGAGTCATATTTCAAGAATTACAGTACCTGTCAAACTCTCCCTTTGCTTCAACAAACAAGAACAACCAAGGTTTACGTCATGAACAATTTATTTAATCATATAAAAATCATTTTGACTTCTTTTAAAAATAGACACTAAATTTTTTTTTCAGTTATCTTTGGATATAAAGATGATATATATCCGATGGTGTCATGATTCGATAATCAATATTCACCATCAATTTAATTTACAATCAGCAATTATTTAAAAATCCCATGATATATTATTTTGAAAGTTTAAGCCAAAAGTTCAACTATACCTATATGCATTGTATATTATATAAAATGGTTATATTAATTTAATATAAATTACAAATATATATATATATAGAGAGAGATGGAGTCAATCCAGCCACCGGGATCAAAATTGGGAAGCTACTTGATAAAAAGTAGCGTATCCGATCAAGAAAATCAAGATAAAGGTTGATAGGACCCGTTTTACTGATCAAAGGACACCTAATTTATTTAACCAACTTCAAAGGCGCTGTCCTCACGTAAGATATATAAAAGTTATAATTTATATATATATAACAAAAATAAAATATATAAAATAAATATAATAATATAATAAAAAAAAATATAAAATATAATAAATATATAATATATATATATATATATGTATTATACAAAAAAAATGCTTTACTAAGATTGATAAGAATTAAATTCGAGGAATGAAAATAACCCTTAACAGTTTATAATATTTTATTATAATAATAATACTGAAGTATAATAATGAACTCGAGAATTTTTATTATTAATCTCATTTATTCCCCTCTAAGAGGTTAAGTTCGATTTTCGATATTTTCTTATGAAAAAGTTTTTTTTACAGAAAAATACATAAATATATAATTTTATTCTACATTCTCCAAGCGACTTTCCATTCCTCCATCCATTCACGCTTTCTGTCGCAAAAGGCAAATTTATTTTCAATAAAATCCCCTCCGTAAATGGGGTGAGTTTCTCTCCAAGGCCTACTTAAAGGGCTGCTTTATTGGATTATTGCGTGGAGGGGTTGTAAATAATGACCTAATGCCCATTTTATCTCCTCACTCACTCACTTGTTATATATACATGCATGCATACATACACACATACAAATTGAGATGTATTTGATATGTAATCCCCGTTGCGCACATAAATAAATAGTCGCTCATTCTATTTTTATATGAATCGTTATATTTAGTATATTTTCGAACTTTAGAAAAAGAAATCATTTGAAATGAGCCAGTCACTTCAATCAATATTGAATATTTAAAGGGGATAATTGATAAAAATCCAATATTTTTAAATAATTTAGAATTAAAAAATTTCTATTTCATTATTTTATTTTGTTTCAATATTTTAATGAATATAAATTAAATAACACCATAACATCATATAATAATACCTATATATATCAGCATAATATTATCTAATTTAACATCTATTTTTACATGAAACTGCTCAAAGGCATTAAAATATTCTATGCTATAATAATTTTAACAATTTCATTTGTATAGAAGAGGATAGGAAAATAGAATATTGAAAGAGGAAAAACCAACATAAAATGTAACTAATTGATAAAATCTTATAAATACTTTTTATTCTTATGCTTGATTGATGATATAAATATTGAAGTTAAACATTCTATATATAGAATGCATATAAATACTAAATGTCTAATTTTAAAACATGATTATTGGAAGTTTTGCTGATCATCAGATAACATAATTTGTCTTCTAGTAAAAAATTCACATAAAACAAAAACAGCAAAAGCACTAAATTAGAACTGGAGATCGATACTGAGTAGAATTAGTAGGGAAGCCCAGTCAGATTAAAATAAATGAAATCCACTCATAAAACAGACAAACACAATGATAATTTGGAGTATTAAATTGAGTTTTTTTAACATGAACTTTACATTTGATGATGATGTATACTGGTTCTATATTATATATATATATATGTGTGTATGTATAGATACTCCTTAAATTAAAAAGAAATTGAAATGAAATAGTATTTTAGATGAAAATTTCTTTTTCAACTGATCCAAAAGATTTGTTTTTCATAAATGATAATAAGTTAACCTGTGGCCAGGTCCGAACCGACCGACGGTTTGAAATAAATTAATTTCCAGCTACAGAAACAATTTCAAATAATTTTAATATATTTATTAATACAATAAAAAACAGATAGGGATATAACATAAATATTTTTAATTTTATTTTATTTATAATATATAAGACCAGGCTGTGACGTCATGAATGGCTGGATGACGTCATATAATTTTAAATTAAGAAAAAAACTAATAAAGATGATTTTTCTCGAGAATAAAACCACCACAAAGTGCATGATTCGTGGTGATATGTAAAAAATCTCCTCATGTGAAATTTGGTGTGAAAATAACCCTTCCCTTCCTATCGTCGATCGCTAATACTTCCGGTTTCCGGATTGGCACCAAAAGTTGATCAATTCATCCCACTGATGCATTAAAGTAAATATACCAAATTTCATCAAAATTCGTTGAGCCGTTCAGGCTGTACACATCTATACGGACGGACGGACAGACGGACAGACATCATGCTAAAAATACTTTTTTCTGTTAAGAAAATGAATGACTCGTGGAGATATGTAAAAATATCCACATGTGAAATTTGGTGTGAAAACAATACCTCCCTTACTATCGTCGGACGGTAAAAATTCAATAAAATCAATTTAAAAAGAATTAAATAATTATTCATATTGTTACAAAATTCAGAATTTACGAATAAAGTTTTGAATTATAAATTGGAAAACTTATAAAATATAATATTGGTGGATCATTTGTTGTTTTTTTTTTGATATCCTTATGTATTTGATGAAAATAAAAATAAAAATAAATTGTAGAAAATTTAAATTAAATATACAATAGATATTTTTTAAAAAACTAAAGAAATTATCATGCATTTCATTTGATCATTAATCATATTTTAACAAAAATAATAACTTTTTTTTTTTATATATTGAATTTAGTGACTATTAAATATTAATTAAATATTTTCAACAAGTCATATATTTTAATAATATTATAAATAAAATAATAACATTATAAGTAATAAATTACAATATGACAATAGCACTTTGTAAACCAAATAAAGAAAATAAGAGATATTTTCTTTCCATAAACCTCTTTCCTTGCAAAAACAAAACATATCGATTACTTCCATAATTATATAAGAATATGAAATTTGTTAAAGTAAACAAATTAATGGTTGTGAACTACCTGTAAATATATTTTTTAAATAATAATAATATAATTAATCAAGACAAATTTAATAATATTTAGATAACTAATTTTATTAGAACAATTAAAATTATTTATTCACTTCTTTTACCTCTTTATAGAATAACCATAAAATCAACAGGTATAATAATAAGGCAACTAGCGTATCACTATCTGTACAATCGTTCAAATTGTCTTTTTATTTTTTATTAAATTGTCTAATTTTCATTTGAATAATTTGTTTCAATTTTTTTTTAAGTGATTTATCATAACTGTCATTTCATATCGATTTTAAATGAAATAATGACAATTGGAAAATTTTGCTTTTGAGATTCGTTTTGACATTTTGACATTTGAGATGTCGAATAGTTGAAGGAAACCCCTTGAATCTCTCCCTTATATATATATCTGGTATAGATTGTGTGAGTTTGAGGGAGTTGGATGAACTGAGGGATGTATATGTGCTTACGGGGTTTGTGTGTCGAGGCCACGTTAAATATTTTAACCCTCGAATGAAAATGAAATATTTGCAGCCATT